>OZ023327.1:24627776-24637776 GCA_964007535.1 Brachyptera risi
AAGCCGTAAGCGGATGGGAACCACAAGCAGTTTCTGGTTGGGTGGAAAAGCGGTTTTGTCGATCATTTTCAGCATTGTTCCATGTTTGTATGATGTAGGATGTTTTTCTTGATGAATAAAACACTATTGATACTAATGATGTGTAAGCCTTTAGCCATTGAAATAGCTTTCATGAATAGGTAAATAGCTCTGTAAGTACCCGGATTACCAACTTATTTATTCATTTCATTAATTTATTTCATACTTGGGTCGAAATTTTCCATGGATTACGTCAGTGGTTGAATTGTGCGTCATACGGACCGTCAGGATAATTGAAATATCAGAATACATCTAATTAAAATTTAATTGAATCAAAACATACACATTCATAACATTTGTTAACATCAGTGAGATAACCTAGATACAAACACAAAAGTTGTAAGTAAAAGTAAAAACAGACATCAACATATAGGCCTAAATAACCACTCATGGCACTTCCATATCCGTCTTCACTCTTCACACATGAAAACTATAATTACTGCTCTTTACAGATGAGTTTGCACCCTTAAAAATAATCGGGAATACAGGTAGTGTATAATGATTGATCGACTAAAAACCGTTTAAGGAAAATTTCAAATTTATTCTTATAGCGCTGAGAGTGATCGAACTGGAGTACCGGGACTTTGGTTTGCCCACTCTCACAATCAGGCCAACTAGACTTGGTATTACGGGTCTTGCCACATTGTTCAAATAGTCATCTTCATCCTGTTCGAAAACTTTTTTTTTCAATTACATCGAAACTTGATACAAAATCATTGTTTCCCAATTAAGGCTATGGATGAAAGATAGGATCGTTTGGACGGGGCACCACAAGGGCGACCTTACCACCCCATGTAATTACTTAAAACCAACGAACTTCATCACCAGGACTGCGCTGTCTGTGACCATGATTTTCCGCCGGAGATAAAAGTATTTCAGTTTCCAAAAGTCCGCAACACATTATAAGTGAACCCTGTTTCTGTGATATATCTGAACATCACCAGCATTGGTATTAGGAGTAAACAAAACACACGAATGTTGATATCTTCCACTCTAAACCAAGTCTCTTGGGCAATGTAAAAATGTTCATCAAAAACTATCACAAAAAACGAGGTTCCATCAAAACGACTCTGATGCACTGTTTATAGCGAATATTTGCGACGGAAATGGAAAAGGAATGACATCTAATCAAGACCTGCTCTGTAGTATACCCATTTAACGGACGACCTCATTAGTGCGAGTACCTCGAATATAATGACTGATCTTTTCAGAAACCTACTTTACTTACCTCGTATTAACTTAACCAACGTGAAAACTGAATGGGAATCCAGGACGAAAAATGAAATAAATTGGAACAAATCTAGAGACTGGTTGGATTCAAGCACATACAGCGTCAATTTGTCTAGTCCAAAGGAGAGTCGACGGAAAGATGGGAGAGGAGATGTTTTCAGCGCCTCCAGAAACTGCATGCAGGCACCCACCACCGCACTAGACTGGACCATTTGACGCAAGGCTCCTGCCTCTTCTATGGAATTATTTATCTTATGAATGATGCAATTAACTTTTTTATAGTAGACGAGCGTCGGCAGTAAAAACTTCGTACCTCTAACCCATGCATACGTCTATCCCGTGAACGCTAATACTTGCTTGTATCTCGCATGGGCATAAATCCACGCGGTGGATTGACATGTAGCATGTAGCCCTGTCTTCAATATGTGCATATCTTATTAATCTTAGTCATTCGTGATTTAGGCGTCTACAGTAATGGAACGCATTCGATTATTTGATTGGTGTTTGAAAGTCGATCATAATTCAAGTTTGTACAAAGAGGAACTTTCGATTGACTGCAGGACCAATGATACACTATTCATGAACAAGATTTCCATCAAACTTATTTCTAAAATGTTCGATTACGATTCATTTTATCATCATCGGTGTACGTATGCAAAAAAAAATGTGGAAAATCTTTTGCGAAAGCCAATTATTATGTGAAAAATTGGTCGTGTTTCAATGATTGAAGTGACAGAGGCACAAATGAACTTATTTTGCTCAATTTATAATACCCGTATATAATATTTAAATTGAATATTGCATCGGCAGGATGTAGACGCACGACTTTTTGAGATATCACTTTTATCTAAATGTAGACCATGAACGTATTTTTGTTGAATTTGAAAGATCTAATTCCATACGACTTCATCTCATATGGTATTTATTTGGTACGGAGATTGATCATTTAGTTCTTCTTCCGCGGTTTGAACACATTTTCATCTGTGCTAAAATTAATTGAGTTCCACAAGTTTTCAACTTGGTTACGTAACGAATAAAAGGAACGTTTCAAAGTTGCAATGACAATTAGTTGACGGTACTTTCGAATTCATAATGCCCTTTTGTCGGTACTGGACAAATTATTGTTCTCATTTGTGTCACTTATGTTTTGAATCTCCTGATTAATGTATCTCCTATTTCAAATGACCATTTCCGGAACATCTTTCTTGATTTTTGTCATTATAAATTTGTACGTATACACTATTTCACATAAAACATACAGCTGGCAAATATTTTTTCCGGTTGAATGTCAGACTGGCATTTTTTGATGGAGGTTCAAAAGAGGACAGGAGTTTAAGATCAGCTCAATCGCACGAGTTCAGTGGATAAATTTCAGGAATATGTTGTGTATGGATGAACTCATCGGCCAGCTCTTTTATTCAGTAACAAAATGGAACAAAAATCAGAGTGATATTTGAAAAAGCACGACCGTGCGAGTTGACGGCGTGAAAGCTTACACGCCTATAGCAGATGCATGTGGCCCAGTCCACTAAATACACGTCATGAGCTCGCTTACCAAGAACCTCGAGGATGACACGATATTGTGGCTCAGCTGCTCGGCTGAAACAAGTGGAGGTGCCGTGAAAGCTTACGCCTAGCAGATGCATGTGGCCCAGTTCACTAAATACACGTAATGAACTCGCTTACCAAGAACCTTGAGGATGACACGATATTGTGGCAATAAGGGAGCTACCTCAGCTGCTCGGCTGAAACAAGTGGAGGTGCCGTGAAAGCTTACGCCTAGCAGATGCATGTGGCCCAGTTCACTAAATACACGTAATGAGCTCGCTTACCAAGAACCTCGAGGATGACACGATATGGTGGCTCAGCTGCTCGGCTGAAACAAGTGGAGGTGCCGTGAAAGCTTATGCGCCTAGCAGATGCATGTGGCCCAGTCCACTAAATACACGTAATGAGCTCGCTTCCCAAGAACCTCGAGGATGACACGATATGGTGGCTCAGCTGCTCGGCTGAAACAAGTGGAGGTGCCGTGAAAGCTTATGCGCCCAGCAGATGCATGTGGCCCAGTCCACTAAATACACGTAATGAGCTCGCTTCCCAAGAACCTCGAGGATGACACGATATGGTGGCTCAGCTGCTCGGCTGAAACAAGTGGAGGTGCCGTGAAAGCTTACGCGCCTAGCAGATGCATGTGGCCCAGTCCACTAAATACACGTCATGAGCTCGCTTACCAAGAACCTCGAGGATGACACGATATGGTGGCTCAGCAGCTCGGCTGAAACAAGTGGAGGTGCTGTGAAAGCTTACACGCCCAGCAGATGCATGTGGCCCAGTCCACTAAATACACGTATTGAGCTCGCTTACCAAGAACCTCGAGTATGACACGATATGGTGGCTCAGCTGCTCGGCTGAAACAAGTGGAGGTGCCGTGAGAGCATCACTGATCGACGAGCCAATTCAAGGCTATATGCATAGGCTCATCCCTGTATTGTAGGATCACTTATTTCATCAAGATCTCTTCAAACGTTCATTTTGTTCAATAGAGTGTATTTATCATCCTTCAAAAAGAAATATGACAAAAGTGATCACCGACTAATATGAATAAAAATCCAGCGTGCATTCTCAATGTAGGGCTTGATCTGTTGGTTCTAGTACAGTCCTGAAAAGAGGTGATGATTATTCTCTCACGGCGATAGATACAGGTGTCCAAAGCTTTCAAATCTTAAACTCGGAATACGATACATCATTTCATGATCTTTCAGTATATAGGCTTAGGTAGTATGTCTGCTGATGAAAATACTGTTTCGAACCAAAAATGGATTCAGTTTTACTCTCAAAATTCCAAGACGCCATATTACTCTTTGTAGATGTTACAAAAAAATTACTATTAATGAATGTCATCTCGACTGATATCAATAAGTGCACATTAGATTTGGATGAAACTTTCCATGTGGAGCGCTTCTATATGAGAACAATCCAACGAGTCGTCAACTCGTTCGTCCAATTAGGAAGAGAGGAAGATGAATGAAATAGGATCTCAGTGATTCAATGAGCGACAACTAGAATAACTAGAATCATATCGTGTCGTTCAGTGAACCACTAATCATCATAATTATATATCCAGAGGTTAGTCATGTGTACAAACGTGTTAATCTCTCTATTTATTTTATTACATGTTTCACTGCTCTATTCCCTTATATCAACTTGATGAGTTTTGTTTGTTTATGTTTATATAATACATTAGTAACACGAAACCACAATAATAACTTTTACTCGATACAAAAATGCCCGACTTGGAAGGAACGTAGTCTTCTTTATATGAGAGAAACGTTTTGTAAAATGATTACAACTCTCGATACACCGACCAAGCTGGTAATCAATGAGTTCGTAAACTCATCTGATCGTAAAAAACATGCTCACGTGACATATATCTACTTGGTTTGCTCCACAAGTTGACCTTGAGTACGATTCTCGACGTCGATGTGATAACTCGATTGCATTGGTCTGGTGTGTGGTGCGACTTATTTGTGCTCAATATTGTGCTTGTTAAGCCCCCTACCCCCTTCTCATTGATAACATTACCAAAGAGGGCGTGTTTGAAAAATAATTCTACCTCATCATATGTAGAAAGAATTGATAAATCAACGAGTATCGACTTTAGTAAATCGTGCCGATATGTTATTCTTACTCCACGAATAAACAAGTAAAAATGATTATTTTTTGTATTATCACAATAATATCCGTTTCACATTTCACCACAGTTTTCGTCATCCATACTAGCATACTTATCAACAATGGCAAATGCGTTGGTAGTCGTAAAGTCGCACGTGCAGCACATCGAGTAGACCAACATTATCGGAAACTGTAGAGTAGGACTTGATTGAAAGAATATCAGTTCGTGATGGACGTCATGAGAGGTGATGATGTATAGAGTAAGAGAAACAAGTGATATGAGGAAAGTGAGGTGGGTACAGAGTAGAGGAAACACATCGATGAGGTATTAAATAACACATGATGGACTCAGAAGAGCACCATAACGATGCTCTTCTCAAACCATTCTGTGTTATCTCATACCCTACCTATGTGTTCCCACCTCATTACATATCACATCGCTTGCTCGTCTTACTCTGTATCATCATCTCGAATCGATTGTCTATCGTGTCACGACAAGTCGACAGGAGCTCGTCAGATCCTCGAGAGGCCGGAGGGCATTGCGTCTCAAAGAGCGGACTTGGGATGAGTGTTCGTCAGCTCCAAGATGCATTGAGGGTTGCGTTTGCCCGTTGGAGATGGTGTCTTCACTTCCTATCATTCTCATGTTGAAAATATGTTCCGATTCACGGTCCACGTTTAAAGTACTATTGACCGTACGTAGATAAGTGGTGATGAAAGGAACTAACGTTACGTTCAAGGCCGGCTCGCTGTCATCAAGTTGGCCAGCCTATCAGCCGTTTCTACAAAACACCACCAGATAGAGCAGCGATCCATGTTACACAGAAAAGTCCTCACGGTATGGTACGTGTTTTCAAGATAAATGAAGGCCGCAAATAAACGCAACCCTCAATGCATCTTGATCAGCTCCTATAGTTACCCCGAGTCGAGGCTAGTGCGATATGGCGTGCTCGGATCGTAGTCTGATGGGGTGAAAGAGGCGGTACGTTACTAACTTATGCCTACTCTCGCGTGCAACTTCGAGGTTCATGTTTTTTAAATGTCCAATTATCGGGTCACAATTTTATTTAATAACCATATTGAGCACACATAAAGGCGAATGGTACACTATAATTATTAGGAATTACCATTAGTTTATCAAAACGTGACACGGTATCGCTTTGATGTACAACTTTCCTCGCGTAAAGTAACTACAGTTGTTCACTATTCCGATATGTGTCAGAAATGCACATGCGTGGTGACATGTTCAAATCTTGTTACATTTGACATCTCGTGGGTATAATGCTTTTCAACGGATTATAAATATCTCCATGTTATGGAAGTAGTTTGAAGTTATCTGAGAATCTGTTGCTAGTAGGCTATGCGCTATGATCAAACCTGGGAAGCAGTTGTAGAACTCTCACCTCAAACCTATGGAATAATTTGCTCTAGCTGCTTGCAATGTTGGTCAACAGATTATACGAGATAAGCTGTTATGAGAGAAAAATGACGTATTCGTATGTCAGTGTCTATATACTTGAGTGAATACAAAGTTGATGAACAAATATGCTTCCCCGAAATCTATGTGCCACACAATGTCTTTATGTCGATGCATGTTTCGACTTTGGATTCTACCATAATAACAGGAATATTTCAGGTTTGATGTTATCAAAGCCAGTTCGTGCACCTCTAGTTTTCTCAGCTAACGACACATTACAGGTATGCATATTGCTCTTCTGTCAGGGCTTCATTACTGATTGGATACTCATCAAGCTTGTTTGTCAATGTTGGCGTAAGATCGGCGTCACAGTAACAAAGGAACAAAAAAAGCAACAGTCACTGTTGTAACAATTTAATAACGAATGTCATCAATTATTTACTTCATTCGCGGTTAAAATGTAATTACGTAAAGTCTGAATCCGACTGCTTACACCATTTCGCTTGGAATAATTGGACCATTATTGTAATGTATACATTGAATTGCAGCCATTATTTGTACAATTAACACAATGCATCCTTACCCTAGCAAACAATAAACATCCAACACACATTATCTAGTGTCGTCTTTTTAGTGCTTATCCACCTTGCAGCTTTCTCTCGTACTGTCTCATAGACACAGTTGAACAACAATTCAAACTTGGTAACATCATTCGAAAACGGATGTTCTCAAGTTTCTCTGAATCTATACGAATGATATCCAAACTATACTAACTCTACTTATGTACTTTTGTCAGTACTTTGTACTGTTACATTTCACAGTTTCTCGAAGATTATTGAACGTGTAATCAACTAACTACTGTAATTCAATTCAGACATATACCCTTGCAAGTTGTACAACGAAGATGCTAACTTGGGCTTATGAACTTTCTACGATCAGGTTTGTCGCCAACTATAGTGCCAACTTTATCAAATAAACTTACAACCAGACATGTAACAAAGGACCAATGTTGATCCAATCCAACAATTACCTAAGTCGAAAACTGAAAAACAAAGATCAACGAATTAGTATAACGTATTGCAGGAATTGCTATGCAATGATCGATTGGCAGCTATGCTTATGAAATGAATAGAGTCGTATTATCTTGTCATTGCCTTGACTTGAGTCTAGGTCTACACTGCAGATAATAACACATTGTGTTTGCTCAAGTCTACCTCTAAGACACACACAGAGCATCCGAGATAAGGACTGGTATATGTGAACCATGTGGCTTCGATCTTTCAAACTGCATGCTGAAGTTTTATCTTGCTTCATTCGTTGTACAGTTGCCGTTCATTTCTCAATCCCAGTTCGGTTGTTTTTCCCCATACACTTGATATCCACGAAAGTAGAACGTCGTCTACCAAGAACTTGGGTAATTACCTAATCTCGCCATGCACAACTTGTGGAATTCAGTCTCGTTCCGCATCGTGAATGATCTTCAAAACATAATGGTGATATTTGTGACTCATATGTTGAGACCATCACGTTCTTCTTTGGCGTTACAACTGTGTACAAACAGACATTGTTAGGAGAATATTCATCCAGTATTGTCTCAATATAGCACATTCATCAATACATACAATATGAGATGTATTTGAGCAAACGTCTTTGTCACAGTAAAACAAGTTCATCGCATTTTGGTTTAATTCGTGCTCTAAACATAATTGTGTTTAATTTTCTTCAAGTTGGTCACAAATGAATATGGCTTGTCTTGAATATCTGCTTTTTACAAGACAGACAAAAGATGAAACTCTTCTTCTGACGGCTGCTTGTTGTTTACTTGCCAAGTCAAACCATTTGCAGTGATTTTCACTTATCAAATCAGTATATTAAAACTCCAAAACTATCGACGTCTGCTCGCTTGGGCTCACCGATTGTCTTCAATCCGAAGCACCCCCCGTGGCTCAGTCAACTATTGTACTGCGTTAGGAAATGAAGTCAGGTCGGGCGTGGATTCAAGTCTCGCATGAAGCATGTTTTTTCAAACGTTCTTTCAAGTATCATCACTTCATCGTTTCATTATCACCTGCTCATTCGTACCCCCGTATAACCTATCTGTTGGTGGGGTCGTTGAATAGAGATAGAAATTGAGGCCCAGTTTCGGTAGTTTCATGCTAAGAATGAGCGTATTGGTGACTCGTTTCGTCTACTGAGCAAATTTGATGTTCATATTTTGTATATTGTGTTTAATGACGCATTGTAAGATAACTGCATGATATGTATTGGAGTCGGATGAAAGATTCGTGAAGGTATCGGGAAGGATAGTGGGAAGGATGCGGTTGTGGCAAATATTGTAGAAACAATCACGGCATTACCCTAGACTATCCTACTGAGGGAAGCCACGAGAACCCCTGCAAATATGGACGGTGACGGGAATCGAACGAAGGCCCGGGTCACATGGAGCGATCGCAATTAGCAGCTGAGCTACATGTGCCGGTAATTTGATGTATATTTGTGTGATGTATTCTGACCCACCACAGTTCAAACAATCATAGTGATTACCCTCACAATGTTCGCCCAAATGATTAGTATCAGCTAAGTTGGATCTGTATTACCGGTATAGTTTTGTGGCAAAACCAACTGAATTTCTTCTATTTGACAACCTCAAATTCAATCTGTTGAAATTTGAAGAAAAAACATGAGAATAACTGAAACGAGTGTTTGAGTGACTAGGACACTGAACACTCATTCAGAGACTGGGGTTCGATTCCCGCCATGGTCGACCATCCTGACATAGGTGCATCGTAGTTTCCTCTGTCGTTCAGGTCGATACTGGGATAGTCCCTTAACTACAGGCCACGACGACTCCTTCCCACTATGAAAAAACACCCAATATAATAACTTTTCATCTGATCGTCCCATCATCTCATATGTCATTCACCGACGCCAATAGATCACAGTTATCATCTGTACAGTGCGTCGTTAAACCCAATATGAATACAAATAAATGAACGAAAACATGAGAGTAATGCAGGAATGAGCAATGATAGTGGAATTGCTAACAGCTCAGAGCTGAGAAGAAGGGATATAACCACGTGTTAATGAACCCTCAATGCCTGTAACTAGTGTCAATATCTCAGGGATACGTTAATAGTATTGATTTTCAGTCTGTCAATGGCAGTCCATTATTATCCACGTGAGCTCACACACGCATGCGTACAACCGTATCTGTATTCCTTATTTCAGTCGTTGCTCACTATTTTATTACTCTGGCGTCAAAGGTCTTGTCGGACCGTTCCACCACGACTTGAAACGCTTGAACCGGATTCAATCCGCACCGAGAGTAAATCTTGTCTCCTGAAGTCCGGGGCACGTCGGTGACATTTCACCCGGCGTCGGTGCATCACAGCTTTTACCCACATGTACACGACCAGCTGCATTCATACTAAAACACAAGTTGCTAGTATCAGTTCTGTCAATCAAACAAAGGGAATGGATCTGTGTTTTCTTACTCATGACAAGATTCAAGAAGGCACAAATACAGAATTCATCCTTCATTTTTTTTCCTTTTCACGAACCATTGTGATTGAATGAAGAAGTATATGACCTATATAACAACTC
>OZ023327.1:24642776-24648276 GCA_964007535.1 Brachyptera risi
GTCCGTAGATGTGGATTGATCTGACGAAATATTTTTAATTCTAGATTTCCATACTTCTTAGCTCATCTCACAACGCGCATCCCGCGTTTTCATAGTATTTAGTTCAATGCTATATACAAAACCTGTATGCCAAAATGTTGAGTTTTGAATCGTGTTGGCTAATGTATGATATATTGAGTCTGAGATACTATTGCATCCACAAGTACTGACCAAGACATGCTAGGAAAAAGCTGTCTACTTTTCACGCTGAGGGATAAACAAGTGTACAAATAGAGATGGCTCATCGGACATGTGCGTGAATACTTTCTTGTACATTGAAAATACATAACACTTATATGTAAACATAAATATATGATATTTTGTAGCCGGAGTAGTTTGATGGGGGAGGAGGGCCATCTTCAATATTGTAGATTCATCATCATTATTGTCATCATGGATCATGTGACTGACCCGAGTGACCGAGTGGTTAATACACTGAACCGTCATTCAGGAGACCGGGATTCGATTCCCACCATGGTCGACCATTCTGACAGAGGTTCCTCGTGGTTTCCGTCTGTCGTTCAGGTCAATACTGGGATGGTTCCTTAACCACAGGCCACGACCGACTCCTTCTCACTATCCAAAAACATGTCATAAAATGGCCTTTCATCTCGTTATCCCATCATCTCATGTACAATCATTCACCGACGCCAATAGATCGTGGTCATCAGTACAGTGCGTCGTTGAACCCAATATAAATATCAATTAAATGAATAGGTCATGTGTCTTAATTAACATCATACTATAGTTCATAGTAAGCGGAATATTATTTTCTCCAAATCAGTCAATCTGACTTTTCTTCTCTTTTTCTCTCTGCTCGCTTTTTTTTTCTTCTAATCACTTCAGGTATTAAATTCTCAACCAAATTTGTATCACTATAGCGTCATTTCGGTACAGTTTGAGTGTGTTGATGAAAGTTGGCGCCGCTCACCGCATTATGTCTCTCAATCATCTCACTTAGTCACCTACTAATGGCTTCTGATGCCTGCTTGTGAAGGTGTCATTTCTATGGCACTCACTAACCTAACTTTCGTACAAAACACTTGGTTTCTTATTCAAAGACGCTACTTTTTCGCAAAGTTGCACATTTGTTTCTTACAGATTCAGAAAAAGCTTGTCTCTCTCATGATGTAGGACAACCTATGCCTTGCTCGAACTGATCATAGCTCGCCGACTTGCCCAACGTTGGTCTATTCCCCTGAATCATTCATATTGGCGACTCGCTATACTGATGACTACGATATATTGGCGTCGGTGAATCATATATAAGATAATTGGATGGTGAGATGATATTATTCAATGAATTGTTTTTTGGGAAGTAGAAAGGAGTCGGTCGTGGCCTGTTGTTAAGGAACCATCCTAGTATGGACCTGAACGACAGAGGAAACTACGAACAAACCCTGTCAGGATGGTCGACCATGGCGAGAATCGAAGCACAGTCTCCTGAATGACGATTCAGTGTGCTAGCCACTCTTGTGTGTCATCACACTTGACTCGAGTGGAATTCAAGAGGTGCACAATTCGAATGAAACCTGACAAACTAAAATACAATTGTCGTATGCCTATCAGCGCATCGCGATCTGTTTCCTTTTTTCCATTCTGAAGTTGGTAATTTCTGGTAGATGAAGTTGGTAATTTCTGGTAGATGAAGTTGGTAATTTCTGGTATATCTTGATAAGACCTATTGAATGAATCCACCGCACATCAACAACTGTTATTATCCAACAGTTGAAACTCCCTTGGACATGAAGATCTGCACATTTAAGTCAAAGTGCTTCAAAACACTTTCAATGAGTTGCTTAGGAAACTCGCCTATCCATAACCCTTGACAAAAATACCTTACATATAATTCAAAGAAAAACAAATGAAAGCCACCACAGATGAATTAGTTCATGATGCGTTATATGCCAATACTACCAAACCTTCACATTTAACACCTTTCAAATCTTCTAGCCGTCTCTGTGGCTCAGTCAGATAACGCGCACTGTGTCTTTCACCTATCATCACTTCATCGCATTATCCCCCGCTCATCCGTACCCCCGTATAACCCAGCTGTTGATAGGGTCGTTGAGCAGCATTGAAAGAAAAAAAGAAAGACTTCTCTATTGCATTATTAGCACTCCTAATTGATAAAAACTCGAGAGCCACTATTCACTATAACAGATTAAATACGATAGCCACCAGAAAGAAGGACAGAACGTAAATGTAATGTAGCTCAAGTATCGCATTAAAGATTTTTTGTCGATTTACTTCATATAAAATAAATCCATTGAAGTGTTCGACTAACTCAATTTAATATCCCATTACAGTTATTTAATTATTAAAGAGAATTTTGTCGAATGAATGATCTATTTGTGTTGAGTTTAGTCAATTAGGATCCTGTATGTAGGTAATCCGTGACAGTACGACTGCGAGAAGGTTAAGCAACATCAATTACAGTCCATGCCAACGTCCAACGTCCAGACGACATATTGTTGTATTGCGTGTTTCTTCACGTTCACTATTAATGCTTCAATTAAACCTTCAACCTTCGACCTTTGTCGTACTTTCCAATCCTTTTCGCTTTAAGCCAGGGCAATGATTCTGGGGCCGCATCTAATCTTTTGTCAGCCAATTAACTCTTTGTCGTGTAAACACGGATTTTTACTTGGTTTATGTAATTGGACTAATTATAATAATTGGATTTATGTACGGTGCTCATTCATTTACATAATTGATTTTGTAACGTGTCCCCAGTGAGACCCTTACTGTCCGAATAAAAAATTATCACACATGATGTTTAATTCCATTTACGTATACATACTGTACCATTGGAATTATTTGTCTCCGTATGACCTCTGTTGATCTCGGGATGATGAAGAAGTGGAGTAGAGTCGAATCCAGCTCAATCAAAATATCTATGTTTAATAATGAAATAAATTTGCAGTTGTGAGTTTTGAATGTTTTATTTTGAAGATTGCGATCAACAATGCCGACATTATGCTGACATTGCACGATGTGATGACCGTATACACTTTGTCGAGTTGACTTTCCACGCGCTTCTCGACAAGTACATGATGGCCATACGTACACATTCCTTGTTCGAGACTTACTTGTCCTCTCAATCGTTCCATTGCGCTTATGCAACCCTCATCAATGAATGACACAGTTCGTCGTGTACAAATCGAGTATTTTGATCCGCATCTCAACTCGAACGGCTCCATTAAAGCGATGTAAGCTGATCTTTTTTTCAGTACGTAGTTCTACAAATTCTCGAAAACATTCTGTGAGAAACTTCGGAGTTTCGTCTTTCTCTCTAAATATTATTTCATTGTCGACGCAAATTTGAGCCCCATTAGAGGGAGATATGACAGTTCGAGTGAGCTTTTTTCCGATGTCATCTACTACAAATGTCAAAGTAGGGTTACTATATAATGCGTTCTTCTAGATCACTCCCACATTTATGTGTACGAGTCAAAAAAATCAAGTTATCATGTCTATCCGTCATCTTGGGTTGTATTATTATAGTTCATTTCGATGATCCAATGACTTGATAAGGAAACTCTTCATCCACTACATAGTCTATATCTATCTTCCCATTCCCCTTCCCCTTCCCCTTCCCTTCTCTTCTTCTCCCCATCCCCATCCAACTCCCTATCGTATTCTAAGCGAACCATCTATTGTTTTCTAATAGCATTATTTTATCAAGATATAGTTATATTGGTACATTTCAGTCTTCATTTTTTCAAAGAGTATCATATTTTTTACCTCCGGGAATAAATATAAAGTAACATATATCTTATAAAATATCATCGTGATAGTCAAGCTATCTTTTATCCTCTTAGCGATATCGACTTTCGGATTTGGAAGGGGAAAACGTATCGGGATCGAGGTGTTGGCCGTGCACCGTGCCGGCTCAGTGCACCAGAGAGACACATTTCAAGACACTGGATTGTATTTTGCCATCGATACAAGAAGGATATATAAACATTTCATTCGTATTTCTCTTTATCAAAATGTATAGTTTTTTTTCTTCTCTAGATATGTATTTCAGCCGCTTGTGAAGCGAAACATCTGTTTGGTTTTCGTGATGGTTTCGAAAGTTTTTCTTTTCTGTGCGAAAGGTTGTCGGTCGGTCTTAAGGTTTTACATACATGTTAGGTTTCTTCGGTACATCTTGATTCCACCCATTTTCCTACCCATCGTCTTTACCAATACAATATCTGCTAGATCTCGGAACAAGTTTCTTGTAGCAAATCTTAGCATGGGAATATACGCCATGCGCTACGAACTGTCGAGAGAAATCGTCAGTTGAAAACTTCTTTATAGCTCACAATAGTGCTGAATAATATTAAGGAGCTGTTTCCCTATAAAAAGTGGAGAATACACAATGGTTACTGCACCAATTTGAACAAACTTGTATCGGTTTTTGTAATCATTTGTTCATGGTTCATAACCCAATCCACAGACGATAGACAAAGAAATATATCAACCATCACTAACCCAACTAAACTTACACGCAATATAAGTTTAACACACTTTTGTATTTCGATTGATTTATGTGTTTTCCCGATTACTCGATGTGTGATGTAACTATCGAAATTTAATACAGAAAACACATGGCATGTCGAGGCATAGGCCTATAGTATGTGAATTGGGATTATCATTCCTTTGACATTTCTACGGTGAAACTTGTGACAAATATAATTTTAAGCGTCGCCATTGTTTGCAACGTGTATCTTGTATATGTGTGAGCCAACAAGACTAATATAAATTGTTTCCTGCCAGAAATATTGTGTAGTTATAAGACCGTTGCCATGGACCTCTACCTAATCCACATTGTGAGGTAATTAATTAATTGATCAAAACAAACAAACCGTATTCATCATGTTGAGTGAAGCTGGCAACCGATCGTCTGAGTATTTCCATCTCAGTTTTGTTTGTATGCCGCTTTCATCTTTTTGTTTCCTTTATGTTGGGTTTCACACATGAACTTTTGGTATACCGGTACGTAGTGGAAGTCATCACATAGCATGGTTCAAGTATATTCTAGGAAAACAAGGTCTGACCGTCGCGTTACACGTTTTCGTTCGGCTCGCGCATGACGTCACTTTGCGCACACGCCTTGCTAAACTCACACACATGCTACTTCAACTTTTAAATATTTCATCCTATTGTAATGTTTTCAATAACGTTCCATTAAACTGCACGTGATATTATTTCAAAGCTGATTTGTTTCGGAACTATTGATACTAGATCAAATATACTCATGTTTAGACACATAGTAGGCACCATTTCAACATCAGTAGGCCTATCTGCTGTTGAAATGGAAAGCTGATGAGAAAGAATCACGATGAAAGCACTGTAAGCGTGCAATGCTGTAGGCACATCAATGAGTCTAGTAAGACAACTGGAGTATAGACATTTTCCTGCAATCAGTTTTTACTCTTTACAAATTGTGCATCTTCACGAGGCCATCCAA
>OZ023327.1:24648476-24668476 GCA_964007535.1 Brachyptera risi
TGGGATGGTTCCTCAACAACATGCCACGACCGACACCTTCCTATTATTCGAAAATACTTGTTGAAGTAACCTTTCATTTCATCATCCCATCATCTCACATATCATTCAGTGACGCCAATAGATCTCAGTCATCAGTACAGTGTGTCTTTGAGCCCAATAATAATAATAATGATGAAAGTCGTTGATCTAATGAATCTAATGAAAGAGGTTGCCATAATATACGGCATAACAATACATGAGATAAAATATAAGTGTGCATGAAGATGAGATAAAATATCAAACTGTTGATAAGTAAGTTATTAGTGCTACTTGAACTATAAATGACGACATTACTAAGGGCAAGTCGAATGGATGGCTGATATTTTAGATCTATGATAATTACCCACGGGTATCTTGCACTAAAGTGTCCTTATGAATGATTTCGCAAAATCTAAATCGTACCTTTTAATGCAAGTAAACATATTAAAACCATAAAATCTCTATGTATAAGCTAATAGACTTTTCACAGAAATCTGCAGAGAACCTGGTTCTAGTGTCCCTAGCTCCAATAAAAAGCCTAATGTCAGAGATTTTGTTGAGTTTGAATGTACTTAGCATATATGCTATACTGGTATATTGTTGGTTCATTAGATGATCTTTCTCTCCTCATCTAGCCGCCCCCGTGGCTCAGTGGACTATCGCACTGTGGTAGAAACTGAAGTCAGGTCTGAACGTCCTCTCGCCACCGATCCGTACCCCCGTATGACCTAGCTGTTGGTGGGGTCGTTGATCAGCATCAGATACTGCTGTCGGATCGAGATACGGCTGCGATTTTAATGAGAGCGATGAAAACAAGATCCGTATTACAGATTTATTTTGGAACTTTGTTTTATTGAGAACCTTCGAAGTTTTGCCGAATCCCATTTTTCGTGTCGCTCAACGTGTTGTGGTTCAAATGTTGCCAACATCTAAATTGGCCCGACTTGCACTTGATTATTTTCTCTCTCGTCCTCTAGATGGGAATTATCATTAATTCAAATATAAATGAAGTGTTAAGATTTACAGTCTTAAGTGCCAATTAAATGTGTGTAGCGATCAATTTCTTATTCGTTGCTCTTAGTATATAGTATAACCTTACTACTTGGTATAAATGAAATAACAAGAGGCAAGTAACGAGATGTGGATCGCATCTGGCACTGTTGGTTGGCATCGGTGTGAATTTTTAAACGGTAAACATATATCCGAAATATAATAGATTGTTTCACTATCATTACTCGCTGCATTTTCGATACTCCCAGATGTTTAACTTATTTATTTATTTATTTATTTATTCATTCAATTTTCATCCAAAGATGACGTTACATTCTCAGCATTTCACGAGGAAATAATGATTTTTAATGTTACGTATATGGATAGTCTGAAAATACATTTGTCACATAGTTACAACATATAAAAAATCGAAGATACATTGAAATATATGAAATCAAATACATTGACACAAATCACATCTCTCACATTATATTAATCATATAATTTTATGAACACATTATAGACATGTTTAGCTCACTGCAATTGCCAATGCACATTTATTGCTTTCTAAGCCCGTGTCTCATTCAGCTCAGGCGCCGCATTAGTTAATGAAGTCAAATTGGGGTTGGGTTCGAGTCCTGCATAAGACTTGGGTTTTTGTGAACGTCTCTTCACTTATCATCACTTGATCGTTTCGTAACCACCCGCTCACTCGTTCCTCCGTTCAACCTATTGGTGGCGTCGTTAAGCAACATTAACAAAAATGTAATAAATAATGATCACAAAAATAATGACAGAATGATGCAATTTTGAACAAAGTGTGAATTGTATGATATTGATCTTTTGGGTCCATCGTGACGCTATTGAAAGGGTCGGCTGGTCCAAAGCCGATCTAATACCAGGCGTTTTCATACCGACGCTGTGCCTCGTCGCATACCAGCGAGCTACGCCGTCAAAGTAGGCCTAATTTTGGGTGCTGGTCATGGTAATAGATTTAGGGGAAAGGGATTGGGGGACGGATGAAAGGGTTGTGAATGGATTCTATAGAATCGTAAGAGGATGACGGAAAGGGGAGAGAAAGGGTGTGAGAGAGAGGATGGAGTGAAAAGAACTCGACCAAGGATCATTATTGGAATACGCATGATGGCTCCAGCGAAGAGGGAGGGAGTCGATCGTGTGAGCTATTAGTGTTGGAAAACATCTATTTAACGATTGGAAATAGTGAAATACACCCAAGACAAATAGAAACAGATATAGATTTATAGCCTACTCAATAACTGATTATTTGTGGCTGTTTTCAAATAATTTTTTTTTGGCTTTAGCTCATGGTTTTCATCTCGCGAATATTTCTGGTATGATTGAATAATAGTCGAATCTTTGTTTCCCCTGTAATGAAATTTCGATATTTTTTCCTGTGAAAAAGTTATGATCTGCATGTAGAAACATTGGAAGTAAATGTTGCTACAAGGCCTATATAAACAACATTTTAACCCTAATATTTGCACTGGAGTGATGAGGGGGAGGGTGTTTAGCGTCCGCTGGTGGTCGTCTAACTCTCAACTCCGGAGTACTTTCAATAACACATTCAACATAATACTGAACATACGTGTTCTGCCAAGTAAAACAGTGGTTATGAAACAGATATTCACGGTCAATGTATCTATTGGGCTGCAATGTAAGACTTATTCAGCTGTACAATAAGATACAACTGTTGAGAAGGATTGAAAAAAAAACTATATATATATATATATATATATATATATATATATATATATATATATATATATATATATATATATATATATATATATATATATATATATACATAATATATATATATATATATATATATATATATATATATATATATATATTTGTATATATATTTTTTTTTTTTTTTTCTCTATATTATATATATATATATATATATATATATATATATATGATAATTTGGACTGATTCCTTGATTCTGATGCAAAATGAAGTAGAATCACGTCGAATGTATTCACATTTTTCGGCATAAAGAAGAATATTTGAAAAAATCAACTTTGATTCTCGGATGTTCCATTAATTACACTTTGAATGTTCTCCTAATTTTGACGAATATTTGTAAATGCCGACCTACCTAACTTTGAGTTCGAAGTGGGTCAAGACGTTGAGTGTCGCTATCGTCACGTGTGCTTGGTTGACCAGTCACGTGACTTGCACCCTTAGGCCAGGCGCCAGGCGCTAAGAGTGTCAAGCTGCCACGACTTCCGGTGTCACTTCCTATTCTGTACAACAATCCCTCTTCGTTCATAGGTTAACATTTATAGTAGGTCAAGACGTTGTGTCGCTATTGTCACGTGTGCTTGGTTGACCAGTCACGTGACTTGCACCCTTAGGCCAGACGCCAGGCACTGAGAGTGTCGAGCTGCCCCGACTTCCGGTGTCACTTCCTATTCTGTACAACAATCCCTCTTCCTTCATTGGTTCACATTTATAGTAGGTCAAGACATTGTGTTGCTATCGTCACGTGTGCTTGGTTGACCAGTCACGTGACTTGCACCCTTAGGCCAGGCGCCAGGTGCTAAGAGTGTCAAGCTGCCACGACTTCCGGTGTCACTTCCTATTCTGTACAACAATCCCTCTTCGTTCATAGGTTCACATTTATAGTAGGTCAAGACGTTGTGTCGCTATCGTCACGTGTGCTTGGTTGACCAGTCACGTGACTTGCACCCTTAGGCCAGACCCCAGGCACTGAGAGTGTCAAGCTGCCCCGACTTCCGGTGTCACTTCCTATTCTGTACAACAATCCCTCTTCGTTCATTGGTTCACATTTATAGTAGGTTCTATTGGCGTAGGTTAATGATGTATCTATCACATGATGGGATGGGATGAAAGTTGTGTTTTCGGATAGTGGGAAGGAGTCGGTCTTGGCCTGTTGTCAAGGAAACATCCCAGTATTGACCTGAGCGACAGAGGGAAACCATAATGCATCCCTGTCAGGATGGTCGACCACGGCGGGAATCGAACATCGGTAACCTGAATGACGGTTCAGTGTATTAACCACTCGATCACTCGTCTCGTCCAAGGCATACTCGACTCCACTCGTCATCTATTGGTAATTTGACTTCGTCTTTCAGATCATCTGCTCATTGTTCGAACGTTGATCTGTTCCTGGAGCCCATGGGTTTCACTGCACCCACGCCTGAGTGCGCTAGCGGCTAGCCCATCCATCAGTGGTGGAGGAACCGGCTCCATAGACTCTTATAATCCCAGGGACCACCGCGTTAAGCGCGAATATTCCTCTTCAAGCCGTTGCAATGAAGCCTGAAGTGTCTAATTGCCGTCATTATACCAGTTGGTCATCTTTCTACTGTAAGCTCTACTGCTCACGCAACAGCACAGTCCTGACGAGACACCCCAGGCCAGAAGCACTGGCGTCGGTATTCTGTGTTGGTGAATTATAAGAATTAGACAGTTTATTGCACCCTCAGGGGGCACGTAAGGTGAATAATCTGCAGTCGCGTAAGGAAACCGTGCCTGTGGTGGAGGTGCCGTGGAATGCGGAGGTGCCGAGTTTCCATCACCCTCTTTCTGACGATTCGCCACGGAAATTCGTGTTGCTTGTGCCATGAGCCTTTCTAGCTCACTCAATGGTTAACAATCCCGTATAGGTCCCAACGCAAGAGCTATGCTCGCTTCAATTATTGCCAAATAGACAGTGAAAAACATTTTTTTCTCCGAAGAAAATGCAATATAAAGTGAACCTGAGCCGGATTCAAGAAGAAAAAAAATCAAGTGGACCAAAACCAAACCCAACTAATCTTAACCATATAGCTTCTCTGTGCCCTGATCAATTGCCCGAAGTAGTAACTCTAACGGAAATATTGCTTTACATTCTGATTCAGTATTTCAGAAAACAAATCAGGTCACTAGAACATCATCAACAACAATATCTTATGAAACAAAACAGTTTAACCACAGCGAGATTCGAACTGGCGACCGCAGAGCCACATGATGAGCCGATATGAGCAAGAAGAGCGAGAAATAGTGAGCAGTGTATTGAGGGCTGTAAAGTCGCTCCCCGGTGATGCCCGATACCCCGGCCCACACTGACTACATCTACTGGTATTCCTCTCGGATCCTGGTGCTACATCCAGCGGGTGCTACAGAAGTAGAGGGGGGGGGGGGGGAGGGGAAGGGGGAGGGGTGGCAGCCGCTATAAGGGGAGGCATGTTACATCGCCATTACCGGTTGTTCCCTACCGTACATTGTTAATTCATTTTTTTCCTCTCCATAAGCTATGGTCAAGGCGCCGTCAAAAGCAGCGGAATCGCAGCCACATCACGGATTTGAGAAGCCGTCTTCATTTCTCAAATGAAATCAACATCACTGTTGACTTCGACAATTTAATTGTCATAACCCTCATCACAGAAACTCCTGACAACCCGACCAGTTCCACGCATGCGCACAACTAGGTTCTCGATAATATTCGAATAATTACAAACTGAAAATCAAGGACGAACCAAATCACGCTTACATGTTGTGTGACTTAACGACGACGTAACATAGAGGTACAAACATGACACTGAAAATATGAATCAAATTATCTTTAAGTTTGATCACATGCTGCAACATATCAACCATCAATATTGAATATATATACACACCCACATATATATATATATATATATATATATATATATATATATATATATATATATATATATATATATATATAAACATATATAGATTCAAAAATATATTTATGAATATATATATATATATATATATATATATATATATATATATATATATATATATATATATATACATACATTATTCATTCATTCATTTCATTCATGTTCTTTCCCTTATGATTAACGTATATATATTCATATATATATATCTATATATATATATATATATATATATATATATATATATATATATATATATATATATATATATATATATATATATATATATATAGATATATATATATATATAAATATATATATATATATATATATATATATATATATATACGTATATATATATATATATATATATATATATATATATATATATATATATATATATATATATATATATATATATATATATATATATATGTATATATATATGTATATATATATATATATATATATATATATATATATATATATATATATATATATATGTGTATATGTCATGGTCGACTTGCCTGACGAGTTTTCTCTTTCGCGATCCCCATCTGTCGTTCAGGTCAATACTGGGAGGCCACGACCGACTCCTCTCCTCTCTCTGAAAACGCCAAGTCAAATAACCCATCATCTCATCATCTCCTATATTATTCACCGACGCCAATAAATCGTATTCATCAGTATTGTGCGTCGGTAAACCCAATTTAAAACGAATTAATAAAAAAACAAGCGCTTGTGTCCCATCAATACCAGAAATTGTCTATACTGAAGCAATGGATTGAATTCATGAATTATAGAATGAATTCATGTTGCCAGTCAAATACACCATCACAGCATTTGAATAAAATAATGGACATTGGAATGTCCATTATTTTAGTTTACGGTTACGGATGTCACTGAACAGGTTTCTGTGTGAGATAGAAAAATGAGCGACCATTTCAAAACGTTGAGTGAGTTATCAGTACTTGCTTCGTGAGTGTCCGAGATTCAATAATGGTACAATATGGGTGGCATACAAGAATGTGTTTTCTCAGACTTACCAGAGAATCCGTGTGATAGGCTAATCATCTATTTCTTGGGCCATGTTTTGTAAAGTCAAGTTATCTTGACTAATAAAATCATAGGAGATAATCTGTATGTTCGTAGCGTGCGTGCGTGCGTGCCCGTGTGTGTACGTTCGATCAATGAAATACCTAGTAGGGCGGGGGTTTCGAGTGGTGCGAACGGGCAGTAATATCGGATATGGAAAAACAAGGAGATGAGGAAACCGTCGAGTGGGGGGTGCGGTTCGGGCGCGCGAGGGTTTCGGCTCGGGTTTTTCTGTCATGGCAGTTGTGTCTAGGAGGAGAGATATGAAGGCACACCTTTTACTTCGTAATCATGGCACGTCGTATACGACGGGCGCAACCTGCTAGTTGTTCATTGAAATGAAAAAATAGCATCGATAATCATTTTAAAATTTCGCTTTTCCTGAATGACCACTTTGATTCGATATTTGATTTAATATTTCTCTGCTTGTACCCATCGTGCATCCATTTATTTTATTTTTTTGTACCGTATTATTTGTACGGTACTGGATGTTTCAACTCCATAGCTGTTCGAAGGTATGAAGGGAAAAAATAAATTAACGGATTATGTATAATCATAGTGAAATGAAGAGACAATCAAAGTTATTTTGTCTCTATCTAATGTTCTCTATCGTGCAATCTCGTCATAATGTAACTTATTCAGAACACTCATGGTCTGACTTATTCAAGACTCGATCGACTGTTTTCCCTCTGTTGGAAAAACAAAATTAAACTGTAAATACGATCGGAGCGTGTTGCAAGAGCTTTACGTGAGCAGGAAATGTGTACATTATTAATTCATTCGTGGCTGAGTATTGTTTTTCATCGTATTAGAGACATGGCAGCCAAGTGGATGAGTGGAAAAGAAAACTATAACTCTCGCCCGAACACATATTTCGAAAACATTCAAGCCCTGAAGTAATGTGAAGAATTCACTGAACATTCTTGTTGATTGGGCTCTACGTTATTCATTATTTTTGACTCGATGTTTTTCTGTTCACACTTATGTAATTATTTCTCTCGAATTGAAGCATTTTGTAAATCATGAGTTGAACAAAACTCAGCTAATTCATGCTTATTAATTATTCCCATCAATTTTAATGTATAAATTTATCAATATAAGCTGAATATTTATTGAGATTCCGAAGACATAAAACAATGACGCATATTCATTCTATGCCGAAGTGACGGGGGTGAAAGTAAAATCTACTGACGACATTTTTGTATAAACTTCAAATAAAAAAAAAATATTTCAATGAAGAAAATGTACCCTCCAGTGATTATTATTGTTTGCATAACAATCCCACAAACAGCTGGGTTATACGGGGGTTCCACTCTTTGATACATATAAATGAATATGAAGTATTATGAATGTGACATACGTTTATTGTGAAATGAAATATTGTATTTTTTGTAATTTAATGTACAAACATATTTCGAAGCATTAGTGCATGACTGAAAACTTTAAACATCAAGATACGGTATGAAAACTTGTTTTCACATTTCATATTTCACTTACTTATTCATACCTTGTTTCTACATATTCGCATCCTACTCATTCAATAACTTGTTTCTACATATTCTCATTCTACTCATTCAATAACTTGTTTCTACATATTCGCATTCTACTCATTCAATAACTTGTTTCTACATATTCGCATTCTACTTATTCAAAAACTTGTTTCTACATATTATCATTCTACTAATTCGATAACTTGTTGCTACATATTCCCATTCTACTCATTGAATAACTTGTTTCTACATATTCGCATTATACTTATTCAATAACTTGTCTCTACCTTTCATATTTCACTTACTCATTCAATAACTTGTTTTTACATATTCTCATTCTACTTATTCAGAAACTTATTTGTACATATCCGCATTCCACTTATTAAAAAAACTTGTTTCTTCATATTCTCATTCTACTTATTCAATAACTTGTTTTTACATTTCATATCTCACTTACTCATTCAATAACTTGTTTCTACATATTCTCATTCCACTGATTCAAAAACTTGTTTCTACATATTATTCTCATTCTACTCATTCAATAACTTGTTTCTACATATTCTCATTCTACTTATTCAATAACTTGTTTCTACATATTCTCATTCCACTCATTCAATAACTTGTTTCTACATATTCTCACTCTACTCATTCAATAACATGTTTCTACATATTCTCATTCTACTTATTCAAAAACTTGTTTCTACATATTCTCATTCTACTAATTCAATAACTTTTTTCTACATATTCTCATTCTACTCAATCAATAACTTGTTTCTGCATATTCTCATTCTACACATTCAATAACTTGTTTCTACATATTCTCATTCTACTCATTCAAAAAACTTGTTTTACTCCAGTCAAACTAAGTTTTAGCCTCAAACAAATTGTAACAGAAAATTTTTTCGTTGAATTTTGATTGCCTTGAAATTTTGAATTGAATGCAAAAAAGTTTGCTCAAATCGAAGACGCCATTTTGTTTTTAATCAAATTTTCATGAAAATCTTATTTATTTTTTATTGGCCGTTGTTAGTAAACCGCATGCCTACATTTTATTGTAAAATCCCGACAAAAATGTTTCACATGACACCAAAATAAATCAGAATAATCGAACAAAAATTGCTATGATTTTGTGATTAAATTTAAATTAATGCCAAATTTCATTAATCAAATCTAGTGAACAGGGTTCAGGAGTTAAAAATGTAAACTCAACGAAATCTCATTAAGATAATTATACGTAACTGCAACAAATGAAGTTTGCTCAAATTGAGGCGGCCAATTTGTTTTAAAATACATTTTTGGGAATTGATCAGTTTGATTCAAATAGTCGGCCATTATCGATGAATTGTCAATTTTTTTCAACATAATGAACAATGAATTCGTTATTTGATAAAAAATTAATGATTGAGATAATTTTACTACAAATTGAATGAATTTTGAATTAAATTTGAATAAATATAATTTTGTGAAATAGGCTGTGGGGAGCAAGCGGTGAGTGGTAAATATCTCAATTGAACGGTAAAGTTATGTTGTAATCATACGAAATTACTGGTGGAGAGTTTGCCGAAATCAATGGTTAATTAAAAAAATTGCATATAGGCCTATAGTCAATATGTGGAAAAAACATTTTTTACGTGTTTTATTCCTCGATTTTCACAGGGGAGACACATCTGTGTAGCAACAGAAAAAAGTATAACTTTGATCATTCAATATCAATAATCCAATGTATTTATAAACTCATTTGGTATCTCGCAATTTGATCTAGAAATGTTTCAAATTTGAAATCTCAAGCTCGCAATTGGAAATGGTCGAGCATCAAGCCCAAGCTTGAGCAATTAAGCAATTGTTTTTTTGTTTTTTTAATAACATCGAAACTTGATACAAAATCATTGTTCCCCAAATCTAAGGATGAAAGGTAGGATCGTTTGGACGGGGTACCACAAGGGCGATCTTACCACCCCATTTTGAATGTTTATAACCAATGAACTTCAACACGAGGACCGTGTACCGTTAGTAACCATGAATTTCCGCCGCGGATAACAGTCTTTCAGTTTCCGAAAGTCCGGAACACATTATAAGTAAAAACCGTTTTAAGTAGTAGTAGTAGTAGTAGTAGTAGTAGTAGTAGTAGAAGTGTTTATTCCTTTAACGCTCTTTCGAGGAAATCGGTACACAATTTACATATTTTACAATATAACTTATCAATAAAAGCAAAAGCAAAAAGCTTGTAAAGCTTTATTTAAGTGAAAGCAATTGTACATCCGTTTGTAGGACGTTTGTGGGAGAAGCGTTAATCAATCAACCATGCATTGAGTAGGCCGAATGAGACTCAGATTGCCTTAGCAACTAATGAAAATGCAGGATTGCCGTGAAAGAATCACGGAAATGGCGTCTCTTTGGCAATAGTAGGCTTATAAGCGTCGCAGAATATGTGTTACATGAAAAAAAAACACAATTGATATCCTGATATCTGATATCTACATGGCAATTATGTGCAATACACATAGTATTAACGAAAAATCCTTCTTATGTGAGAAAAAACGTGAGATATGTCTGTCATTTGAACAACAAAACTGAGTTGGAGCAAAGCAAAGCACTGAGCTATGATTTAATAATTTGTGTTGGGTTCACAGACGCGATGTAATGATAATATACATCTATTGGCTTCGAATGTATTAAAAATAAGATGGTGAGATGAAGGTATCTTAGGCAATGGGAAGGATAGTGAGAAGCAAGCGATCGTGTCCTAGACTACAAAGGGAAACTACGGGAAAGCCCATTTAAAGATGGACGGTGGCGGAGATCGTACCAGGTCCGACATGTCATTTTCCTACCGGATCACATGAGAGAGTGCGTTAGCAACCGAGCTGCATGTGCCGGTAACATACACCCCCCCCCCCTCCCCCTCCCCCACACACACTCACACACTGTGTCAAAGCAAAGCATCCACTGCTCCAGTGCTTCTCCTTCAAATGTCGATTTAGATTATTATGATGTGCAAGCTTAATTGCTCGAACTTGGGCTTGATGCTCGACCACTTCCAAGTGCGAGCTTGAGATTTCAAATTTGAAAACAATTCTGGATCAAATTACGATATACCAAATGAGTTTATGAATACATTGGATTATTGATATTGGATAATCAAAGTTATACCTTTTCTGTTGTTACACAGATGTGTCTCCCCTGTGAAAATCGAGGAATAAAACACGTAAAAATGTTTTTTCCACATATTGACTATATATGCAATTTTTTTAATCACCATTGATTTCGGCAAACTCTTCGTCAGTCGTTTCATATAATTACAAGATAACTTTACCGTTCAATTGAAATATTTACCACTCACCGCTTACTCCCCACAGCCTATTTCACAAAATTATATTCATCCGAATATAATTCAAAATTCATTCAATTTGTAGTAAAATTATCCTAATCATGTATTTTTATTATATAACGAATTTATTGTTCATGATGTTGAAAAAAAATGACAATTCATCGATAATGGCCGACTATTTGAATCAAATTGAATAATTCCCAAAAATGTATTTTAAAACAAAATGACCGCCTCAATTTGAGCAAACTTTACTTATAGCAGTTACGTAAAATTATCTAAATGAGATTCCGTTGAGTTTACATTTTCAACTCCTGAACTCTGTTCACTACATCTAATTAATGAAATTTGGCATTAATTTAAATTCAATCACAAAATCATGGCAATTTCCGCCCAATTATTCTAATTTATTCTCGTGTCATGTGAAACATTTTTGTCGTGATTTTAAAATGAAATGTAGGAATGTGGTTCACTGATAACGGCCAATAAAAAATAAATAAGATTTTCATAAAAATTCGATTAAAAACAAAATGGCAACTTTGATTTGAGCAAACTCTTTTGAATTCACTTGTAAATTTTGAGGCAGTCAAAATTCAACGATAAAATTTTCTGTTACAATTTGTATGAGGTTACGGCCCTTTTTGGCTTGGATTTACTGGAGTATTTCTAAATATTCGCATTCTACTTATTCAAGAACTTGTTTCTACTTATTCAATAACTTGTTTCTACTTATTCAATAACTTGTTTCTACATATTCTCATTTCACTTATTCAATAACTTGTTTCTACATATTCTCATTCCACTTAATCAATAACTTGTTTCCCCATATTCGCATTCCATACTTATTCAAAAACTTGTTTCTACATATTCTCATTCCACTCATTCAATAACTTGTTTCTACATATTCTCATTCCACTCATTCAATAATTTGTTTCTACATATTCGCATTCTACTTCTTCAATAACTTGTTTTCACATCTCAAATTTCACTTACTCATTCAATAACTTGTTTCTACATATTCTCACTCTACTTATTCAATAACTTGTTGCTACATATTCTCATTCTACTCATTCAATAACTCTTTTCTACATATTCTCATTCTACTCATTCAATAATTTGTTTCTACATACTCTCACTCTACTTATTCAATAACTTGTTGCTACATATTCTCATTCTACTCATTCAATAACTTGTTGCTACATATTCTCATTCTACTCATTCAATAACTCTTTTCTACATATTCTCATTCTACTTATTCAATAATTTGTTTCTACATATTCTCACTCTACTTATTCAATAACTTGTTGCTACATATTCTCATTCTACTCATTCAATAACTCTTTTCTACATATTCTCATTCTACTTATTCAAAAATTTGTATCTACATATTCTCATTCTACTCATTCAATAACTTGTTTCCACATATTCGCATTCTACTAATTCAAAAACTTGTTTCTACATATTCTCATTCCACTCATTCAATAACTTGTTTCTACACATTCTCATTCCACTCATTCAATAACTTGTTTTTACACATTCTCATTCCACTCATTCAATAACTTGTTTCTACACATTCTCATTCCACTCATTCAATAACTTGTTTCTACATATTCGCATTCTACTTATTCAAAAACTTGTTTCTACATATTCTCATTCTACTTATTCAAAAACTTGTTTCTACATATTCTCTTCTACATATTCTCATTCTACTTATTCAAAAACTTGTTTCTACACATTCTCATTCCACTAATTCAATAACTTGTTTCTACATATTCGCATTCTACTTATTCAAAAACTTGTTTCTACATATTCTCATTCTACTTATTCAAAAACTTGTTTCTACATATTCTCATTTTACTCATTCAATAACTCGTTTCTACATATTCTCATTCTACTTATTCAAAAACTTGTTTCTACTTATTCGCATTCTACTTATTCAAAAATTTGTTTCTACATATTCGCATTCCACCTACTAATTAAAAAATTGTTGATGAATGATGTCTCATTTTATTTGTAATAATATGTTTCATTATTCTAATGTTTTTACCGTGTGGACAATTTTAAATTGGGCCTGGAGTTATACCAGAGCAACTGATTCCGAATTGGGAGCCCTCCAACTTCGAGTCACTCCCCTCACTTCCCGATCCATCCTCACTCTCCTACCTTTTTCCAGCCAATTCCCGCCATTAGTCTTCATTTTCCCACCGTCAATCCAACTTCTACTTCTTCCCAATTCACTCTCCTCTTTTCAATTTCCTCTCTTGTCCCCAATGTCCATCTTTCCTAAGGGCGTCCAACTCTTCTCTCGTCCATTCTTTTCATATGTCCGCACCAACTTGTTCTTTCTCTTCCCATTTTGAACGACAGCATTTCTGCTAGAAGATTTCCTCTGACCTCGCGCTCGCCACTCACCCATGGATTGAATTGGTGAAAAATACGAGTCTCCACGCTCTAAATTAGCTTCCCAATTCTTTTGAACAGTCCGTCACTCTCATTTTAACATCCACATTAATTCTTCAATCTCCTTTGTAATAACACTTCTTAAATACGATAATTTTGCCGCTTCTACTTCCTCCGTTTCCTGTTTTCTCCACTTGATCATTTCGCCTCTCTTTCTTTCTTGTTCATCTCTCAAGTCTCGCTCAGTACATTCACTGAATATGATTCATAATATTCATGAAATTCAACTCTATCGATGTTTTCTGATCTGAAAATTCTTCCTTGATAACTTGACACGAATGACGTTTCAAACTTTCTACCGTGTTTGGAAACTGGATAAATAACCACAATTGATGCCTGATACTTCTGAATGATGTGATTAAACCCTCATTTTCATGACAATTCATTGTTTTCAATTTTGAAATGGCGATGAACTGTCCTTAAGGACGACATTCAAACAACGGCGTTCATTAACCAGCTACATTTGCGTGTTCTTCTGATGACATAAAAAATTGAATAATCAATTGATAAATAATTCAACACTTATTAACTTGGAACATGTAGCCTAGCCAGAGAGGCATTCTAATTGTATTCCGCTAGGATTTGGCGCGTTTCGCGTCCTAGCAGTGAACATTCCAAGATTCTTCTGCCACTAATGGGAGTATTCGGCATACAAGGCACGTGCATCTTCCAACTCATTCTCGCAACTTTACGATCAAGTTTTTGTCGTGTAATGAATCATTCCCATTTCTGGAAAAAGCTCGTGTAAAGACTGCCCGTCGCCTCAACTCACAGATGCATTTAATTATTCGTTGTGACTCCAGAAATGCAGTTTTAACAACTAGTAAATATAACACATATTATTTAAACGTATTTCATCGCAAGCGATTCGCTCAAAGGCGAATGTATGATCTTGAAATGATGACCCCGGGGTGAACTTAACTGTTTTTTGTCACTGTTCTGAGAAGACGTGACTGACATTACCTGAAACGTTAAAAAGAGATTATGTTGATTGACGTTTGAAACGTTTAATATGGTGACCACTATTAAGCCATTTTATCCAAAGAAAGCTATAAATATAACACCTCACACACAGACGCATTCACACACATTGCTTGATTGAGAAAAAAACATAAAACAGTCAATCAAAAAGGCAATTATGGAAATAATAACGAAGTTATTCCCCATTGAAATTGTCATCCCCCGAGAACTAGAAATGGAAAAGTTGTTCACGCTAGAAGGAGTCATTTGAAATAACAAGATTAGAGATGAATCCAGTACGTCTAAAAAAGGAAGTAGACCTACATTTGTATTTCCCGTTAGTATTGAACGGTATTGGAAAGCAACGGAGAGAGAGGATCTCTCCACGCGACGCCGTCAAGTCAAACTAGTCGGATCACGAGTAGGGAGCTGGATCAAATTGAAATTCTATATTTTAAAAATCAATCATGTTAAAAAGGGGTCACTCGTCCTACCTCCCTTTTTCTTCATTCACCTCAATCCAGTTTTCATTCAATTTCCCATTGACATAAAAAGCATTCACAAATTTGAATCTTGCCATTGATGCTCAAAGAGATGTATATTAAGAAATAGGAACCGTGACAGCTTCCTCTCATTTGAATACTAACATTCGTCTGTTAACAAAAATATACACATATACATCTGTGCGAAAAAAATGAATACGGATAGAAATGAGTTTTTAAAAGCCAACGTAATGTCGACGATAGACCACCGTTTGTTAATTGATAACAGTGTTTTGTGTACTACGAAGCAGGAGACCATGGTTATAACATTGCCATAATAGCCCATAGCTCACTCACTGCTGTCTTCCGACGCCGAACCAACTTACAGGTCTACAACATTCAGGGTTGCGCCACACTTTACAACTCTTCTATCATCACATTTAGGATCATTTTGTATCATCATTTGTGAGCGTATTTCATGCATTTCTGAATCGAAAAGAAGGCTGTACACTTTTCAGTTTCTTTCTTGTTTATTAACCACAATGCATGCTTGAATGTTGCGTTTTATATTAGGCTGTTGTTGCCTTTGTTGATATTGTTCATTTGTGAATGGGATGTAGTGATTCATTACTGTATATGCCCCTCTACATCCTGCATGAGACGGGTGAACCAGTGGCTAGCACAGGAGACTGTGGTTCGATTTCCGCCATGGCCAACAGTCATGTTGGAATTGGTTCGTGGTTCAGTTATGTCGTTGAGGTGAATTATGGGATGGCTAATTAACAACAGGGGATAACCGTTCTCAATTCGCTAAAAACTCTCTACAAAAACGCTCTTAATCAATCTTTCATTCAATCTTATCATCATCTCTTTCATGATGCACCGATGCCAAGAGATCTTGGTCCAGTTCAGTGGGTCGTTCAACTCAATCTAAATGTCACTACAATAACGTTGATAAATCAGCATACCGGTATAAGAACTGGAGATCGGAGATATTGCCATGTCCTTGTTTGTTGTATATAGGCCGATACACGATCAAATGTTGACACCAAACAAATGAGCCCCGATATTTCTCAGTATATATGGTTTGTGAAATATTGTGTTTTGTTTTGATAAGTTGATTGAGTTCGTATCAAGGTTTCAACGGGCTCGGAATATGCTATTGGATCTGTCGCATTCTTCCGTCATTTCTTCACGAAAACAATATATATATATATATATATATATATATATATATATATATATATATATATATATATATATATATATATATATATATACATATATATATATATATAAATATATATATATATATATAGGCCCTATATATGTATATATATATATATATATGTATATATATATATATATATATGTATATATATATATATATATATATATATATATATATATATATATATATATATATATATATATATACATATTTATCTGAGGATAACTTTACTCTCAAGAACCTGACAATAATGTCTACGGTTCTACAAATGATAAACTACTGGATCAACCTCCAATTATACTCTTTGTTACCATTAATAATTAGCCGATTGAATTTATTTTTCTCATAAAACGTGGCGGTTCAAGTGATCGAACATTGTAGCCGGTTTTCGTGGATGATATTGCTCTTCAATTTGTCATAATTGTGATGTAAAAAGAGAAACCCAGGCTTAGAATGAAGAGCAAATTCTTGGTTCTACAAGCAATAATGGGTAAAAATGTTTCGCATATCGTTTTATTATTGTCACTGCTAGTCTGCTACCGGTATGTGTTCGAAGCAAGACAAAACTGGTCTGTGAGAATAAACTGAATCGAATCAAATACAGTATATACATATATTATTATAACATATCCAATATTGATGAGAATAAAAACAAAGCCAAACCAATCAATAATCATAACTCTGTCAGTTTTAGAGATATTGTCCTGAAATGTTCACTCAATCACTCCTTAAGTTCTCTCAAGTGCGAAACACAAGAGATGCATTTCTCAAATTGTCACCCTAAAGGCAGTTTTCACTTTTTATTACGATTTGTCCATAGCTTCAACTGTGGTCGTGTCTAATTGTGTGTACACCTAGTGACTTACAAATGAGATGACCACGGTCTAGAGCGAGATGCAGGACATGAGACAAGGAAGGAGCTACAAGGACGTGTTGTTACACCGTAAGCGTCTACTTATCCTGTTCATGTTAGCACTGTATAATCTGGTGATGGCCAGATGGGAGTTTCCATTATTGTTCGCCTAACGACCCCACCGACACAAATTGATCAAATTTGCTGGCATTTATCGATGTATCAGTGTTGAAATGGTATATTGGAAATTGATAAAACAAGTCGGAGATTCCGAGATTTTTTTTTCTACTAGTTGATGTATACGTCGCACTGGATTTCAAAAGCATACCTTCAACCGTTCCGATCCAAATGAATAATCTCTGTTACCTGGAATTACACCTAAGAAAGCCGTGACATTCCCTGGTCTTATATGCCAAGCGCATGTGGTTAACCTAATTAATTTTAGTTGAGCCCAAAGTAAGGTGTTTTACGAAAACACATCGATACCACATATACGATACAATATCTCACGAAGTAATCAAATTATATATGTAACGCGAGATGCATGTTTTGTGACCGGAAGCGTCATATTTGCAGTCTCAACCGTGGCATAAACGATCGTAGTGGCTTTCCAGATGAACGTATTGTAGTGAAACTGCTTCACACCGTACAGAAAAGTAGCTTCTAGAATATTGTTGATCCATAATAAACATTCAGACATGCGTTTGGGGTGTCCAACCTTACCTGAACCCTGACCACATTCCATTGAAAAGTACCCCGAAGCTCATGGCACATGACCGAGTCAACTTTATCGCAGTATACTTTCTTCAGCTCCCCCGCCTCATAGTTGACTGAGCTACGGAGGGCGGCTCCTGATTTGAAGTAAAGGACTCATGTTGGTGTATTTGGATAGAGTTTAAAGGCTGAATATTCCATTAACATTGGCCAATTGTTTGGTCGGAACAAAATGTGTTTATATATATAAGTGATGGTTTAGCACTTGCAGAACGTCAGTCATTGAGGTAGTTTTCACCCAATGTATATGAAGAAGTGACAATAATACGAATGTTTTCCGCTTATTTTTATGACTAGGGAATAGAATGTCGTGTTATAACGTAATGGTCTCGGGCTGCGATTATTTATCTGTAACTGCCCTAGCGAAAGTGATGCCAATGTTTGTAACACATGTGGCCTGGTAAAACAGTCCTGGTTAATGTAAGTATCGTTAACAACTTCAACATGCTAAATTCATGAGAAACTAATAAACATAGGTTCATTGAAAGGAAACAGAGTGATCACTGATTATCACAATCGTGATGCAACAATATTCGTCCAGAGAATTACTTCACAGAACATCTATCTCAATTACGTTATGAAAATACATTTTATCGTTACATGAGAATGTCCACATATGGACATCGACATATATATATATATATATATATATATATATATATATATATATATATATATATATATATATATATATGAATATATATATATATATATATATATATATATATATATATATATATATGAATATATATATATATATATATATATATATATATATATATATATATATATATATATATATGAATATATATATATATATATATATATATTTATATATATATATATATATATATATATATATATATATATATATATATATATATATATATGTATGTATGTATGTATGTATGTATGTATGAATGTATGTATGTATATTTGTTTGTGTGTGTGTATAATCTTGAGCTGGATTCGTGGTTAGGGGAGTGAAGTGGAGTGAGGGAGTAGAACTCACCTTACAGCTCAAGACACACATAAATCTGTCCCTCGGTGGGACTGGTGTGTGGAATGGGTGTTTGGGAGGGAGTTATTCCAGGTGAAACCACACCGAGACACTGGATTGCGGAAGTCGACAGGAAGACTGGATTTGTGTTTGCCAAGTAACAGCACTATAGACTATAGTAAAACAAGTACTCTACAGGAAGGATTATATAGAATTACTTCTGGAGACCGATTCGGGGTGAACACTGGTGTGTGGATACACAGGTGGCAGGTTGCCTGCGGGACAATTATTATAGCATAATATACGTCATTCATGTATATATATATATATATATATATATATATATATATATATATATATATATATATATATATATATATATATATATATATATGAATATATATATATATATATATATATATATATATATATATGAATATATATATATATATATATATATATATATATATATATATATATATATAAATATATATATATATATATATTCATTTGTCTCTCTGACCAACCGACTTTCAATTTTTAATTTTGACTTTCAATTAGGCCCATAACTCTCTGATTTTGATATTGTGATGTACTTTTCATATTGACTTGATTGCTATACTTGTTCTTAATTCCA
>OZ023327.1:24673476-24675023 GCA_964007535.1 Brachyptera risi
CTCTGTGTATCAGTTTATCGGGGTCCACAATACCACTTCGGTCGTTCGGAAAAGATATTCTGGACCACCCGTGTCCTAGTTTTGTGGCCCACTATATCGGGGACCAGAATACCGGGGTGCAGTATGTCTAACGAGCTTTGGGGTACAGTATATCTAGTTTGTGGTACACTATATCCACACGACATTTATTACACTTTTGTGGACCACAATATCGGGGTCCAGTCTACGGGCTCCCCAACTTGTTGATATTTATAGTGCTGCAACAAGTCGCACATACACTTTGCAAAACCAATGATCCCAACCTTCAATAAAATAGATACTTTTATTGCGTTTTCTTTGTTTTTTTCATCCGATTGTTGCATAAATCTGTGTAAAGGTGTATCATAGTATTCTTCATATTCGGTGAAAATTTGAGAGCTTATGAAGAATTCTTGTTTTTCAAGTATTTTTTCCTTCGGGTTATTCTTATGAGGATTTTTCAAACTCTCCGATTTCTTCCGGAAGAAACCTTTCGACTGATTTTTCTTAAAAACAATCTCAACCTATTCTGGTATAACAGAAATATGTAGAAAGAGTTTCAAGTCGATAAATATTTTTTCCTGACCTGTATGCCTCGCACAAAATTACAAACAAACATAAAAACGAAGCCCATTTTTGTTCGGTATGTGGAATGGAATATTCGCTACGATCATCTAACTAAGAAAACGCGGGATTTGCGTTGTGAGATGAGCTTAGAAGTATGGAAATCTAGAATGAAAAATATTTCTCCAGATCAATCCACATCTACGGACCTTGGATTACTTCAAACGTTCAAAATCTTACCTGCAACTTGTTGATATTTATAGTGCTGCAACCTGTCGCATATACACGTTGCAAAACCAATTGATCTCAACCAAGATGCATTGAAGGTTGCGTTTGCCCGTCTCCTGGTGGCAAACCAACGCAACCCTCAATGCATCTTGATCCCAATCTTCAATACAATTTTACTTCTATTGCGTTTTCTTCTTTATTTGTCATCTGAATGTTGTGAAAGTCACTGCAAATATCCGTCATTATGTTTTCCATATTCAGTGAAAATTTTGAAGTTTTTGAAAATTTTCCAAATTTCAAGTATTTTCCATCCGTGTTATTTTCACGAGGATATCTCAAACTTTCCGAATTTTTTCCGAAAAAACCTTCGGACCGATTTTTCTGAAAAAGAATATCAGCCTATTCTCGTATGTCAGAAATATGTAGAAAAAGTTTCAAGTCGATAGGTACTTTTCCTGACCTGTATATGCCACGCACAAAATTACACACACAAAAAAACATAAAAACGAAGCCTATTTTTTTTCGGTATGTGAAATTGAATCTTCGCTACGCTTATCTAACAACTCATATCAGGCTATTCGCTCATTTTAATTTCAATGTTGCATCAATCGTAATATCGGTCCAGTAGGCCTACGTTATGTATACTATTTGACAAGCGTATGTTGCTTGTATTTATGCACACCATGGAGCATATTATTGGTTTATTTGAGATATCGGAGATGGCACTATTGTAGAAC
>OZ023327.1:24675223-24680223 GCA_964007535.1 Brachyptera risi
TATATATATATATATATATATATATATATATATATATATATATATATATATATATATATATATATATATATATATATATATATATATATATATATATATATATATATATTTATATCCATATATATATATATATATATATATATATATATATATATATATATATATATATATATATATTTATATCCATATATATATATATATATATATATATATATATATATATATATATATATATATATATATATATTCATGAATTAATATATATATATATATATATATATATATATATATATATATATATATATATGTCCGGGTGCGGGTAATGCATGATCAGAAGGATATCCCACTTTCCGGGTACTCGCAATATATGAATATGTTCATACTAGAGGGACCCGTCGTGTAAAAACATGACTTCGGAGAAAGAAAAGTAAATACCGATATCTGACGGCTAAGATTTAAATAACACAATGACTTACTATTACTTCAAATAATAGAATTGAATGCGAATATCTGGCGGCAGAGAGTCAATAGATACTAAAAGGTACTAAATAGGGTCAATAGGTACTAGTACTCTGACAAATAGTCAACCTGTGACTTGAGTAGTTTCTAAAGAACTCTGCGAAATTAGGGGACGTAACCAGAATGTCTGAAATGGCGTATTTTGCTTCCGCTGAGTCACCTTTGGCGACGTCACCTTGTAGCAATGACAAGGTGCGCGCGCTGGCGTTTGTTGACGTGCAGAACTGAGTAATTATATATCATCTAATATATTATATATTCAGAATTGCTAATCCGGAATGAAAGTGCATGATAGTAAGAAACGGAGGCCGATAAGATCGTTAGTAGGCCTATGACGAATCAATCGCGCCATATTCGTACACTTGTGCAGTGTGCGGAGTGCTGGGTGCTGGTGTGTGGGCCTACCGTCAAGTGTGAGATATTGTTCTGCGCGGGCGAGACGTCCATGCCCATGTGACAACTTGCTTCTAATACCACACGCTGACATGATAGAAGCACACACAGACGTGCAGCTTCACTTCGGTTCGAGACCAAGGAACATTGATTAGGAATTAGTCATGACGTGCTACTGTGGGTTGACCTGTGACCCCACGCCGTGCTTCACGCAGAGTCATAAATCCACAATTGGACGGTGCGGGCTCCAAAGCAGCCCAACGTTGTCTGGTAGGTTGTTTACGCTTTTTTGGATAGAATTGATGGCACCTGTCCCTCCCCCCTTATTCTCCCACCTCTATGTTTTTCTCTGATTATTGTTTGCTTATCGACCCCGCCAACAGCTAGGTTATACGAGGGTACGAATGAGCAGGTGATTATGAAACTATGAAGTGTTGATAAGTGAAAGGACATTTTCAAAAACCCATGCCTTATGCAGTATTCGAACCCACGCTCAACGGTAACTTCAGTTTCTGAAGCAGTGCCTCAGCTGACCGAGCTACCGAGGGTGGCTTTTTTCTCTTCTAAGCCGGAACCATCGCGTAAAACTCGACCGAAACCTCCGCCCTACCAGGTATTTCGTGGAGAGCGTGACACACGCGACATACGCCACACACGCGTCTCTTCGGGCTTTCAATAGATGATAATATATATATATATATATATATATATATATATATATATATATATATATATATATATATATATATATCAGATATATATATCAGATATATATATATAATCGTAGTGTCCGATCGGAAGGGCACGACCCCCATTTTTTCAAAATCAAGGTTTTGATATATTCTGAAGGATTGAACTACGGCTCCCATTTTGATTCATAAAGCGTTGCCTATTTTGAGTCTCACAATTTCAAATTATAGTTTTTACATCAACTTGTCATTTGGCACATCGTTCAAGTGACACAAAAAGTTCAAATCAAAAAAGCCTATCCCACAACATAAATGGTTACAACCTTCAAATGCTCTCTACTTACTGTATTTCACTCATACAAACAGCCAAAAGAGCCAAAGCCTCAAATGCCGTATGTCCAACCCGATTTTAGGCCAATAGATTAAACTACACATTACCAAACCAACCAAACTCCAAAACCGTGATTGAAAGGCAAACAGGCATTTGGGCTTAACGCACGAAACTTGATTAATGAAGGGGCTCTGAGACACAGATAGGCGATTGGGTCTAAAGCAACATTCGCGACATATTGTTGTTCACATGCTAAGTATCACAGATCCACATAGGGATAAGATTGCAAAGATCAGCACCTGCATCATGTTACTTGGAAATGGATAGTTTAGTATGCCGACTTGTTGTGAGTCTATCTGCGGAGGAGGGTGTGTAAGATTTGAATCTGATCGTTATGGCTAACAGTGTTCCAGCCGCTCGGACTTTTTGTATTTCATTTCTCAGTGATACTTTGTTCATATCTCATTATACCAAATACGAATACCATATGCTCCAACGTGAAATCAGATCCACTTCCAAAATGGAATTATTATCTATACACTTACAGCTATAAATGTATAGTAGTGAATGGTCATGGTTATGATTTCTTACAGCCTAATACTTGACATTTTTCATTTTGAATACGTTTTTCGTTCTTTCTTGTGATTTCGTTGTTGAGCACGTCCTCCCCCCCCCCCCCCTACCCTCACATTGTTTCTTGAGGTTCAATGAATTTTCACGAGCTTCACGATTTCAAAAACAACTCTTTTTTCCCAAAGCATCAAGTGTGTCTTACCATGAGTATCTCAATGAATGTCAAAGTTTTTACAAATTTTTCGTTGGTAGACGACTTTCTATGTTATGCTTCCCATAATATATAAGAGACAATTCCGTCTTGTCAACGTAATGCGACTGGGACGAGTGGGAGTGACTAGCACACTGAATCGACATTCAGGAGACCAGGGTTCGATTCCCGCCATGATCGACCATACTGACAGGAGTTTTTCGAGGTTTTCCTCTGTCGTTCAGGTCAACACTGAGATGGTTCCTTAACAACTGGCCACGACCGACTCCTTCCCACTATCCAAAAAAACACGTAATTAAACAACCTTTCATATCAACAAGCAATTCACCAACTGACCGACGCCAATAGATCGTAGTCAGTGCGTACAGTGCGTCGTTAAACCACGTAGAAAAGTGCAGCTCACCGGCAGAGCAGCCGAGTCTTGTAGTTGCCATGTAGCTCGCAAGGTTGTAGATCGTAGTCAGTGCGTACAGTGCGTCGTTAAACCACGTAGAAAAGTGCAGCTCACCGGCAGAGCAACCGAGTCTGGTAGTTGCTATGTAGCTCGCAAGGTTGTAGATCGTAGTCAGTGCGTACAGTGCGTCGTTAAATCACGTAGAAAAGTGCAGCTCACCGGCAGAGCAGCCGAGTCTAGTAGTTGTCATGTAGCTCGCAAGGTTGTAGATCGTAGTCAGTGCGTACAGTGCGTCGTTAAACCACGTAGAAAAGTGCAGCTCACCGGCAGAGCAGCCGAGTCTTGTAGTTGCCATGTAGCTCGCAAGGTTGTTGATCGTAGTCAGTGCGTACAGTGCGTCGTTAAACCACGTAGAAAAGTGCAGCTCACCGGCAGAGCAGCCGAGTCTTGTAGTTGCCATGTAGCTCGCAAGGTTGTAGATCGTAGTCAGTGCGTACAGTGCGTCGTTAAACCACGTAGAAAAGTGCAGCTCACCGGCAGAGCAGCCGAGTCTTGTAGTTGCCATGTAGCTCGCAAGGTTGTAGATCGTAGTCAGTGCGTACAGTGCGTCGTTAAACCACGTAGAAAAGTGCAGCTCACCGGCAGAGCAGCCGAGTCTTGTAGTTGCCATGTAGCTCGCAAGGTTGTAGATCGTAGTCAGTGCGTACAGTGCGTCGTTAAACCACATAGAAAAGTGCAGCTCACCGGCAGAGCAGCCGAGTCTTGTAGTTGCCATGTAGCTCGCAAGGTTGTAGATCGTAGTCAGTGCGTACAGTGCGTCGTTAAACCACGTAGAAAAGTGCAGCTCACCGGCAGAGCAGCCGAGTCTTGTAGTTGCCATGTAGCTCGCAAGGTTGTAGATCGTAGTCAGTGCGTACAGTGCGTCGTTAAACCACGTAGAAAAGTGCAGCTCACCGGCAGAGCAGCCGAGTCTTGTAGTTGCCATGTAGCTCGCAAGGTTGTAGATCGTAGTCAGTACGTACAGTGCGTCGTTAAACCACGTAGAAAAGTGCAGCTCACCGGCAGAGCAGCCGAGTCTTGTAGTTGCCATGTAGCTTGCAAGGTTGTAGATCGTAGTCAGTGCGTACAGTGCGTCGTTAAACCACGTAGAAAAGTGCAGCTCACCGGCAGAGCAGCCGAGTCTTGTAGTTGCCATGTAGCTCGCAAGGTTGAGCAGCACGCGGATATTATTAGACGCTATTGCCGTAACTCCCGTAAGTGTCGTTAGGGTATGACCAAGAAGGCATTCAATGGTGAAATATTTCTACTCGACAAAATAACTCGTGATATTCAACGTACACTTTTCAGAATTATAGAGTAGCATCATTTCTTAATTATGTGTGTGGTAGATTTCAATTGGAAATCAAGAAAATGTTAAAGCGACACATAAGTTTTGTCTTGTAAATAAGTGGTGCGATTGATGTGAATAGTATAAATATGTATAATTTTTGTTCGCAAATTCGATATTTGAAAAGAAAACAATATTGAATTTTTCAACGAATCTTTTCTCGTTTTTAATTCTTACTTAATTTCTCGAAATTTGGTCGAAGCCCTATACATTTCAATGCTAAAATAAAGCTTCCGTTTTCGGAAATTTGGAAAGTTCTCAAATTTTCCATGTTGTAAATCTTGATAGAAGGTCAGCGCAATCCTTTCTGCCTTTCATTGTACTCTTGTAAGCCCTTCCATCCAGTGAATACTGGCTGAAGAGGGCAAATACGCGGAAATGATATGCCGCTCAGTGCTCCAGTGAGTGATTATTGAACTAACTGATCGAACGAGTCAAGTTGCCATTCTATTTGACGATTGGCTCGTTCAATTAAAACGAAATCGTTTGAAAATATAGAACCC
>OZ023327.1:24685223-24697723 GCA_964007535.1 Brachyptera risi
CTGTATACTTCAACATTCACTCAGTTATATGGAGAGGCCCATATAACTTCGCTATTTCATCCAGGCCTTCACTATGAAAGCATAAGACAGAAGTGTCATTCTTCTTTTGGATGAAATTTTAAATTCAAATAATCTCTTGAAAAAGAATGTATAGGCTGTAAAATTTAGATATTAGATACATTACATACAGTGTCAAGTGATAATGAATACATATTTCGAGTTTTAATTTTTTGTTGAGACAGAAAAATTTTCCCAATTTCCGGAGTTGTTTGCAATCACAATTACGGCCAGACCAGATGGACTAAGAAATAAGGGTTCAAAAATGAGCCGTTGATTATTTATCGCATCCGAAAAATATATATCTGCTACTCATATAACACTCGGCAAACCACTTGTGAGTGAAGATAACGTCTAATATTTAAAAATGAAATCGTTCCAGGAAATAGCAAATATCTGATTTCCAGCAAGCTTACGCGGAACTGCCATCCATGATTAGTATTGAACGTTTATGTAGCTTACGCTCACCCAAATCTTGACATACATTTCAGCCATTCTGTTTTCGTCACCAGGATACGACGAGATCGTACGTCACTTCGTTACAGCATTCGACACTAAAAGTAACAAGAGAATGCGCTAGTGTCGCCCGCAAAATTCCATTATGGCCGCTGAAACGAGGATAGATGGTTAATTAGCACTATTGGTGCTATGTACAATGGCAGGCGCACCGATGTCAAATGAGGAATTTCTCGATAATATGTAGGCCTACACGATACTTTAATATTTAGATTAATTAATGGACAGTACAAAAAAACATCCATCTCGGCCAAATCCAACCCAGAACTTTGTGTATTATATTCTTAACTTCATTCGATCTCTATGATTTGATGAAAGTAAAGATATAATTGATTGAGCTCAAGTCTGATTTCTTAGGAAACATGATCATGAAGATTTATATAGTAGATCGAAATATTTGAAATCGACTTGCATAAAAATTATTGCTTTCTATATAAAATTAATCTTTCAAACTATGATTCATTCTATCTAGCTAAGCTTGACAAAAACTGTTGTCATTTTCATTTTATTCAACAAAAATGTGACATATATTATGTAGGCCAACTCAACATCCTGTTATTCATTATATGAAATTATCCTGTTCTTGATTCATCTTTACTGTACAATTCCTAATTTCAGCAGTACTGACATAATAAAAATTTGCCACAGTAATAAAAATCACATAATTAACCTACCACCACATTTTCTCCTCTGGGCCTACTTCCCCTTAGTACAAAGCTGAGAAATTTTGTGGGCAGGATATATCATATATTAGATATCATTTCAACAAAATTACTATACAGACTGGAAGTAGACCCGGATTAGAATACTTTTCTTATTACTAAACACAATCGCCACAAAATGACCTCACTGTCAACATGCCTCCAAACCCAACATTCATTCAAAAGTCAATTTGAAAATTACGCACTATTGTAGGCTAGAGATTACAACATATTGCTGATACTAATATATCAAAGAGACAGGTGAACCAGCAGTAGCTAAAATGCTGAATCTCATTGTTGATCTTATAGTCATACGATACCAGATAAATAATAAAATGCCTCTATAATTGACTAAACTATGAACTTATCATCACCGAGTTTGGTGATGAAAGATTAGCTTTATTCAAAAAAAAATCATCTTGGCATCAGCAACGTGAAGCACTTTCCAGGGGCCTCTCACTGGCTATACGGGACTTTTCCCGATCAATTACGTCGATTTTGACCTTACATCTTTGTAGAAATGGTACAGCCAGTTCATGTGTTATTCAAGTGCACGTGCGTAACCTATCCTTGTTTCAACAGTTGACATTTTCTCCGCCGCGCGCGCGCGTATCTGCAAGTTTTAGTGTCGACAAATGGAGTGACAACTAGAGTACACGTGGCAACATGTCATGGGCCACAAACAACGAACAAGGAAGGCCGTGTCAAGACATTTTGCGCCCCTGGTCCCCCCCCCCCCCCCCCCTCCCCTGTATATTCACTTATGAGCAATTTACCATCAAATACATTCCAGTAAGTATTTGCTGTGCATTTTTTTAATATTCTTTCGACAACTCACAGTATGAATGTATATAATGACAAATATACTATATTTAAATGAATATAACGCAATATAATACCTTCTTTTTATTTGAATGGGCCGATGAATACAATTGGCGCCCCTTGGACATGAACTCGTGGGCCCGTACCTTGCAAACAAGTCATAGCAACATCTTCAGATCATCTGTCCGTATTGTCGTGGCTCAGTCATCTATCACACTGCGTTAACAACTGACAGCAGCTTGGGCGTGGGTTCGAGTCCCGCATAACGCACGGACTTTCGTCTATCGTCACTTGTTCATTTCATCATCAGCCGCTCATTCGTACCCCCGTATAACCTAGCTGTTGGTGCTTGGGGTCGTTACAATAAACACAAAATATTGTGCTATACAGAAGTGTTCACAACTAGACAAATTTTTTTAACAATAACCTATTTTCGTAGTTACCTTGAAATATAAATATTTTGATACTGAATTCATATTTTGCAACCTATCTCAATAATTATATTAAATTTTACAATTTATATTCATCATTTCAGGCCTACAAGATAAATGATTAGCAATGATCGACTGTACATCATTTTAGGATTCCTTCATTTTGATCATCACTCATGAATTATAAGGAAATGTCTACATTCAGAAATAATGACGTGAAACCCCTCGACAGCATGGGCTCTTTTCATCTTTCATCAATTATTCATTATTCAAAAATAGAGAATATATATTCCATTGATGTGGAGTGAGAATATTCTTATCCATCGAATAATACTCTTTTTATGAGTGATGCAAGTCAATCATAGATCAATGTAAATTGAGAAGTACGAATCAGTATGTTCCTGCGCCAATACACTCTAGCTAGAGTTATATCGTAAGTCAAGTCGTTCAGCCCAAACTGAATAAATAATCAGTTTCAACGGCTGTACTCATCTAGCATTCACTGTATTTCCTATTTATTCCCTGCTTTGACCTCTGTGTCTATGTTTAAATCAATTGAAAATCGACCAGTTTATATTCCTCCATATCTTACAGTTTAATCTGTATTAGTATTTTGAACAACATATATTAAAAGAAAAACCGAAAATTCGAAAATCACAATATCATAACAAAATACCAATCACAAATAGGCTACTGGATGAAAAAACTGTGGAATGTATAATTGGCTTCAAATCAGAACCGTAATGAATCAAAAAAGAATGCATGTTCAGGGCGAAAGCACTTTTATCGCAAGGAAACCTCGTGAAAAATACGAGTTTCAATAAGTAGGGTTATTTTCGAAATATTCTCTTCAAATGGTACTTTTCAAATATTTAATTCCAATTGTATATTCGTGTTACATATACCATGCTGAATCTGAGATGAGTGGTCGATTGGCTAGCACACTGAACCGTCATTCAGGTGACCGGGGTTCGAATCCCGCCATGATCGACCATTTTTACATTTGTTTGTCCTCTGTCGCTCAGAACAATACTGATATGGTTCTTTAACGACAGGCCACGACCGTCTCCTTCTCACTATCCAAACACACCTCATAAAATAATCTTTCATCTCATCGTCCCATCATTCCATACATCATTCACCGACGCCAATGGATCTGTCACTATAGTGAAGTGCATCGTTAAACCCAATATAAATGAATACAAATATGACGAAATAATTGCTTTACTGCCTGAATTGAACTCAAATTGAATATTTAAATCGATGCTCTATGAATAATTCGAATCAAGTTCCGAAGTGGATGCGACATGTAGGCCTATGTGGAAACGCGACTTTGTGAACATCTCAGGCGGCAGGTGATTTATCAACCGCCGCCTCCTGCCGTCTCCATCCGCCGCCTCCGTCCGCAAAATCCTGCCGCCGCCTGCCGCCTCCTCCTGCCGCCGCCTCCTGCCGCCGTCTCCGTCTGCTGAAGAATATGGGTTGCATTGTATTTCCCGAGTCTATACTTCAATTTCCTTGCGACCTGTTCATTGAATCACGACCATCAACAAAACAGTTGAGGTCGTCAAATGTACAGGACAGAGCTGATCACTCCACAGAGTGGGACTCAAATCACGACCATCAACAAAACAGTTGAGGTCGTCAAATGTACAGGACAGAGCTGATCACTCTACAGAGTGGTACTCAAATCACGACCATCAACAAAACAGTTGAGGTCGTCAAATGTACAGGACAGAGCTGATCACTCTACAGAGTGGTACTCAAATCACGACCATCAACAAAACAGTTGAGGTCGTCAAATGTACAGGACAGAGCTGATCACTCCACAGAGTGGTACTCAAATCACGACCCTCAACAAAACAGTTGAGGTCGTCAAATGTACAGGACAGAGCTGATCACTCCACAGAATGGTACTCAAATCACGACCATCAACAAAACAGTTGAGGTCGTCAAATGTACAGGACAGAGCTGATCACTCTACAGAGTGGTACTCAAATCACGACCATCAACAAAACAGTTGAGGTCGTCAAATGTACAGGACAGAGCTGATCACTCTACAGAGTGGTACTCAAATCACGACCATCAACAGAACAGTTGAGGTCGTCAAATGTACAGAGCAGAGCTGATCACTCCACAGAGTGGTACTCAAATCACGACCCTCAACAAAACAGTTGAGGTCATCAAATGTACAGGACAGAGCTGATCACTCCACAGAGTGGTACTCAAATCACGACCATCAACAAAACAGTTGAGGTCGTCAAATGTACAGGACAGATCACTCTACAGAGTGGTACACACATCACGACCATCAACAAAACAGTTGAGGTCGTCAAATGTACTGGACAGTGCTGATCACTCTACAGAGTGGTGAACAAATCATGACCATCAACAAAACAGTTGAGGTCGTCAAATGTACTGGACATTGCTGATCACTCTACAGAGTGGTACACAAATCACGACCATCAACAAAACAGTTGAGGTCGTCAAATGTACAGGACAGAGCTGATCACTCTACAGAGTGGCACACAAATCACGACCATCAACAAAACAGTTGAGGTCGTCAAATGTACAGGACAGACACTCTACAGAGTGGTCCTCCAATCACGACCATCAACAAAACAGTTGAGGTCGTCAAATGTACTGGACAGTGCTGATCACTCTACAGAGTGGTACTCAAATCACGACCATCAACAAAACAGTCGAGGTCGGCAAATGTACTGAACAGTGCTGATCACTCTACAGAGTGGTACTCAAATCACGACCCTCAACAAAACAGTTGAGGTCGTCAAATGTACAGGACAGAGCTAATCACTCCACAGAGTGGTACTCAAATCACTACCCTCAACAAAACAGTTGAGGTCGTCAAATGTACTGGACAGTGCTAATCACTCTACAGAGTGGTACACAAATCACGACCATCAACAAAACAGTTGAGGTCGTCAAATGTACAGGACAGAGCTGATCACTCTACAGAGTGGTACACAAATCACGACCATCAACAAAACAGTTGAGGTCGTCAAATGTACAGGACAGAGCTGATCACTCTACAGAGTGGTACACAAATCACGACCATCAACAAAACAGTTGAGGTCGTCAAATGTACAGGACAGAGCTGATCACTCTACAGAGTGGTACACAAATCACGACCATCAACAAAACAGTTGAGGTCGTCAAATGTACAGGACAGAGCTGATCACTCTACAGAGTGGTACACAAATCACGACCATCAACAAAACAGTTGAGGTCGTCAAATGTACAGGACAGAGCTGATCACTCTACAGAGTGGTACACAAATCACGACCATCAACAAAACAGTTGAGGTCGTCAAATGTACAGGACAGAGCTGATCACTCTACAGAGTGGTACACAAATCACGACCATCAACAAAACAGTTGAGGTCGTCAAATGTACTGGACAGTGCTGATCACTCTACAGAGTGGTACACAAATCAGGACCATCAACAAAACAGTTGAGGTCGTCAAATGTACAAGACAGAGCTGATCACTCCACAGAGTGGTACACAAATCACGACCATCAACAAAACAGTTGAGGTCGTCAAATGTACAGGACAGAGCTGATCACTCTACAGAGTGGTACTCAAATCACGACCCTCAACAAAACAGTTGAGGTCGTCAAATGTACGGGACAGAGCTGATCACTCTATAGAGTGGTACACAAATCACGACCATCAACAAAACAGTTGAGGTCGTCAAATGTACAGGACAGAGCTGATCACTCTACAGAGTGGTACACAAATCACGACCATCAACAAAACAGTTGAGGTCGTCAAATGTACTGGACAGTGCTAATCACTCTACAGAGTGGTACACAAATCACGACCATCAACAAAACAGTTGAGGTCGTCAAATGTACTGGACAGTGCTGATCACTCTACAGAGTGGTACACAAATCACGACCATCAACAAAACAGTTGAGGTCGTCAAATGTACAGGACAGAGCTGATCACTCTACAGAGTGGTACTCAAATCACGACCCTCAACAAAACAGTTGAGGTCGTCAAATGTACAGGACAGAGCTGATCACTCTACAGAGTGGTACTCAAATCACGACCATCAACAAAACAGTTGAGGTCGTCAAATGTACAGGACAGAGCTGATCACTCTACAGAGTGGTACTCAAATCACGACCATCAACAAAACAGTTGAGGTCGTCAAATGTACAGGACAGAGCTGATCACTCTACAGAGTGGTACTCAAATCACGACCCTCAACAAAACAGTTGAGGTCGTCAAATGTACTGGACAGTGCTAATCACTCTACAGAGTAGTACACAAATCACGACCCTCAACAAAACAGTTGAGGTCGTCAAATGTACTGAGCAGTGCTGATCACTCTACAGAGTGGTACACCAATCACGACCATCAACAAAACAGTTGAGGTCGTCAAATGTACAGGACAGAGCTGATCACTCCACAGAGTGGTACTCAAATCACGACCATCAACAAAACAGTTGAGGTCGTCAAATGTACAGGACAGACACTCGACAGAGTGGTACTCAAATCACGACCATCAACAAAACAGTTGAGGTCGTCAAATGTACAGGACAGAGCTGATCACTCTACAGAGTGGTACTCAAATCACGACCATCAACAAAACAGTTGAGGTCGTCAAATGTACAGGACAGAGCTGATCACTCTACAGAGTGGTACTCAAATCACGACCCTCAACAAAACAGTTGAGGTCGTCAAATGTACAGGACAGAGCTGATCACTCTACAGAGTGGTACACAAATCACGACCATCAACAAAACAGTTGAGGTCGTCAAATGTACTGGACAGACACTCTACAGAGTGGTACTCAAATCACGACCATCAACAAAACAGTTGAGGTCGTCAAATGTACAGGACAGAGCTGATCACTCCACTGAGTGGTACTCAAATCACGACCATCAACAAAACAGTCGAGGTCGTCAAATGTACAGGACAGAGCTGATCACTCTACAGAGTGGTACTCAAATCACGACCATCAACAAAACAGTTGAGGTCGTCAAATGTACAAGACAGAGCTGATCACTCCACAGAGTGGTACTCAAATCACGACCCTCAACAAAACAGTTGAGGTCGTCAAATGTACTGGACAGACACTCTACAGAGTGGTACTCAAATCACGAACATCAACAAAACAGTTGAGGTCGTCAAATGTACGGGACAGAGCTGATCACTCTACAGAGTGGTACTCAAATCACGACCCTCAACAAAACAGTTGAGGTCGTCAAATGTACAGGACAGAGCTGATCACTCTACAGAGTGGTACACAAATCACGACCATCAGCTTCTCACGGCACCTCCACCACATTGGTTTCACGGCACCTCCACTTATACAAGCCGATTTTTGCTCGTGAAATTTGGAGAAGTTACAAAAATAGACACGGAAAGATCTGATTCACTGACAATCATTTTCCAAACGACAAACTTGTAGTCCGAACCGCTCAAGACAGATCTTGCGAGAAGCGACGAGAAACGCTTTTAACGGCATCTAGCGGATGGTCTGAAAGTTTTTCAAACTGCTGCCGACGTCTTCCCAAGTGCGAGTAGAGGACTTGACCATCCCCCAAATAACCGAGCTCTTGGTGGGTTTGTTGAGCAAACAAAGATCTTCACCATTGAATTGCCCAATGTTTCACTGTATTCTGTCGATCCTCTTGTCCATTTTAATTATTTGTATTGGGTTTAGCAGTGCACTCTATAATGATATGTTGATTTATTCATGTAATGATAGTTAATGATGGTTAATTCAGGTAATCGTCTCTGAAGTCAAAACACAGACAATATATCGAATGATGATATAATCAAACCCCTATTGAATATCCCATATTTTAACCCAACTTGCTTATTTCAATGGAAAATAATTACATCATTTACCTATGTATATTTTTTATATGGGGTTTAACGACGCACTGTAATGATGAATAAGACTCATTGGCGTCGGGTGAATGATCGATGGGATGATGAGCTGAAGGTTTTCTTCAGGTAACTGGAAGGGTAATGGGAAGGAAGCGGTCGTGGCCCATAATGTAGGAACTATCCCAGCGTTAGTCTCATCTACAGAGGGAAGATGCACCCCTGTAAAGATGGACGGTGACGGGGATCGAACTGGGTCCGATATACTCCTCACCTCCCGGATCACATGAAGCGAGTGCGTTAACCACTGCGCTGCATGTGCGGCTGGTGCATGTGTATTAAATAATTACAGATCACTATACGATATACATTTTATCGTCGGATTGTTGGGCTGGAAGTAATAAGTTAGTAGCAGGATTATTCAAATTGTTCCGAGTCAGTTATGGAAATATTATGATAATAATAACAATAAAAATATATGGATATTATCTCATTTATTCATGTTGAAATAACAGCTTTGGATCATAGGGTTACATCAATGTTGGCTGATTGCTTTTCTCAATCAATTGATTGCTCATTTTTTGATCGATTTAAGTTTATTTTTATTTTTTTCAAGGTTATATCCTAAATTGACTCATCTGATTCTGGTAGCATCTTGCTGCATGTGTTGATGGATGGTGAGTGAATAGTGGATTTGCAGCAGCTATGTTGAGAAAAGAATATGGTATTCACATTGCAAGAATTCATAACCGTGATTTGGGGGTTAAAGGACCTCACAATCCTAAAACTGGATTTCAACGGATAATGACGGTATTTATTTCCCTCATTTTCGAAAGAAGGAGAAATCGTATCAGTTGCAGAAATGTTGATTATAATTTGGTCCTCTACCGCCCTCGGTAGCTCAGTCAGCTGAGGCACCGCTTCAGAAACTGGAGTCACCGTTGAGCGTGGGTTCGAGTCCCGCACAATCGTCCTTTCACTTATCATTCCTTCATCGTTTCATAATCACCTGCTCATTCGTACTCCCGTATAAACTAGCTGTTGGTGGGGTCGTTAGGCAAACACTATAGAGGACAAATGAGAGAGAGACTATAGGCCTGGCCTTTCTTCCGAGTCGTGACGTAGAAATTACTCGACTCTGCTCATGTTTCTTGACAGAATCGGTAGTGCTTACGTCATGACTCGTGGTCTCTGGAGGACAACAAAAAAATAATTTCAATTTTTGACATTGAGATGGTGATTTATTTATATTTATTGAATGAGGAAGATAAATATCAGCAAGTTTTAGGGTTGTAATGTCCTTTAAGTTCGTCTTGGTTGGGTTGTAGTTCAGGTCGTTTGTTCCACAGGATTAGTTTAGGTCAGATTGGGTTTGTTACGGGTAACAACAACAACAACAACGTCTGCATGTTGTGACATGAATAGAGGCTGCCTTCTAGGAGCGTGACCCTTAACCCCTCCCTTTTTGCCTCCTCCTCATGATTTGCCAGTTTCGAATGCTATGTGTGGTCGTCAAGTAAGTATAGGGATGTGTACGGCCTTAGCTCAGAACCACCAACCAGTTCCATAATAAGCCTACAAATCTAGATTCAGCCATTGCTTGCACGCGAACATTTTCGATTGCTAATATCTTCTTCATATTTACAAAAATGCGACTTATCGGTACGTTTTGGAACTTATGAACTTCTGTATCGTGTTCCCAGAGAAATCGCAAATTATGTCGATTTGGGATCTAAAAGAATGAATCCACTTGTATGGATTTGTCATTTGTCCGGTTCAGGCTAATGCTTGTCGACACGGAAGGAAAGGTGACCTGATATCAGCTGGGAGAGGTTTAATGAGGTGATCGCATCAAACCTATACCGGTATGCTCATCATTTCTAATTTCTTCCGGCTTCTGTGATTTGTTGAACTTCTCACGGAGCTTCCCGACAGTTGAACCATCATGCAGATAGATTGCTATTCATTGTTTGTGTATAACATGCATCTTTATAGTTACTCAATTCAGTTGTAGAAAATATGTCTACTTTTCCTTCTTCCGTGACGCAAGATAAACAGGACTATAAACCCTTCCTCTGTTTGGAAATTTTACTTGACCCACACGAATATTTTGTGTAACGCTTGTTGTTGGTGTTAACTAGAGAGGCTGTATTTTGGGAAATACAGCCTCTCTAGTGCTAACCAAAGACCTCTTTATATAACGGACCAAGCTCACTTGTCAAAACCGAAGCAAGTGTTTTGCTGGCCCACTGACGCTATCTAGCGTTTGTTCCCAGAAGTACCCATCTATTTTGGCGCGAATATTGAGGGCGAGGTTGCATAATCTATATAGTATTCTTTAGTTTGAATTTCAATAGTTTCAATTTTGGGAACTGACGGTAAGAGCGAATATTTTGTTATGTTGAAAATAATGTATTCAATAAAGTTATTCATTCATCTTAACCCTTGAATAAATCATATGAAAGAAAATATACTGCAAAAGGAATGTGATGGGAAAAATGATAGAATAATTTCATAAATAATACAGAAACGAAGATTTCATTAACTGAACATCATACTTCATTTTCATAATTGAAATGGTTTAATTCACTAACGATTATATATATATATATATATATATATATATATATATATATATATATATATATATATATATATATATATATATATATATATATATATATATATATAAAATAATTGTCCTCTAAATTACTACTAGGCATTGAAATACCTTAGAAATCTCCTTAAATTTGAATTTGAAAAAATTTTCAATTTTGTAGATAGATATTATGAGATACCGAAATGAAACAAATTGAAAGAAAAAGTGTGCGTAGTTAGTGATATGCCTGTGCCTGAGCCCGATATTACTACACTGATGAACAAATACGATTTTGAAAACTATGTAGGGGCCTACATTCTTGAACTAATCATTTATTCATGTTGAGTTTAACGACGCACTCTACTGGTGACTACGATCTATTGGCATTGGTGAATGATATATGAGATGATGATATGAAAGGTTATTTTATTGTGTGTTTTTGGATAGTGAGAAGGAGTTGGTCGTGGTCTGTTGTTAAAGAACTATCCCAGTATTAATCTGAACGACAGAGGGAAACCACGAAAAAGCCCTGTCAGGATGGTCGACCATGACGGAAATTGCAACCCGGTCTCCTGTATGACGGTTCAGTGCATTAACCACTCGGCCACTCGTCTCAGTGAACTATGTAGGCTTAGCTGGAAACCGGAATCACCCGAAACGAGAGAAATCACTGCAGCAGGAACCTGTCACTGGGGAAAAAAATAAGGTTATGATGAGGAGTAACAACTCCTGAAATTGGAGAAATTTGGTGTAAACCTTGTTTCAGATTTCAAGATCTCAGATTTCAGGGCTTATAGAGATTTCACGGGATTTGTGAGACTTCAGGGTTTTCAATAGATTTCAGAAATTTCAGTGAGATTCCAAGGATTTCAGAAATTCCATAAGATTTCAGTGGGATTTCACAGGAATTCAGGAATTTTATAGATTTCGAAAGAATTCAGACCTCAATTTCAAGCGACTTGAAAGGATTTCATGGAGATTTCGGGGATTTCAAGAAGATTCCAGAGATTTCAAACGATTTCAGGGATTTCAAGAGAACCCAAGAGATGGCATGGCAAGGGTACACCGGATTACAGGAGCAGGAGCTAGTCACTCGGTATGCATGATAGAAAGTAAATTTAAACCCCATTAAACTACAAAGAAAATGAGCCGTATTTGGTCCAGTATTAGATAATCCACACTCTTAACAAAATAGAACACATTCATTGTATACATATAGACGAAACCAATTATAATCTAAAACCGAACCCAACAAACGATATGATAATTGTTTGAATCAAGTCCAGGATCTGAAACAAAAGGATGATTGAAACATTGAGAAATGAAACTCACTTATGGAGTTCGACAATCTCTTCTGCCTGGTATTCGGCTGACGATGGCCACCTTCCAACCATGGTGGATTGTAATGCGGCGCAAGAGTACAATCGTCTCTTTATGACTTACTCTGTTAGTTATTTGACCAAGGCTTTGTATTTCTGCTTGGGCTGGGTTGGGATGGTTGGACTCTTGTA
>OZ023327.1:24702723-24727956 GCA_964007535.1 Brachyptera risi
TCAAGGTAACAGAGACTATTTATTTGTATCAACACGGTTATAGATTTGCTGATAAAATTGAGTATATCCAACAGAGGAATGTTGAACAAACCAACGTATTGATTGTCATCTTCATGTTAGCTATCTACTGGTTTTCGTCAATGGAACGGCTCAAAGTATTTTCCAACTAGTTTTTTCAACATTTTCTCGGAACTATCCACTTTTTATCCATTTGAAATTTGTAATATACCATTTTAACATCGATACATCGATCAATAACAAATAGAATGGATCCACTTCCGTGTGTGGGTTCCCTAATGTTGTCCTAGAGACCTAGACTATGTGTGGACTGTGGAGTGCGCACGCGCATTGTCTTCACGATGAACCTTGGCCGACCACTTCTTGTGACCGCAACCGAACACTGTACTAACGCACTACACGTATGGTCTCAAATATCAGTAGATTCCCTTTGATTCGGAAATTGAAGTTTGTGAAGAGAGATCATTTCATGTGAGTTCAAGCGTCGACTACACTGACCTTGAGCTCAGCGCAACTCTTTGCGCTAGCCATCAACCTATCTGTAGACAGTCAATTCTGATTGGCCGATCTTCCGATATGACGACACTGAGACGAGTGATCGAATGGCTAGCACACTAAACCGTCATTCAGGAGACTGGGGTTCGATTCCCGCCATGGTCAACGATTCTGACAGGGATTTTCCGTGGTTTCCCTCTGTCGTTCGGGTCAATACTGGGATGGTTCCTTTCTAATAGGCCACGACCGACTCCTTTCCGCTATAAAAACAACAATTAAACAAACTTTTATCTATTCACCCCATTATCTCATCTATCATTCACCGACGCCAATAAATCGTATACAGCGCGTCGTTAAACCCATGCAATATAAATAAATGAATATGGCGACTCGTACACATGCCGTATTTCTCCCTCAGATTCAAGGGGTAAGTGAACTTGACTACGTATGCTTCAGGCCCATTCACAATGCAACGCTAACACTAACATGTAACACTAACATTAACGCGAGAAATGTTTGCCTTATGGGATGTCGTTGGTCCGTTCACAACCACCACGCTAAGATGAACATGAACATGAAACCTTGCAAGCTCCAAGCTTTCATGTTGACGTTAGTGTCGAAACGTAAGAATTGGCCAATCAGAATCCTCCAATTTCCGAATAAAAACGACTAGTGGCGAAGTACAACGAAGCCATCACGATGTTGTTCGGAAATTGTCCCTCCATCTTGTTTCGACTTTGGCAAGAGTCCCTATGGCCTATTTTAATTTTAGGTTATGTTTACCCTTTCTTTTTCAAACATGCAATGATTGAGCCCAGATCTTTGAATTCTAGGTCCAGGACAATAGTGTAAAAATAGGTATAGCCCATCAAAACTCCAAACATACAATACTGAAAAGCAGAATCATCTAAATCCATTTTCGAATAGGCCCATCTGTCAAATCGAGTCAAATGTCGGACGAAGTACACAGACGCGATAGCAGGTAGTCGTGTGAGATGGCAGTGGAATCGGCGCGAAAAATCTGGACTTCTGATTGGCTGTTGGTTATTGTTTACGTTGATGTTCTTTCTCATTGTGAACAGACATTTGTTTCATGTTCTTGTTAATGTTGGTGTTCATGTTAATGTTAGTGTTAGCGTTGCATTGTGAATGGGCCTTTCAAGACCAATAGAAGCATTATCATTCTTCATATAAACGGGTTGACTGATGTGTGTTACAAATTTGGAAAACAAAGTACATAGCCATCTCTCTATTGCTCAGTCGTCCAATCACTCAATATTTGATTATTAAATGGTAATTGTAATAATTGTGTAATAATTATTTTTGAAATATTTCAATATCTCTGAAACTCTAGAAAACATAGACTGCCCTTGAAAGTGTGTTGCACGTATCTTCAGACCAGGGAGTTATTTATGTTTGCCACACTTGCATTGTCTCGACGTGAATTCGGTCCATTTGCCTGATGAGTGAACATCAGACTACTGACTATAAGCCCATCATGTATCAGCCTTAAGATGTACCATTCTGAACCCCTATTCCTCAGAGGAATCAGATCTCACAAAACATGGCCGATCAGTATTTCGGAAACAATTTTTCTCACTTTTTTATCTCACTTCCCATTTTGATCGTTAATAAAAAAGTGACATCAAAATAATAAATAATGAATCATTTTCCCACAGTCTGTACATGAAGTGCGTATTTACATTTATTTCATTAAATTGGGTTTAACGACGCACTGTACTGATGACCATGGCGTGGCTGAATGATATATGAGATGATGGGATGATGAGATGACAGTTTATTTGATCAGGTGTTTTGGACAGTGAGAAGGAGTCGGTCGTGGCCTGTTGTTAAGGAATCATCCCAGTATTGACCTAAACGACAAATGGAAACCATGGTGCACCCCTGTCGGGATGGTCTACCATAGCGGGAATCGAACCCCGGTCTCCTGAATGACGGTTCAGTGCGTACCCTGTTGGTAGATTTCATTCAGGGTACATTTTCATGTGACTTGTTCGACCTTTTCATGTTCTCGCATGTGTACTTTTTCCAATATCATTTCATTGTAACAATCGTCATGGAAAAAACTACATAACGATTTATATTCATGGTTTTCTACATTGACAATTTACCTCGACTTTCAGAAATGATAAAAGGACGTCCTGATTTCAATGGCAAGAAAATGACAATATAGAAATATTTCATTCTCATATTGTAAACTTCACTTACCGTATTCAAACCTTACATTATACTTTTTTGTATGTAGTAACCGATAAACCCACGACAGTTCTTGTCGTAGCTATAGTATAGTCAATAAATTCTTATCAAATTAAAGCTATACGTAAAATTGTAACAGCAACGTTAAATAAGCAAGTAGGTCCATAAATCATTTCTACCTTCTAAAAACTCAAATAAAAAACACAGTTTGAAAGATACGACCAAATAATCCTCTCCTAAACCTGCTTTAATGTCGGGTTTAAGCCTTAGAGGGAGGGGGAGAGGGAGTTGATTATTTGTACCGAGCTAGTCAAATAATATAAGAGAAATTAGTTCTCAGAAGATTTTATTTTCGAAGGCTTTTCAGAATAGGCCTACTGTCTCAAACATCTTTCCATGTCATATAAAGCAAATAAATTGTTTGATGAAAACATGAAATAGCACTTTGATAAAATAGTAGATCGCTGATTGAACTCGAGACCTGTCCATTAAACTAAAGGGATACCTCATAATGCCCCGATTGTTGAATCAATGAGTAGAACCCAATACACGCGTCTTACGAATCGCTCAAGGCTCAATTGACCTCTGGCGGAGGCCAGAAAGGGCCCCAAAACGTCATATGGTTGACCTCATAATGCCCCGATTGTTGGATCAATGAGTAGAACCCAATACACGCGTCTTACGAATCGCTCAAGCCTCATTTGACCCCTGGCGGAGGTCAGAAAGGGCCCCAAAACGTCATATGGTTGACCTCATAAGGTATGTGGATGAAAAAACGTAATTTTGTTTGGAAAAAATGCCCAGATTGGAAATACATATTGTAAGACATGATTTGGGGAGAGGAGAGGGCATTTGTTCTTCAATACAGTTCTACCAGAAATATGTGCCCTTTTTCATGTTAAATGGTACAACTATGATACAAGTTTTGTTTTGTTTGAGTTAACTAGGCCTACAAGATGAGTCAGAGTGACTAAGGTGAACAATGCAAGCAGTGACGAAAGTTCATAAGGCTACATCACATGGAACATGGACATATGCCTATGTCCATTATATTTCCTATTCCGTAGGTTCATCTTTCGGTCTCTTACTGCATTATTGAACAACAGCAGAAGGTTTGATTAAAGAGCTTTCGTGCTTCCGTTTTCATCCAATACCGTTTCAAATATTAATGTCATGCTCTAATACTTTCGTTTTCTGAGAAAAAAAGAAGTAAAAAATATTATTCCATAAAAACTTGGTACTTGAAATTCGATAGGCTCACATTAAAATTCCGCTGAGAATTATTTTAAAGTAGCATCAAAATCTGTGATATCCTCAGAGGAATGTCTCTCTGGAAGTACGCCTCTGGGTGTTGTTAATGTGTGTGCATGGCTTCACAAATTGTATGTGTATTTGGATTTTTTCGGATCAGTTAATATATGAAATGATAATAATTGAGGGTTTTGAAAAAATGAACGATGGTCACTTCTATAATATCTGTGAAACTATTGATCATGTTCTGAGAGATGGCGAGTGGGCGAGTCCCCCTCTCCCCCTCCCCCCTCCCCCCTCTCCCCCTCCTCACACCTGAGTAATCACACTGATGATGTGCTTTTCACAGCTCGTTTCTCATCATCTAATATTCACCATACTACAAATACAATGGCTTGACATTTTCCCCATCAGTTTTCAATCATTGAATATAGGCCTATTCACTGTCACAAATTGTATTTATGCCAAAGTTGGTTTAATTGTTCGGATTAACTGTTCAAATTTGTCTAAAAGAGGGAACTCTTGAAGAGTGACTTGCGTCCCACAACATTTACTTTGTCTCATAATGAAGAGGATTACGTGCGTGCTTTGGGAACCGGATTTCATGACGAAGATCCACCCGAATAGTATACCAGTGTCAGACTGGGCCACCGGGCTGCCGGGCCACCGGGCTACCGCGGGCAATGCCCGGTGCATGGACCGCTTTGTCCAAATGAATATGGTTTACTTCGTACTGTTGTTTCACTCGGCATTTCACAGGGGTCGAGCCTAAATAATAGAACCTGGAAGAACAACTCTGGGGGCGATTATATTAACTTGAGTTGTTGATCAGCTTGATGAATATCAGTCTCATTGCTCCTAGAATCTCATACTAATCACTAATCCTCAGATTAGTACTTTGGAAGACCTGACTGTTGAACCAAGTGCTCGTATTTCGTGTTGCTAATAATAGGCCGTATGATATGCCTCTCACCCTCTGGTTCGCACCTCAATACATCTCATTGCTCCTAGAATCTCCTACTAATCACTAATCCTCAGATTAGTACTTTGGAAGACTGTCTGTTGAACCAAGTGCTCTTATTTCGTGTTGCTAATAATAGGCCGTATGATATGCCTCTCACCCTCTGGCTCGCATCTCAATACATCTCATTGCTCCTAGAATCTCCTACTAATCACTAATCCTCAGATTAGTACTCTGGAAGACCTGACTGTTGAATCAAGTGCTCCTATTTCGTGTTGCTAATAATGGGCCGTATAATATGCCTCTCACCCTCTGGCTCGCATCTCAATTCTTTTCATTCTATTTCCGCTCATTTGAATTGTTTGTGTTTGGCCTATCACGTACATTTGCTTCAAGTACAAATACTAGCACAAGTATCATCTTTGACTTGGAATTTTATATCTACCCTTCCCATTTGTTACGTGGGAAGTCGTTGTTATGTGCACATGTGTTGAATGAATAAAACCAATAGCAACCATATATTTCAATTTTTTAAAGTTTCGAATTTCACCTTTGAAATTCGTTTCAACAACAATGTGCCTCTAGCACCGGATTACGATTCAACATCTGCCTCTTTACCAAATACCTGACGGCACGCGCTCAAATTACAAATGGAATATCAGAGAGTGAAACATCATGAATCTTTACATAAAGATAGAAAACTAATTAAGATTAAATGAAAAAGCGAAAAGGCAGTGTCATGTAAAATAGAAAGAAAAAGTGTTGCTGGAAGAAGAGTAATAAGAATGCAATGTAATAACAAGCATGCTAGGAAGTTGGTAACGGTAATTGAAGAACTAATCAATCGTAGGATATTATAAATGGGAAATGAAACCGTGATTGTGTCTGACAGTGATACAAGAAAGGCGTCGATCACGTGACGTCATCAGAGAAAGAACCAAACAGAACATCTGCAAGATAAGTTACTATAGGTATCAAAAGTGGAAGACATAACTACTGTATCCGTAAAACCTGAACCAATATTCTTCATGTAAAATATTTCACTGTATGTTGATTATGATTTTATGGATTTTAATTGAAAATGTGTATACATGTATCGAACAGCAAGATGTGCATTAGGCCGATCGAACATCCAAGAATATGGCAATAATAATGAGTGCGGGGTTGAAAGCAACTCCCTCGCGAACCGAATTCTTACGTCTTCTTACTTCTTCATAATGATTTCGGAATGAAAATGTAAAAACACTTCGCTATGCTCACTCTATTTTCCTAATATGTTGTCGCATTGAATCATCATATTGTAATATGGAAGTGAGATGACTTGAAGTTCGAGTTTCGCCGTCATCTGACAAGTATCTAATAGTGCATTCTTTCTGATTCCCAGATGCATCATCCAATTCAAATGAAACCTGCGGATAGCGAGAATCGAAATGGTGAGTAGGAAACTGCGATCAGCCAATGCGGCGATTATGTGTGTGTGTGTATGTGTGTCTCTTTTGCACACAGAACCTAACCGTGACGTGGGGTCGTTCACTTGGAGAATATTGGTTACACAAAACTATATTTTGGAATGAAATCATGGACCTAAATCAGTCTGATATATACTCCCATTTTTATACTATCCAATATGGACATAATTATATATGTTGGTATAAATATAATAATATTGAATACTGCGAGAAAGAGCTATATATTGGGGGAGATATGAGGGGAATATAATGCATGCGAATGAAGCCTCATAATGGAGTATGTCCACCTATTGGTGCAAAGTAAAGTGACCGATGTTTACACATAATTTGTGTAACAGACGTTTTCAGTTGAGAAATCCAAATTGTGGCTATACATTGCTATGGACTGAATTGTCCACCTCCGATTAACTGTCTTGAATCTGGACGGCTGCAATAAACAAAACGACAAGTTTTGTATTCAACATGTCTCTAACAATTATTAGTGACGTTCAAGTCCATCATTTTATCGAGGTGAATTTCCCTTCATCTATGTTTGGATTGGATAGTTTCATATCAACATATCAATTGCTCACATAAACTCAGTTACCGGTATTCTTCTGAGAGTGAAATCAGTGAGCACCCATTCTACTCACAATTGGGCACATCGCGACTGCAGCATCAAACTTACTTGGGCCTACTTTAGTCATTTGGCCACACAAAAATCCAGAAATGTATGTTCATAAGCTCAGTTCCTGGAACTTCATGAGTGATTAGATGAGCGTAGCGAAGTCTCCATTCCACTCTTATAGGGCTCTGTCTGTTTTTTATTTATTTTTTTTTTTTTTGTAAGCACTCCACAGGTCGCAGGGTTTGACGGATCAACATGAAACTTTTTTTGTACACGCAAACTTGTCCAACTTAGAACTGTATAGTTTTTGGAATGAATCGGTTGGACTGATTTTGAGAAATAACATCTCAAAGTTTCTAAAAAAAAAACCATAAGATTTGGCTGGGAGGAAAATGTTGAAAAATAAAATCTCTTCAAATGAGATAAAATTTTCTCTGAATGTGTATACATAGGCTTTACACATCATCACGATTTTGTATGCAATTCTATTCAGCCGTTTTGAAAAAAAAAATGAGATAACTGGTTTTATTCATCAAATATAATATCATAAAAATAATGACAGATTAGCTGCCGAGATTCACTGCTTTCTAGATTCGATATTTGCCCAACAATGAAGTATTTTTATGTGCGTCAAGGTGTGTAGAATACCAGAGTCGATAATGTAGCAAGGGTAGAACTACTTCAACGACTTATGTACCTTATTCAGATATCAAGGTGTGTAGAATACCACAGTCGATAATGTAGCAAGGGTGAACTACTTTAACGACTTGTGTACCTTATTCAGATATCAATGTGTGTAGAATACCAGAGTCGATACAGTAGCAAGGGTAGAACTACTTCAACGACTTTTATACTTTATTAGGATATCTCGCTCATCTTACAACGCATATTTCGCGTTTGACTAGTTTAATTAATTAAGAGATCAATCAATTGTAAATTAAAAGTATGACTACCATATCACAATGGTCAAGATTGGTGTCAATATGAAGCTTGCATTGTAGGAAATTCAAACTTTTGTTGTCTCGAACTCGGTTCTGGAAATTTCCATGATGATTGAAATAATTAGATTAATTAATCAAATTGTAATGAACCGTGTAAATGCTGCAGAAATTAGACAATAAGAGTATCAAATAAAGGCTGATATTCTGCAGGATCCGAAACCTAACGGTCACAATACGTATCAATGTAACTTTCGGAGTAATCAATTCAATTATCTAGATTTAATAATCAATTATTTGATATAACTGGCAAACGAAGCACTCTGGAATGATTGAGGTATCAAATGAGATTTTGTGTTTCAGGAAATTTAAAACAGTCTAAATACAAAGTCAGTTTTTGTGACTATGATTGAGGAAATGATTCATTGAATGAATAACTCAATCACTCGTGACGTCACAAAAACTCGGTTTGAGGTCATGAAATTTCGAAATCTGCAAAATATTCGCGTCAATTGATTCCCATCTTAGCCACTTCAAATTTCTTCTTCCAGTTTCAAATTTCAATGATAGAAATGATAATCAACGTAATTAATTCAAATTCTTCGAAAGTTACAATAATTCGGATTGTGGTCATGCAGTTTTAAATTCGAAAAAATATAATCTCTTATAATTGATACCCATATTGTCTATTTTTATGGTATTTACATTTATAATTACAATTGAATTGATCAACTTGATCAATTCAATCCTAACTTTGTGGATATGCAGTTTTGAATTCCATACAAAACAAGCTCTCATGTGATACCAACCATGATAATTTCCGAGTATTATTTAAATACTCTGTACTATACACAATAATTTAGTTTGTGGCCCTAACGTGTCGCATTCTTCGCAATAATATCTTTTATTTGATACCTGTATTGTACAATCTCTATTCTACACTTCCAATTACAATTTGATGGATTAATCTAATCAATTCAATCACTCTGAAAGTTACCACATCATATTTGTAGCTGCACATTTTTGAATCTCTCGAAAACACAAGCTTTCATTTGATACTATTTTGATCATTCCTGATTGTTTTTTCCATGTTTCAATAAAACATGCATCGATCACCCTTACTAGTGCAATTATTCCGAAAGTGACATCAATTCGAATTGTGGTCACAGATTTTCGGATTCTGCGAATTATTATCGAAAAATTCAATACCCATATCGTCTATTATCTGCAATATTTACACTTTCAGTTTAAAATTATATAAAATAGGAATAAGGGGATTTCCTTTTCAATTATTCAAAAGCTATTTGTTAAATAGGGATCAAATTGTTAAAATTGATAATACTTTGAGTAAAACGATTGAAATAGAGTGTGGTGTCCCTCAACGCACTGTGCTAGAACCAGTCCTCTTTATTATCGATATAAACGATCTTTGTAATTTAAATATTGACGGCAGCATCATAACTTACGCAGATGACACAGTCCTCGTTTTTAAAGGTGAAGACTAGTCACAAGTTTGCAATAATGCCAATCTCTCTTCAACGTGTTTATAATTGGCCAAATATAAATCTTTCAACTCTAAATAAATCAAAAGCATTATATATACAGTGAAACCTCTATCCATCGTTTTTCAAGGGACCAGGATAATGAAACCTTCCATGCAGAAAACGATGGACCCGGGAATGATTCTACAGATTACGACATATATTGAAGAGGCGAATGATGTTATCCGTTTATCAGTCATTAGTAATGTCTATTGTACAGTATGGCATTCTTGGTTGGGGTGGTGCCTATAAGTCTAATATCGAGCAAATTATCGTTGCTCAAAAATTAATATTAAAAATCATTCTAAACGAACCAAAACAATTTTCGTCTCAACAAACTTCTGATATAACTCAAGTACTGGATATAAGACAATTATTCATGAGAACAATTTTGATTTACTTTAAAACTCATTTTGATGAGTATAAACTAAATTTACTTACACCTCATGACGAATGCAGTGCTAATTATACCAGGAGTCATAAAGTACACAATTTAGCTATTCCCATGAGGAGAAAGCAAATTGGTCGACAAAGTGCCGATTACATTGGACCTCATATATCTTCAATAAAATTCCATCTAATATCAGAGAAACGAGTAGTTTGTATATTCTCAAAAAACAAACCGACCATTGGCTGAGATCGAAATATATACTAGTTCATATCTCCATGCCATAACTATAATCTAGACAGATCCAGATCTCCACAACGACTTGGTGTTGATCATTTAATTTTTTTTTCTGTTCGTCTTCTCTTGAATATCAAATATTATTTATGTATTCCGTCTCTGCTACGAGCTACAATATTTATAAAAGTTCTTCTTTTGTCAGCCCACACTCAAGAACTTGTGTTCTTACGTGAGCTTCTTTTAATTTTATCATCCTCACTCATATTATGTATCAGTTATTATACTATGCAGAATAAAATAAAATGAATTGTAAATGAAAGTTACACATTTTGATTGATTAATCTAATTAATTTAATTACTATCCAAAATTCGATAACTGACATTGTGGAAACAAAGTTTTGGATATCCTATTATGCAAGCTTTAATTTGATATCCATCTCACACTTTTAATTGCAATTTGATTGTATACTTTAATCAATTTGCTCACTTCTAAAGTTACAGGAACTCCATAATTTCTTAAATTCATTTTGTTCATATTAGTAAAGTAAGCAAGTTTCGTGCTCAAGTCTCGATCCGCAGTTTTTTATTGTAATTGACTCCACTGGAAGCTGTCTACGACTGAGACAAGTGGTCGAGTAGTTAGCATACTGATCCGTCATTCAGGAAGCCGGGATTCGATTCCCGCCATTGTCGACGATCCTGACAGGGATTTTTCAAGGTTTCCCTCTGTCATTCAAGTCAATACTGGGATGGTCTTTTAACAACAGGCCACGACCGACTCCTTCCCACTATTCAAAAACATCTAATAAAATAACCTTTCATCTCATCATCCCATCATCTCATATATCATTTACCGACGCCAATAGATCTTAGTCATCAGTACAGCGAGTCGTTAAACCCAATATAAGTTTTTAAAAAATGTTCACGCTCGTAGAGTTACGGGAACTTTCTACCATTTCTGACCGTGAAATTGTGACATTTCGGAATCAATAAGACTAGTACAACGTTTCTTCATAAATGGCCTACTGTAGTAAAACTCAATTCTCAGATCGGTTACGGGATTGCACGAAGCCTCATTTCTCATTTCATCATCAATTAAGTTATTGATTTCATCAACATATTTTTTAAACTCATTTTTACATTCTGCAATTATAATTTCAAATTCATAGTGAGCTGGACCTTCATGGTCAGTCATCGTGAAGATGAACAGCCGTCGTCAATAATTGATTGTCTCTAATTTTAACAAAGCTTTAATATTTAATAAGCAGAATAGCCCTGTAGTATAAAGACAATAAAGTGTTCACTATTAATGAATAACAATAACAAATATAACAAACAAATTAACCCAAAAATATTGACCCATTAGGAGTCTTGCTACTCAACAAGACTATAGGATTTTAAAAACGAAAATATTTCTATCCTGAAATATTCTGAAAGCTTAAAGTGGTTTCGTTTAGAATACACCTAAATTTCCTCCCTACATAATATACGCTGAAGCCTATATCAAAACCGTCCTACTTTGCCATTCAAGCTGAAATTATGGGAAGGGTAGCTATTTCGTTAGTTCTGAGCATTTTTTGTGGGGGAGGGGGGGATTCTTATATCAAAATGAGAGGGAGAATAAAGATGAAGGTTTTCCCTTCCATTATATAACTCGCAATGTAGGTGGATTTTTGATGGACGCAGTCTCGTTGAAATAAATTCTTCAATCCTATTCACTCATCACGTGAAGATCGCACACAGGTATACTTCGATCACAATCCATTTCATGGTAACACCAACAGTTACAGTAAACGCACTCAACGCTTTATTTATAAGCAAGACAATGAAACAACCTCTCAAAATGTCATCATATTGAAATATTTGAATGTCTCGCAGTTATTCATTTCATACAACCCCGTATAGACTCAGCCCCGTTTGATCGTGGCATCGAATTGTTTGATTCGATCTCGCAAAGAGGCTGTATGTTATTGTTTGTTTCAGTCAAGGTGAGAGTAAAATTGGTTTAAATTATCAAATTGAATTTCATCAAAAGTCTGACTTACTTCTTAACTTGATCTTTAATTTCATAAGAACTGTCATAATTCCAGCAGCCTGGAGAAGGAAAGTAGTTCCTCGAAACTTGGTGGCCAACCCAAGTGCGGTTCACGGCCACAATCAAATGAGCTGGTTCAACTACCATTGTCAGCTACCAGATCTCTCGAAGCCTTTGATGGAGGGTTGGTGAAAACAAATGGCATGGGTCAGGGTATCCATAGTGATAACTACTTGAAACTGCCAGTTGGATTCACTCCCATGCTGGTAATTCCACTACTTGGGTCTATCCTCGTCTGTGGTTCAATGGTTGAACCGTCTAAATTGTTCAATTGTAGCAAAACAGTTGAATAAAAGACCTCACAACCCTGAAACTGGATTGCAACGAATATTGACGATATTCAAATCTCAAACTTTGGAGAAAACTAGGAAGCATCAACTCAATTTCAGAATTATAGTTATTCATTTGTCCCCCAGGACTCGAAAACAGGACTCGATTCTATTCATAATCTCACTCACTCACGTCTCTTCACACTTTTCGTCTCTGGAAGACAAATAAATGATTGACATTGAGACGTTGATTTCTGTTTTTCTCTCAAATTGGGGAAATGAATATCGCCATTATCGATTGAAATCTGGTTTCAGTTCTCTTCATGACTTGAACCAAATGAACCAAAGAAGCTGGTGCCCTGAATGAATATAGGTTTTAAGGCGCATCGACAGCGAGGTCATTTAGCGCCTGCCCTTCCGGTACTGAATATCAATCAATTCATTCTTGCTTCTTCATGCACAGTCATGCAACACTAATAAAGAATCAAAATAATAATGATTATATACAGTTATGAAAATCCGCATAATAATATATAACAATGATAGAACTAGTATGGAGTGTATGGAAATAATAATAGTAGTTTTATACATTTGTTACCTACATATCAATTCTGCAATTATATTTGAAATACGACAAATAAAACTCGGAATTTGAGTGTTTCTCGGTGTATAGAAGATTCAAGAAACCCGCGTAAGACAATGTCTTGTGTGGGGCTGTCTAAAAAATAGAGTATGGTATGAAATCTATACGATTTAAGAATAGACCAAACAAAACAAAAAACAATTGCAAAAACAGTATGCCTGCTAAGATACGGCATTCTCGTGTAGGAAAACGCGTTCATAGCTCGGCTAGTCTGAACGAGATGCTTCTTCTAGTTGCATGTCAACTAAACTGTGACACCTTGATCCAAAGTCTGAACATTAGTTTCTCATTAGCCCAGCTTATTTATACAACAATCGTATCATTCCTTCAACTCACGTAGGCTAATCTATAAGTTGGTCTCTGTCATGATAGTTCTTCTGTTGAATGTTTGAAAGGTTGAATAACCTATGAGACAAGTTTTCGCGCCAAGCAGTTGTCTTGAGCGATTTCAAATTTCAAGTATATAAGTAGGCCTATATATAGTATATTATAACTAACATTGATCGCTATTTCTACAGGTTTTCACTGTAGAATAATCATGTATTTCTTATTGATACGGAATTAACCACGAGACATGATTAAATATACGTAATATAATAAGATACATGATGGAAATAGGATAACATACTTAATGGTCCCAATAGTTTACGAGACAAAATGACCTGAGGTAGTGGTGTCATATTTCATGACGCCACAGCCATAAGGATAATAATGCTTTATGCCACTACTGCACGGTCTTCAGATGTCAAGGAATTGACCTAGAGGCTGGAGCGGTGATGTTTGGTGAGACGAAGGAATCTAGTGGTCACTCACGGCTACAAAATGTGCTGTGGTGGATGGTCGTAAACCGATCGTGCAAATCAATGTTTTGCAATGCATCCAGAAGTTGTATGACGGTCAGTTGAATAGATCGTATGTGCAAGTAAGCATAGAACAAGACAAAACCATGGACTACCCACGGACTAATTATTGCAATAAGGCAAAGAGACAGACTATGGAAAAGAGTTAGGAATACAGACGACAAAGCATCAAAACGTAAACTGACCGATGAGTATGTAAAATATAGAAAAAATGTAAGTAAACTGCTGAAAACCACGAACAACGAACTTTATAAACAGAAATTAAATATTGCGAATAACGATCCCAAGAAAGTTTGGGGAATTATGAATGAAATAACTAAAGGAAGCAGTGACAACTGTGAAATGAATAAAATAGAATTGGATAACGAAATAATCATAGCTAGAGAAAATCCCAAACTAGCTGCAATATCGTTCAACAATTTTTTTGCGGACATTGTAAAACATTTAGCTGATAAAATAAATGATAGAATTAACACACTTGATTATAGGCTTAATAACATGCATCTTTCATTACGTCGAACAAATTCGTCAATATATCAACATGCAGAAGTAATGCAGAAGTATCTGAATTTATTCTTGAGCTCAAAAATAAGTCTGCGCCTGGTAATGATGAAATTAACAATGTTACGCTTAAAGAAATCATAGCACACATTATAACTCCTCTTGTACATATCTTTAATATATGTCTAAATACGGGTATTTTTCCTGACATATTCAAGGACTCTGTGATACAACCAATTTTCAAAAGTGGATCCAAGACTGCGATAACAAATTATCGACCTATACCTCTCACAAGCAGTTGCGCTAAACTTCTGGAAAAATGTATAAGATCCAGATTAGTTAAATATTTAGAACATAAAAACATAATATCTACTAACCAATTTGGTTTCAGGGAGGGAATGGGAACGCATTCAGCCTTATTCGAGCTCACTTCTGTTATTATCAAGCTCTAGACAATAATGAAGAAGTACTCACTATTTTCTTAGATCTGGCTAAAGCTTTTGACACTGTTTCCCACAAAATACTATTTGTCAAATTAGAGGCTGCAGGTATAAGAGGTATTGCACTCGATCTTATTAAAAGCTACCTTGAAAATAGAAAGCAGTTCACAATTATATCAAATCATCTCAGTGATGCCAGAATTGTAGAATATGGAGTACCACAAGGCACGGTTTTAGGTCCGATATTATTTTTATTGTACATGAACGATTTGTGTAATATCGATCTGAATGGTGGAGTAATATCCTTTGCTGATGACACAGCTTAAATATTCAAAAGTCATTCGTGGGAAACCGTATTTCAAATAGCTAATGAAGGATTTGAAATAGCTAGTAACTGGCTTGATAAAAATCTACTTACACTCAACGTAAAAAAAACTAAATTTATACATTTTACCGTACATAAACCTCCTAACCTGAAGCAATATTTCCATCAACTCAATTCAATTGAATCTGTCAGCTCTATCAAATATCTAGGAGTCCCGACTGACCAAAATCTGAAGTGGGACGAACATATAAGAGCTAGTGCAAATAAAATCAGAAGAAGTATTTATTAGTTCGTTCAATTACGTAATATATTGGATTTCATCACAATACAAAAAGTTTACTATGCTCTAGTTCAATCTATCACTCAATTCGGCATTTTAGGATGGGGTGGTGTTTATCGAACTAGTTTAGATCCCATAGTGAGAGTTCAGAGACTTATTATGAAAATCTGCCTGAAAAAGAGGAAAGATTATCCTACAGATAGGCTTTTTGAGGAATTCCAAAACCTAGATGTTCGTCTTCGTCAACTATATGCCACACAGGTTCTCCCATACATGAATGACCCGCGATTCCCCATTCGAAATTATTGACCACCAACACAACACTCGACTGAGCGCACCAGGTGAGACACGTATCCTGAGAAAGACAAAGAGATTCGGGCAAAATCATGCTACATATATAGGTCCTAAATTATACAATATCACACCAACCGAAGTTCGAAAAATAAAAACAGCAAATAAATTCAAACTCGAACCAACTAAATGGATCAAAATCAAAGGACGCGATTATATTAATGACATAATAAGCATCCCATGTTTCAATAATAGTGAATCATGAATACTCTGGAATTAAATATTCAACTCCTATATTATCTGGATACAAATTCAGGAATAGATGCTACACAAAAAATTCAAGCTATTAATCCTATCATTCAATTAATGCTGTCCTGAGCAAGTCAGTCAAATTTGCGATGACACCTGGTTAAATTATTTCCAAATGTTAGACACAACATAGCTTTAGATACATTACATAGATACTCAAGTTGGGTCATCATAATTACCAATTTGTTACATCATTACGTGCAATTATAAAAATAATTCCACTTTTCCTTCAAATTTCGAAGTTGTTATCATATTTATTGAATTATTTCAATAATCTCCGGTCCAATTCACCACATATCCATGGAGCAAAGACTTGTATTATAATTTTAGTTACTATCTGAGTGCAAACACAAGATCTCTTCTTTCTTGCACTTAGTAATATATTTTCCTTTTTATCATGTGTTGTTGTTAATTTTATTATTGTGATATGTTATATCTGTTATGTAATCTGTGTATTGTGATATGTTAATTATAAGGAAAGTAAAATAAATGAAAATAATAATAATAATATCACAGAGAGGAAGGATATGTAACAAATCAGTGGTGAATACGGAGGGCTTCCATCAATTAGAAGCGACGAGAAAAAGTAAAAAGAAAAAAAGAAGAAAAGGAGAAAGAAAGAAAGAAAGAAAGAGAGAGAGAGAGAGAGAGAGAGAGAGAGAGAGAGAGGAAGAAAGAAGGAAGAAAGAAAGAAAATGGCAAGAGAGAAGGGAGAAGGGAGGGAAGAATGAAAGATTAACCAATAGCACTATGCTTGTTTCAATATGAATCACTTATGAGGATTTGTGTGAATGTACTGAATTGACAACAGTCACAACGATGGCAATTAAGTTGAAGGGAGAACGGGAACTTTTAATAAGGGTCGTCTCTAGGGGTGGTCGAAGAGGGCGAAATTCAAAGAGCGCCATCGGACCCCATTTGAGATTTGTGACATTCCATTATAATAATATGCTATGGTTTAAATTCTATTTTGTTTACATAGCTCGATGTAGTGAATACTTTATAATATGATGGATTAATTCAGAGCGTTTATTTGGAACAGCCGTTTAACCAAGTTATAGCCTCCTTACAACAGTCGAGAATCCATGTATTCCAGACATTTCCCGTCTACTTCCCAGAACCCGTAGCTTCATATATATTTTTTTTTTAAATCACCCACGGGGCATGAATCCCCCCCCCCCCCCCCCTTACCTTTACCTTCACTATACGCACCAAGTTCTGGGGGGGGGCGGCACAATTGTGTCCTTGCCCGGGGCGCTAAAATGACACGAAACGCCCCTACAGTTACAACAATAATTATGATCGGCAAATATCATTTGGGTCACTTTTAGTTTTATAAGAAAAGTATTTTCGTCAACTAAACCTAATGCATGTGCAACACATTAAACACACATTGAAAATAGGTATAATCTCGAAAAAGTGACTGCGGAGCCAGAAGGGAGCCCCCCCCCCCCCATGATTAGGGCCTGGATCCGCCTCAGTGCATGACGACTTATCCCCGTTCCTCCAGGTCGATGATATCTTCACTGTAATCTATAATAATCTCCCATAGTGCTGCGTTCTGCAGACAATCTATTACTCGATGCATTCATTTGTACTTTCTAACCTTATTATAAGTTATTCGGCTTTAGAATCGCTGACAACTTATAGAATCACTAGAAATGAGCTAATTCTTTGACAGCTCGGTTGACCTGGCAAGGATTTCCACGCTTGCTCGCTGCTTTGTGATTGCCACCTGCTAACTTCAAACAACTGCATCCAAGTCCTACTTCGTATTGACGACAAGTCTGACGTTGTACAAAGAAGATTGAAGCTGCATTATAGTTAATCCCAATCTATTTAATTATTGTTTGCTTAATGACCTCACCAACGAATGAGCAGGGGATAAAGAAACTATGAAGTGTTGAAATAAGTTTTTGGCGAGCAAAATGAGGAATCGACAGGCAACTCTAACGGGCCTAATCCACACTCAAGCTAACCATTACTTGACCACAAAAAAACTGTATTCGGTCTATTTAAGTCAGGTCTAGCAAGATGATATTTTTTACAGAGATATTCTGTCCATGGGATCTTCTTGACGTCCACGTGGCTCTTTTCCGGTATATTTTTCAGGTTATTTTTTCCCAGGGATTATTTTCCTCTCATTCAATTGACACTGAAATGATATTCATTTACGGTGTTGGGAAATTAAATGTGGTATTCTTCTCAATGTGTACTTGTCAGGACAACAATCAGGCTTTTTATTTAAGGTGAATGTTTGAAAATAAATTGGCTTCTTTCTGTGCACAAAATATGCACAAACTCTGAAGCCTGAATGACAAGGATCAAAGATCAATGCAGTGGGGGTTTCTAAGGGTAGGTCAGGAAGGCAGGGCCTCCTCTAAAATATCAGGAAGGCTTGCCACCCAACTATAATCGTGATAATGAAAAAAATAAGAAAAAACGTCATTATTAAAACGGAATACTCTTTATTATTATCATTGATAACTACACTTTTTAATCCCGCTGCCCGAAGGGCATAAACTATCTGCTATCATTAAAATTGCGCGCACCCCTTACGTAGGTTAGAATCCTCACCCCCATTCCAGGCTTGAAATATGCTGAAGAGGCCGGGTTCTTGCAGGAGGTGTGACGAGAACACAGAACTGATGCCCGTGCCGTTTACTCTAACAATGCACAAAACAACCATTGAAAGCAACAAACACAGTTACACATATATTATTAAACAATATAAACAGGCAATAATGAATAATTTGGGTCGATATTAGCGTAAATCATGTATGCGTGAATTATAAATACATTATATCAAAAGGGATACAAAAAAGTAATACAATAAGCAGTACGATGAGACAATTAGAACTCTTGATAATACAATATATATTATATAAAATATAATTGTATTTGTTGATAGTAGAGATAATTCTTAAGACGGCGACAATATACATATGTTATGTCAGACATGAGATAAGAATGACTGACTATTATCTGGGTTTCCGGCTTAGTGACATTTCAACCGATTCTCATGAGCGCCTGTTTTGCTATCACATGGTGAATGATTCATACTGTTTGAAATTTAAAATGCGCGTAGCCGTTGTAAAAAAGGCAGCGTGAATGCTTAATTACCCCCCAAAAAATCGGCTCCGTGCAGGCCCTACGGCGGCTACTCCGCGGGGTACCCTTTTCTGCTTTTCCGGGACACCCCGCTTTTTCATGCCACCGGCCGCCACTGGAGCAATGGCCTGAATTGAACCTAGATGTATCAAGCTTGCATGGTGGTTTCACTCGGCTGTCAATTGTGTTCTATTTCATGAGTACTGTCCTTGAACCCACCGATCGCTCCTCTATCTATAGTGTATAGATAGGCGTCATGCCTATAGGCGTCATGCCTCCTGGACCCTCAAATATTGGCATTCAGGTGACTGTTGCTACAGCTAAGCAGACGTGAACGTACAAAGTCAGTTCCTTGTATTACTAGTAGATGACTAGGTTTAGAGATTTGAGGAAGTTGAGACCGGCGAACCAACGCAGCCCATCACACCGCGGTCGTCACCTAGTGGGCCTAATATACCGTCGTCTCGTATTAGCCTGCTGAGACTGATGCTTGTCTATCAGGTCCATTATCGAGATTGGTCTAAGCGTGCGTTTGAGCTTCTAAGTGACCGAACCACTAGGGTGGGGTTTGATAAGGGTTGGTCCCCCCTCCCCCTCCCCTTTCCCGCCATTGGCGCGTGACAGGATTACCCAATCAGACCACGGGATGGAACAATAATTTGTCTTTTTTTAATTTTCAAATGCATAGCTGGTTTTTTGTGTTCAGTAACAAATACCAAATCGATACGCTCACCTGTTATTATCCTCAGCTTGACGTAACTACTCATAAATCAATCATAATACTATACATAATCATGTTACTAGCATAACAGCTTCCTGGATAATATATTTCATGTTTATCATTTCGATCCGTTTTAACTTCACAGTCGCTGCACAAGCGTGTTATACATCCAAAATGACGGGTGTGGTTATAATATGTTCATATTATAATAAAGGTTATAGGTTGTATAGTATATTGGGTTATAGTTTGATAAGTTATGCTGTAAAATTATAATATAGGTTATAGTTTCATACTTATATTATATCATATTGTGCGGTTATAATCCGAAAAATATCCGTGCAGGAACAAGGATTTTTGAAAAGTTTGAAAAGGTTTGGCTTCATTAGAAATACAATAATGTGTTCCGGATGGGTACATTTTATATGCTTTATTGGCAATTCTTGTTCTCCAAGCTTTCTACTCACGATTGAAGTCTAGGTTCAAGCTGATTTCATAGCCAACAGACGTTACTCTATAAATATTTGATCATGTAGGATGATCTAAAATCAATTCTGAGTTTCAGAATAAATCTATCCTCCATATAGGCTATGGTGATTGGTACTCCACTTGAGGTTTATTACCAAATAATGCCGCGTCTCAATAACTTGACTAGATCATTTGCTAAATCAGTAGCATCCGACTTCTTCGCTTCACTTGGCTTCGTGTTCCATAACAAATCAGTATAACTTGGCTTCACTTGACCTCACTTGACCTTCAATTCTTCTTTCACGACAAATGAAAAGCGTAATTCAATCAACTTCAGTTATTACCCTTACTTCATGTGTACCGGTATTTTTATTTATTTATTCATTTTCATTTTCGTCCAAGTGGATTATAATTCAGAATGGAACATTTTTGAGTTAATCATACGGACAGTCAAGGATAAAATAAAAGATAATGCATCACACACAACAAACAAACAAGAAAATATACATGAATTGAAATAAATGGTAGATGCTATAAGAACGGAATAAGAACAAGTATAAAAATCAAGTCACTATAAAAAGTACATTAATATTTAAATCAAAAGGTTATAGGCCTAATTGAAAGCAAAAATTGAAAATTAAAAGTTAGGAGTTAAAAGACAATTGGTCAATGCTTATAGTTTAAAGTGTCAATTTGTGATATAAAATGAACTATGAAGACCATATATTTTGAATACTTCAAAATGACATCATTTAGTAAGCTTGCAGCATTTATAAAACTCCTCAATACTATATAATACATTTTCCGTGATGACATTTTTCAAAGAGCTCTTAAACTGCTCAAGGCTTGTAACATTTTTAATACATGCTGGAAGCTGGTTGTATAATGATGTATCCCCAACATTAGTGTCTTGCTCGAGCAGTGTAGTCTTCCGCTTTTGCGTTACCAATTGACCTTTTTGCCTCATGTCATGATTATGTATATCAGAATTTAAGTTGAGCAGGTGTAAGTGTTTTCTTGTATGTACCATTAATTCATATATGTATAGACCAGGTTGCGTCATGACTCCCAATTGTTTAAATAATGTTCTACACGAATGGTCTCTCTTTTTTAAAAACAGTATTCTCATAGCTGTTTTCTGTATTTTAAAAATCTTGTGACTTGCACTAACACCCCCCCCCCCCCCCCCCCCATACCATTATACCATATCGCAATAATGCTTCAAAATATCCATGATGAAAAAAATTTGTCATGTTCAAGTTGAATTGTGACCTGACTATCCTCCCTCAATGCATAACAAGCTTTGGATAATTTATTGAGTAGATAACATACATGACATTTCCATGTGAAGTTTTCGTCGATTTACACCCCCAGAAAAGTTAGATTACTTACTGAGTCAATGTTCAGTGTTGTATTGTTATCCATCATTGTATCACTCACCTTACCCTTCAAGTGGCCATGCTGATTCGCGAATGTGATAAGCTTGGTTTTACTAATATTTAGTACCAATTTATTTATTGAAAACCATTCGTTTGCCTTTGATATCGACGTGCCCATGTTCAGTTCTGATGCTGATGAATGCGTTCCTGTTACTACTATAGTTGTCACATCGGCAAACATAGTCACTTCGGAGTTTGGTACGAATCCAGGTAAATCATGCATATATAATATGAATAACAGGGGACCAAAAACCGACCCCTGTGGTACACCACACTGTATAACACCGCTTTCGGACTGTATCGATTTGGAGGAGCCATCATCATAATTATGCATAATTTCAACTATTTGACGTCCATTCTCAAGATACGATTTGATCAAGCTACCTGCCACTCCCCTTATTCCATATTTTTCCAGTTTTAGTAATAACATCTTGTGATAGAAGGCGGTATATTGCCATTGCTCAATTCAAATCACATGTTCAGTGAGCTTCGACCGCGTGGTTGGGCAGTGATTGACAGTCGTGATAGAAGGGGGAGCGGGTGGGACTGATAGTCCCTGACAGCTCATGTTGTGACGATGTGTAATTGGCACCGCTACAAATCTAAGTTTGTTTGTTAGTTTAAGCACTTCACAGGTCGCACGTTCCGACTGATCAACATGAAACTTCGTCAGGACACGCACACTTACCCAACTTGGAACTGTATACTTTTGGGGTCAAATCGGTTGAACCATTTTTGAGGAACACCATCATAAAGTTTTTAAAAACCTCATAAGATTAGACTTGACGAAAAAATTGAAAAAAATGTAAAAAAAAAATTTCAACTAAAATAATGTGAAAACATTGAAGACACACATTCTTAGAAATTGTCCTGTAAGCTGAACCTGCCGAATTGAAGAGAATGACTTAATAGATGTGTTGAATTCATCAAATCGATAGAAATACTAGCAGAGCCATGTTGCCGAGATTCACGGCTTTTTGCCCAATCAAGTACATTCTATATGAGTCAAGGTGTGTAGAGTTTCTGATTCTACTTTATATAAATATCCATTTCCCATTATGCTGCGTTTGCCTAGTATCAAATCATTATCTCAGACCGGATTCATGTACTGAAAATGAATTGTTTTGCTACTTTGAAATGTTGAAATACTGGAAAATTGTAATGAGAACAAAGAAGAACGTAGAAATATCAGTAATGTTCAGAAGAGCGTGATGCCTTCAATTAATGTTTTAGAACGAATTGTTGCTTGTGTATAAGATATTTAGGAGAAATCTCGAAATCAATATAGAAGTTACAGTATTTGTCATGAAAGTGATAAAACTGGCAATTATACTTCAGACAATTCACTGTTGAAGTTCAACACAAAAGAAAAATCAATCCATCATCGATTGTATTTACATCAAACTGTCTCCAAATTTGTAAAGTGTGAGTAATTCAAATTTGAAGTAAATTGACGAGAAAGTTCCATTCATTTAACTACCCTAAAGAACATGAGTATTAGTCTGATCTCGACAATTAGCTTTAGATAACTTTTGGTTGATTCTACAATTATTTTCCCGAAGTGAAACGATAGTTCGTAGGAGTCTACATAACGCCTGCCAACAGGCTGTGCCAACTCACTTCGAAGTTGTGCGAGTTGCCTACACTTAAGGCAAATGGACCGACACAAAAGTCGACCAACATTACTAATCGTCTAATCATTATCGTTCGGTCTTCCAGCCAGCAATTCTAACGGGTAATTTCTCAGTCCCCCCCCCTCCCCCTCCCCCCACAGGCATCAACACGATACTAGACTACTATGCAAACCAATCAAGGGTTAGCGTCGTTCATTTGTTGACGATATTGGAAATACCAGTTAATTGGACTTGATAGAAAGGTAATAATAACTAGAGAGTCAGTCACCTTCGTTCCTGACTGGAGTGTAACGAGCCTGGAAGTCGGATAGAGATATCAAGATGTTCTTCAATCTTCATTAGCAATCACTTTCTGCATTCATTTCCTAGCATCATTATTCATTACTTTGATTCTATTTTCATTCTTATATTATTTTCATTTTTTGTTCATCATTTTATTATTAGTAGATTGAAACAATACGTACATACAAGATTAATCAACACGCTCTTCCACAAAGTCAAAGAGGCTTATCTGTGGGATGAAGAATAAAATTAATAGCTTGGACAAGAATCGGGTTTATATAATGAAATAATGGAACAAGTTCACTTGGTGTTTACTTTTTTTTCACTGTCTTATGAATCAAGGGTTAGGCCTACTTGAAATACAACAACACTTGAAATACAACAACATGGGCCTATCGTCTATTATTATTATATTGGATTTTAACGACGCACCATACTGACGGCTACGATCTATTGGCGTCGGTAGATGATGAATGAGATGATGGGATGATGAGATAAGAGGTTATTTTATTAGGTGTTTTGGATGGTGGGAAGGAGTCGGTCATGGCCTGTTGCTAACGAACCATCCCTGTATTAACCTGAATGACAAGAGGGAAACCACGAAAAAACCCTGTCAGGATGGTCGACCATGGCAGAAATCGAACCCCGGTCTCCCGAATGACGGTTCAGTGTGTTACCACTCGGCCACGCGTCTCGGCCCTATCATCTATTTCTGTTTTCACAACTCTCAAATTATATGAGGAAAAAAAAAATAAAGACTTGTCAATAGAATACAAAATCGAATATGTGTGTGTGTATATATATATATATATATATATATATATATATATATATATATATATATATATATATATATATATATATATATATATATATATATATATATATATATATATATATATATATATATATATATATATATATATATATATATATATATATATATATATATATATATATATATATATATATATATATATATATATATATATATATATATATATATATATATATATATATATATATATATATATATATATATATATATATATATATATATATATATATATATATATATATATATATATATATATATATATATATATATATATATATATATATATATATATATATATATATATATATATATATATATATATATATATATATATATATATATATATATATATATATATATATATATATATATATATATATATATATATACTATATATAATATATAATATATATATATATATATATATATATATATATATATATATATATATATATATATATATATATATATATATATATATATTATATATATAATACTATATATATATATATATATATATATATATATATATATATATACTATATATATATATATATATATATATATATATAGTATATATATATATATCTATACTATATATATAAATA
>OZ023327.1:24730656-24743156 GCA_964007535.1 Brachyptera risi
AGATATCTTGTGATAAAATATAGCAAAATACTTTCGTTGATGTGATGAAAGTTGAGCTGCAACTGTGTTCAATCAGTGAGTAGAAAATGAGCTAGTTATTCAATGGAAAACTCTTTATTACATACCTAGCTCCCCAAACAGAGACTCTTGTTCTGAAGTGATAGAAGAGTTCCGACACGATGGCAGGCAGCTAATTTATACCCTCTCTACTCTCTGCAAGTTCAAGTTCGAGACAACCGAACTGTGGGCGCCTTTGTATGCGTCGTGGCGCGTCCTTATCTTCAACGACTGCTAACAATTACCTACTCATTTCTGTGCGCCGCGTCAAATGAATGATACCACAAATCTAGATGTGTGTTCAGTGGCGTAAAGAGGCACGACGGGATAGGACTGAGAATTGTATAAATCGGCCCTCCCCCTTTTTTCCCATTTTTGCCCAATACACGAAAAGCACTCGTGTGCCGCCAATTTACTTCAATATAAATGTGATCCAAAGTTTATTTGGATTTTTGTTTTTCTCATTAATTCTATAAAGTGAGATTTAATACAATATATTATTGAATTTTTTTACTCGGTCAACGATTGCTATTGAAATCTCTTCGCCTCGCTTCTTGCTCAGTGAAAATGTCTGCAACTTAACTCAAACGGATCCTTCTTGCTCCCTTTGGTTCCACTGATGAGATTGAACCCGCACCGAGTCTTGTTTACACTCCAAAACATATCAATTATAAATAATGAATCATGATTTCAGCAAATTATGCCAGTCTCAGTGCTTTGATGTCTCTGAATGTCGATGAACCTTCATGCCGCTTGGAATTAGAAATCTCTTCATCCAACTATCCAACCGTACTTATCTAACTAATCTGTAGACAATTGGTGATAGATGTTGAGTTCTTCTTTTACTTTCTACTTGCGCACCTTTCCTACGTGTGTCCATGTTTTGTCTCACACTGCATGTCTATGTAACTCCAAATGAGACTCGCCACCATTTGGTCATCTACGGCCCCTTATAGTCTTATAATATGATATACCTACACCATCTTCAAAGTGGGTTTTTTTTTTTTTAAATAACATCGAAACTTGATACAAAATCATTGTTCCTCAATTAAGACTATGGATGAAAAGTAGGATCGTTTGGACGGGGCACCACAAGGGCGATCTCACCACCCCATTATAATTATTTGAAACCAATCAACTTCAACAACAGGACTGCTCTGTCTGTAACCATAATTTTTCGCCGCAGATAAAAAGTCTTGCAGTTTCCAAAAATCCGGAACCCATTATAAGTAAAAACCGTTTCTGTGATATATCTGGACATCACCAGCATTGGTATTAGGAGTAAACAAACACGAGTATTGATATCTTCCTCTTCCACTTAGAAGTGTATTACGGAATTGTGTTGTGTTTTAGAATTAATGTTCCTACGATTCACCACTGATGATTGAGTAGAGATGATTTGCAAAAATGTTCAAATATAATTAAATATAATTATATTTATTAATGTATTTTTCATGTTATATTTATCTTGATCACTGTGTGCAAGTGAAGAAATTATAAAAATGATGTGATGTATGCCTCCGCGGGCAGTATATGAGGCACAAGATCAGGGGCAGGTGAGCCACTTTTATTTTTCATCATGTAGGCCTACATGAATGTTTGATTTTTTGTTGCTTTTCCCTCTCCCGTATACGACCCTATGACTTCACAAGTACAGACAGAACGTAGGAATCAGCTGATCCACACGGCGCTTCTGGCCTATAGGCCTACACTGTTATTTGGTTGGAAAATTAAGACATTTTGTGAAACAGTCAAAGCAAGTTTAGGATAAAATTATCGAAAATATTTCGACTGCGGCGGAGCTCGTAAGTTCACCCTGTATCAAAATGTCGCCATCTTGAAGGATACTGGGCCTTTTGGCCATATATATCATACGGTACTCCTGCAGCCGATAGCGACATACGCTCGTTCCGATCTCGGCGGCCATTGGATCTCTACAAATAGAATATAGAAGGAATTGCTTCGAAAATGTACATTATGGCGGAAACTTGCTGTTTTCCAAAGCGGTGTGATTGTGTGAAGCTACTGCCGAGACATATGTACGCCTTGTTGACGTTGAGGTTGAGTAACGTATCTCGGTGTTCTCATTTATGTTTTGTGAAGTATAGTCACTCATGAGCTTTGGCCGAAGATATTACTAATGACTTTGGGCACCAACATCAGCACCCCATCAGATGTCAGATTGCTGTAGTTTCAACTGAAGTGGTTTGCGAAATAATATCCGCTCAGTAGTTGGTTTACCGGTGACCTAATCACTGGGGGAGCAAGATGGCCGACGGGCTGGCTCCACTGGTTGATCCATAGGTCACTAATCAGTGCCGTAAGCTCGCTACCCTATGCTATCCACGCTGTTTTTCCCGCGGTTGCGAGTCGGCAATACGCCGCCATGTTGGAATATTAGCCAATCACAAGGCAAAGTGGTCGTGCGGTCGCTAATTATCAATATTCGGCACATCCGCTCTGCGATATAGCGAATAGCGGAGTAGTTGTAGCTTCAACTAAAAATCGTCGAATAGATGTTGCTATATATACCACACAATTTCCGTTCCAACTATGTCTGCTCCATCATGTATCAACACATGCAGGTATTATGTATACCAAGAGGTGGTGGTGGTATGGCCTAATGGATGTGGGGAGATGGCAGCAATGAAACGGTCGCCAGGTTCGAGACAGGAATCACAGGATCAGGCTGAACCATCGCTTCATACTCTAGCCAAGTACATGGGTTCCAAGTTGAAGACTGGAGTCGTCGGTAAAGAAGAGGTCTAGAGCGATAGGGACAATGAGTCACAGGATGACCTGTAGACTTGAGTGTTGACAGATTGGGCTCATATTATCAATCTGATATTATTTCAAAGGACGTCACAACCCCGATACTAGATTCTAACGGATGGTGACGATATTCATCTCCATTAGTTCGACAAAAACAGAAATCACCATCTCAATTTCAGAAATTGAAATTCATTCATCTTTTCTCTAGAACCTGGCCGTTTTTCTGCGTCGTGACGTAAACGTCACTCGATTCTGTTCATGTTTCTACTCTCTGAATCAGTAATGCCTGTCATAGCTCATGGTCTCCGGGATATTTATAATGACTAAAAGTGAGATGATGATTTCTAGTTTTCTGTCAAACTATAGGGAGAGAAATATCGTCATTATTCATCCAAATCTCGTTTCAGGGTTGTGACTTCCTTCAATATTGAGATAGTATCACACACCACGATTATTCTAAACAAAAGGCTATACCATTCGTGTGGCTCAGTCAAAAAGGCACTGCTTTGAAGATTCAAGTCAACTCGTGCTTGAGCAAGTCCCGCTTAAAGGACGTCACATTTTGTCACTGTTTCATGAGTCAATCATGGCGTGAACGGGAAATATTGTCCACTCAACAAGTATCCATTGTCCTTGAAAGGCAGGTAGAGCCTAGCACAGATAAGAGGGACTGTTCGTCAGTCATACGACATAAAGACTCTCACGTGATATCACCATCAAAGAATACAAAACTGCATTAAATAACAAATAAGAAACAGTCGTGCGGAGCATTTTATATAATAATAAGAATGTTTTTTCTGAAATTTATATTTAAATAAAATCTACGCATAATGAACCGCTAATTCTGTCACAGACTATGCGTGAAGTACGTATAGATGCATAGTAAGAAAGCATGAATTACCCAGAAATACCATATACAATGTTTATTTGAAAATCATAATACCACTTGCACGCTGTCGAAATGTCTGCTGTTTTGTAACCTGGTCACATCTAGTATTCAAATCATGGCAATATTGAGAATAGATTCTGTACGGCATATAAAACAGAAGCTAGCACATCACTTCGTGCTCTCGAGTGAATCTATTGTATCCATCAGCCGTGGCACCAGCCTGCGTGACGTCATAGTGGCACGTCTTCCGAGCAGATCTGCTGACGTCATTGCGTCAGTCATTACAACACTGGAAGAGGCCACGACCGACTCCTTCCCACTATCCAGAAACACCTTATCCCATCATCCCATATATCATTCACCGACGCCAATAGATCGTAGTCATCAGTACAGTGCGTCCTTCGAACCCAATATAAAAGAAAATAAGCAGACTGTATTTGTCAACTGATTTTTGTGTTGTTTCTTTGTTAGTTCGCAGGTTGCCAAGTGAACAACTGGAACCGATCAATACGGAACTCTTTCTTTGCATTACTCATCTTTGAACTTGGAACTTTATATCATTATAGTCTTGGGTATCATCAATCGGTCAAGAGGTATAAGTGTTGAGAAATTGCTGCTCTACACTTTGAACATTGTCGAACTTTCAAATTCTGAAATATTTTTCATTTTTTATATCGTTTTTGAATACGTTCCTGATATCGACCGGTAGTTCTATTGAAAAAATTGGGGATTGGGAAATGAGGACTTGAATCATGTGGACTGTGTGCAGACAGTGTATTTCAAAACCGCGGTGTGAAGATTTCGCCACAAACATACATCTCTAAAACAAATAGCTCACCCATCCTACGACGCATGTGCTGCGTTTTCCCATAATAATACACACTATATGATGCTCAATATACTCACCATCAAATAACAGCTATCTCGCTAAAACGACTCCCACGCTCTCTCCAGAAGCTATTATCATATATAGTTATATCATGATTATCATGTTATTTCATACCTCATTGAAATGCAGTTAATTGATACCCGTATTACCGGTACCGCACTACCGTACATAGATACAATTAATTATGCCCTCTTGCTGTGCTCCTTTGTTTCACCAATGGAATGCAAACCATTCAGAATGATATAAAAGATACATAATAAAGTAACATATTTTAAATAATATGACTTGAACTAAAACAAAACGTCACTTGAGTTGGTTATTTATTTGTATTGTGTTTAACCACGTACTGAGATCTATTACTAGTGTCGGTGAATGATGTGTGAGATGGCGGGAATCGAACCCCGGTCTCAGTGGAATGAGTCATGTGGCATATCGAGTGACGTGAATGCCAGAAGTGAGGAGTACGTCCTCTCATGATGTAGCCGTATACATTGTGGAGAGCTAGGACGAGGACATTGTCATCATCACCTGATCTTGTTAGTATATCAGCATGCTAACGACATGATAATCATCCTACCGGAGTTGTTGTCATGGAGAAACAGCAAAGGCGTTCCCCGAGAAGAAACTGTCACTCACACTCAGGTCGATTGCACATATTGATTTATCCAAAAACTATCTCAAGCTTCCATTTTGTGAACATTCCCTTTCAACAGAGGCGATAATTATTCTTGTTGCAAAACGTTCTACGAAAATGTTTTGTGTCGAAGTTCTTGCTAGAACTGTCCACATTTTGTTGATCCTGGTGTCGCTTTATAAGTTATAGTGATGATAAGTATGTAATACTTATTTGTAGCGTGGTTACTTGGGAGCTCCAAGTAAGTCAGTATATGATTTAGTTTTGTTTTAGTTGTGTTGATTTAGTTAGAGTTGTTTTAGTTTTCATAATCTTTTCCCATGAACTTCTACTCGTCGTTTGATTAAAGCTCGTTTATTATCTAATCCCAAGTTTTCATTAACTTGGAATAATTTATAGGCCTACTTTGTGTCTGATTCACAGGAATGCACAGAATAATTGGTTTTATGGAATATGTTATACGGAAACAAGTCACCAATAGATCCGAGACATCGGTATAGTGTGTCGTTAAACCTACGTCGTTGAACCAAGAAAAAAAAATTTAATCAACTGGTGGAAAGTAGAAATAAGATGGAATTTATTTATATAATATTATGACGATGATTATTATGAAAATTTTGAAAATCCATTCCATATGTTACTTGGCAAAATTTCTTCATACTTGATTGTTACAACAAATGGATTATTTAGTCGTTATTTTCCCTTCTGATAACCCACAAACCACGTAGTCCAACTATTAAATCGAGTCCATCCAAGTCCTAAGAGTTATATCGTTCGTTTTGGATATGGCAGCATAGGCCTACCTTTCTGTCACTATTGTTTACATTCAACATTTGAATCTCTACAATTTTATTCAGTAGACTCTGGGGAACAAATTAGGAGGAATAGGAGAAGTTCACAGATTATTCAAACCTTGATTATTTAAACTCTTATGTCAGAAACAGGCAGATTACCTGGGTCCATATGTATACAATAAATTGCCATTAGATATTAGAAAATGTAGTACACTATACTCGTTCAAAAAGGCACTCAGCAGGTAGCTAGAAATCAATGAAAATTCCTATATATTGAAACTGATGGATTTTTAAAACTTTAATAGCTGTGTTTTTTTTTTTTTTTTTTTTTTTGCTGTACGTGTGTAGGTGTGTCGAAAGGTTTATACGCTTTGATTGGGATTTCCCCGGAAGAGTTTGTTTTATGTCCAATATTGTAATAGTGGCCGATACATTATTTTTGCATTTATTTTTCTTTTTTTAGGTTTAATCATATATAAGTTATATAGTTTTTGTACCGACTCACTCTTATTTTATTTTTATAGGACAGCCCGCACACAAGACTTTGTCTTACGCGGGCTTCTTGTTTTGGTTTATTATATGAAAATGTGAAAGTGTGAAAGTGTTACAAATTCAGAGGTACAAAACATGAATAAAATGATTTAAAAATTGAATTGAAATTGAATTGAACCAAAAAAAATCACATTCTTCATTCCTGGAGATTTACAATGAGTGTATTTTCTAGAATACATTTAAAATGAATTCATTCTACATAACACGAAAGAAATTCAAATAATAACTACGAAAGTCGCTTTTAGTAGCGAAATGTATGTCTGTGTGACATTATAACTCATTTTCTGACACAATCCTAATGTATTCATGCAAGTTGGAGAGGCTGAAAGTGGTGTTGACAAATCTAGGTGACAAGATCTTGTTGCCACACACACATAATAGGTATTCATAGCGATCAATAAGTGAATCCATGCACAAGCTATGTGACACACTTGCGCCAGTCGAGGCCTTAGACACTGCGCGCTCACGCCTTGTTTATACCACCGTGGCTTCACAAACCGGGCATTTTCCGCCATATTGGACATATATTAGTAATATAATCTATGCACAAGCTATGTGACACACTTGCGCCAGTCGAGGCCTCAGACACTGCGCGCTCACGCCTTGTTTATACCACCGTGGCTTCACAAACCGGGCACATGCCGCCATATTGGACAGATATTAGTAATAGAATCCATGCACAAGCTATGTGACACACTTGCGCCAGTCAAAGCCTCAGACACTGCGCGCTCACGCCTTGTTTATACCACCGTGGCTTCACAAACCGGGCACTTGCCGCCATATTGGACATATATTAGTAATAGAAGCTATTAAGAAAGATCCAATATGGCCGCCGAGATTGGAACAGGCATGTGTCGCCATCGGCCGCGGGAGTAACGTATCTCGATAAGGTAATATATATCTATGGTAACAAACACATTCTTCAGACAATAACTTGTTTTCGAAGAGTTCTGTTTGGAGTGGTAATTATATACGGTACAGAGAATGAGTGGATATAGTTCTATTAATAATGGTTACGTCTTGCTCTACCCACATTCCATGTGTATTGAGAACAGCTGTCTAAGCTGGATCTAGGCTGGATCTAGTCTGGATCTAGGCTAGGTCTAGGCTGGATCTAACCTGGATCTAGGCTGGGTCTAGGCTGCCCGAAATCTAGTATACATTCGAAAACCTATCGATAGGCTGCATTTAATTCACTTTCCATGATTTAACCGATATAGGCCTATTAACAGGATCAATATATTTATTTTCATTCATTTTATTTATATTGTGTTCAACGGCTCACTACTGATGACAGTTCTATTGGCGTCGGTGAATGATATATGAGATGATGTGATTGAAGGTTATTTGATCAGTGTTTTTGGATGGTGGGAAGGAATCGGTCGTGGCCTGTTGTTAAGGAACCATCCCAGTGTCAACCTGAACGACAGAGAGAAACAACGAACAAGCCCTGTCAGGATGGTCGACCATGGCGGGAATCGAACCCTGGTCTCCTGAATGTCACGATCCATAGATGTAATACTGGGATGTTAATACCATATTTAACGACCACGACTGAAAGAATATGTCAAATAATCGAGTGAAAAATCATTTCAATGAAGCAACCAAAACAATTTGATTACCTGATTTATTGGAGAATATACACATGAATAAGAAATGGGTGAAGCAGAGATTTTTTTTTTAAAGAACGAATTAAAAAATTTGAACATGAAAGTCGGAGGAGAGGCCGAAGTTCTATTTTCCTACACAAGTCAATTTTCACGTAGAAGAAACGAGGAAGATTTGGAGAAAAAAGAGGAAGAGGAAAACGCAAAGAGAGAGAATATATATTAAGGAAGAAGATTGAAAACTTTTTTCCAACACAACTTCTGAATTGTCTTTCATTTCACAACTTATTACTATTATTTGTAACTTGTCTTAAATGAGCTATATTATATCGAGCTATTTCTTTGGGTTGGTCAGATCGCCCTTGTGGTGCCTCGTTCAAACGATACTCAACTTTCATCCTTTGCCTTTATGGGGAAACAATGGCTCTCTCAAGTTTTCCATGTTGATGATATATATCAGATCGCCCTTGTGGTGCCCCGTTCAAACGATCCTCAACTTTCATCCTTTGCCTTTATATGGAAACAATGGCTGTCTCAAGTTTTCCATGTTGATAATATATATCAGATCGCCCTTGTGGTGCCCCGTTCAAACGATCCTCAACTTTCATTCTTTGCCTTTATAGGGAAACAATGGCTGTCTCAAGTTTTCCATGTTGATGATATATATCAGATCACCCTAGTGGTGCCCCGTTCAACGATCCTCAACTTTCATCCTTTGCCTTTATATGGAAACAATGGCTGTCTCAAGTTTTCCATGTTGATAATATATATCAGATCGCCCTTGTGGTGCCCCGTTCAAACGATCCTCAACTTTCATCCTTTGCCTTTATAGGGAAACAATGGCTCTCTCAAGTTTTCCATGTTGATGATATATATCAGATCGCCCTTGTGGTGCCCCGTTCAACGATCCTCAACTTTTATCCTTTGCCTTTATAGGGAAACATTGGCTGTCTCAAGTTTTCGATGTTGATAATATATATCAGATCGCCCTTGTGGTGCCCCGTTCAAACGATCCTCAACTTTCATCCTTTGCCTTTATAGGGAAACATTGGCTGTCTCAAGTTTTCCATGTTGATAATATATATCAGATCACCCTTGTGGTGCCCCGTTCAAACGATCCTCAACTTTCATCCTTTGCCTTTATAGGGAATTAATGGCTGTCTCAAGTTTTCCATGTTGATAATATATATCAGATCACCCTTGTGGTGCCCCGTTCAAACGATCCTCAACTTTCATCCTTTGCCTTTATAGGGAATTAATGGCTGTCTCAAGTTTTCAATGTTGATAATATATATCAGATCGCCCTTGTGGTGCCCCGTTCAAACGATCCTCAACTTTCATCCTTTGCCTTTGTAGGGAAACAATGGCTGTCTCAAGTTTTCGATGTTGGATTAAAAAAATGACGACCATTATTGAGTTTACATAATTTTCCATGTTTTTCTCATTAATGACTACATATAGCACCGGTTCAATTGATTTGCTTTTCTTAATGTATTTATTCTTGCTATTTTTATAATAATCTTTCATTTGTTTTGTTCTCTAAATGACCCGGAATCGAATGGAATTACTAGGACCAGTCATTCTATTGGGTCAGAGTTTGATCTAGGGTGAAATAAGGGATGGGCTATTGTTCGTATAGCACATCAACTGGTCGACCAACCCACATTAAAATGTATCCTAGAGAAATGTATTGACAAAATACGCACCAGAACTAGCGGACTAGCAGAAAAAAATGGTGGTAAAATGTGCGTATAGAATTATTTCATATTTAAATTTCGGTCGAGTCTGTTGTATGTGACAGCAAGTTTCACGCCTTTGTTCAAACACATCAATGAATTTGGTCAAGGTGCGTTGTCCTTCCTTCAGTACTCTCAATATTTTGACTTATTAATGTTTTACTGAACAAGACAATGGTAATGAAGATTATGATGACTGATGAATTACCGGCACTTGCAGCTGAGTGGTTAACGCATTTGCTCCATGTGACCCGGGAGGCAGTGGTCATGTCGGACCCGGTTCGATCCCCGCTACCGTCCATCTTCACAGGGTGCATCGTGGTTTCCCTCTATAGTCAAGGCTAATGCTGTGATGGTTCCCACAATATAGGCCACGACCACTTCCTTCCCACTATCCTTTCCATTACCCATGAAACCCTCATCTCATCATTCCATCATCTCATTAATCATTCATCCGACGCCAATAGATCTTGGTCATCATTACAGTGCGTCGTTGAACCCAATATAAAAAATATAAAAAAATTGATGAACTGACACAAACCCAAATGTCTACCCATGTAGATGTGAAATGTCTACCCATGTAGAGGTGAAATGTCTACCCATGTAGAGGTGAAATGTCTACCCATGTAGATGTGAAATGTCTACCCATGTAGAGGTGAAATGTCTACCCATGTAGATGTGAAATGTCTACCCATGTAGAGGTGAAATGTCTACCCATGTAGATGTGAAATGTCTACCCATGTAGATGTGAAATGTCTACCCATGTAGAGGTGAAATGTCTACCCATGTAGAAGTGAAATGTCTACCAGGGACTGAAAAAGTATCTTAGTTGGACATAAGAGATATTTTACAGTCATCTCGAAATCAAACTTTGTGATTTTGGAAAAAGATGTATTTGCGTATGTCACACAAATAACCTAGGATATTATTTGTGTGTATTATATTAAGAGAATGAAATATTGTTGATCTACTTCGTATGCTCCATAAAAATGAGTTGTAGCATCAAATGAATACACATGAAATGAATGATCTGGCATTGTGTTGTTATTGATGAGTGGGCGAAACGTCGCTCAGAGCAAATCCAAGCTTTCAAGTCAACAGTTAGCGTCATACCGCGCAAATCTTGAGACGCGATTTTTAAACCGTCATACATTGACGGTCGTTTGTATCTCTTGTTGGTGGTTCGCGGTGGCAATCAAACATCACTCACAACCCCGAAACTAACTGACGACATTCATTTCCCTAATTAGAAACCGCCAACTCATTTTAAGACATTATTATTGATTTATTTGTCCTCCAAGACCCGGACCTTTTTCCAAGTCTTGACGTCGACATTACTTGATTCTGTTCATGTTTCTAGACAGAATCGGTAATGCCTACGTCATGACTCATGGCCTCTGAGTCGTGACGAAGATATCACTTGATTCTGTTCATGTTTCTACACCAATACTGTAATGCCTACGTCATGACTCGTGGTCTCTTTTGAGTTTTGACGTAGACATTACTTGATTCTGTTCATGATTCTACACCGATACGGTAATGTCTACGTCATGACTCGTGGTCTCTGAGTCATGACGTGGACATCACTTGATTCTGTTCATGTTTCTAGACACAATCGGTAATGCCTACGTCATAACTCGTGGTCTCTGAGTCATGACGTGGACATCACTTGATTCTGTTCATGTTTTACACAGAATCGGTAATGCCTACGTCATGACTCGTGGTCTCTTGAGTCGTGACGTAGGCATTACTCGATTCTGTTCATGTTTCTACACAGATTCAGTAATGCCTACGTCATGACTCATGGTCTCTGAGTCATGACGTAGACATCACTTGATTCTGTTCATGTTTCTAGACACAATCGGTAATGCCTACGTCATAACTCATGGTCTCTGAGTCATGACGTGGACATCACTTGATTCTGTTCATGTTTCTAGACACAATCGGTAATGCCTACGTCATAACTCATGGTCTCTGAGTCATGACGTGGACATCACTTGATTCTGTTCATGTTTTACACAGAATCGGTAATGCCTACGTCATGACTCGTGGTCTCTTGAGTCGTGACGTAGGCATTACTCGATTCTGTTCATGTTTCTACACAGATTCAGTAATGCCTACGTCATGACTCATGGTCTCTGAGTCATGACGTAGACATCACTTGATTCTGTTCGTGTTTCTACACATATTCGGTAATGCCTACAACATGACTCGTGGTTTCTGAGTCATGATGTAGGCAATACTCGATACTGTTCATGATTCTACACAGATTCAGTAATGCCTACGTCATGACTCGTGGTCTCTGAGTCGTGACTTAGACATCACTTGATTCTGTTTATGTTTCCTCACAGATTCGGTAATGCCTACGTCATGACTCGTGGTCTCTGAGTCGTGATGTAGACATCACTTTATTCTGTTCATGTTTCTAGAGATGGTTCTAGGTTATGCCCACGTCATCAATAATATTTGAGGGCATAAAAAATGATCATCATTTCTGAAATTGAGATGATGATTTCTAGTTTTCTTTGAAATTTTGGAAATGAATATTTTCATCATTCGTTGAAAGTCAG
>OZ023327.1:24748156-24758845 GCA_964007535.1 Brachyptera risi
CAATAATGCGCAAGGCCGCATCAGGCGCCGAGATGCACTCCGTGAAGGGCGTACCCAAAGTGGGCCCCTCTAAGCCATGGTATCTAAATCCAGACTGTTTGTGCTCGTGATGAAACAGCAATCATGGGGGTTGTGAGGTGGTGGCAGTCCATTTCTCCGTATTCCTTATTTTCCTGGCTCACTCTCACTTCGAAGTGAAATACAATGATGATACATGAAAATGTGAATGTAAGTGAGGCATAAACGTGCCTGTATTCATACCAGATGATGCAAGAAAATAGCAGTGACAATATGTAGGCATTCTATTTATTTCACCCTAGTCCGCCCCTACCTGTTCGCTCTATAATTAGACCCATGCGTCATTCCCGTCATGCATGACTGCACTTGGCCCTTTATCTGAGGTACAACTTGTTGCGTTCAGTCGTCAACCTAACTCTGAAGCTTTAGATTACCTGTACTGTTTTACTTCATCATCGCGTTGACCCGTCGTTCAGGAGACCGGGGTTCGATTCCCGCCATGGTCGGCCATCCTGACAGCATGGGTGTCTGTCGTTCAGGTCAATACTGGGATGGTTCTTCAACAACAGGCCACGACCGACTCCTTTCCACTATCTAAAATGATTTCCAATACAATAACCTTCCATAACATTCATCATTCACCGACGCCAATAGATCGTAGTCATCAGTACAGTGCGTCGTTGAATATTTCATACACTTATTCTCTTTTAGGAACGAAATTCCACCAACTGACTAGGAATGTTGATTAGTTCTTCGACAACTCACCTTTACCATAGATAAAGAGGCATTCAATGCGGGTTCAAATATAATATCTTGAATTAATGTCATGCCTCGAAGTATTGGCTGAACTCCTTGAACCAACAGAAGTGTGCTGTTCTTTTTCAATTGTCACATACATTTTCTCCTTTTTTTTCCATTCATTTTCATTGATTCAAATTCTTTCTCTTGAATCTAATTTCTGTAAGATGTTGTGTAAATGAGGGAAATGCATTATTCGTTGTAATCTAGTTTGAGCATTGTAATGCGCTTGAAGAGCCGAGTACAGACAGTCTTGGATCGCAGCTAAAAGCGGCCACAGCGTTCCAGAGCTGTATTCCATGTGCTCTCATTACGCATTCAGCTTGGAGTTGAAATGATATTTACAAACATAGGTGCACGTGTCAAGTCTTCTTATCTCGTACCTGATCCAACAGCCAACAGTTCACCCTCTTGAAGCCATCATCCAGTTGACTGACCACTTTGATCGTGCGCATGCCCTTGGCTCTTCCGGAAATTGCCTGTGTCTGTGTACACCACAGGTCAGACGATTGACCGACACTTTTTCATCTGACCAGTAGGCCTATACCTATTTATTCTTTATACCCATCACTATTTTTTATTTATTCGATGATCTAATTTGATGGAAAAACTTGGGTGAATGACTTCAGAAATGGAAATTGTGGTACAATTTCGCAATACTATTCTAAGAGATGAGAACGTGCATGTTGCTACAGCACGATACATAACATGGGCCCAAGTCATATTTTCAATTTTGTTCAAGTTTATTTTTCATTTATATTGAGTTTAACGACGCACTGTGCTGATGACTATGATCTATTGGCGTCTGAATGATATGTGAGATGATGAGGTGAGAAGTCATTTTAGGACGTGTTTATGAATAGTGGGAAGGAGTTGGCCGTGGCCTGTTAAGGAACCATCCCAGTATTCACCTGAACGACAGTGGGAAACCACGAACAACCCCTGTCAGGATGGTCGACCATGGCGAGAATCGAACCCCAGTCTCCTGAATGACGATTCGGTGAGCTAGCCACTCGACCACACGTCTCAGTTTCAAGTTTATTGAACAGAATTCAAGAAATGAGTGAAAAAAGTGCATTTTCTCGAAACAAATATGCAATCAATGACACGAATATTGATCATCAGCACGTTAGTTCATCAACGCGAAAATATCCAGCTCTGTCAGAGCAAGCAGGACAGGAGATCGGGAGAGTGAAACTAATCCACACACGGGATATGTTTGGCGGGAAGGAGACACCCAACCGTTGGTGCTAATCGGTAGCGGAACAGGAGATCGGGACCGTACAAGATCATTTCAGGCCAATCGGATGCATGGCCACGAGCTTGCGTCTGTTGATCGTCAATCGCGACTAGTCTTCTACTTCTCCCGTGAAAAGAAGAATACCTATGGGAGACAAACCAGAGAGCGACATCCACATGTTCTGCTCCATTGGTCTTGCGGGCGTGATGGCCGGGACAGGAGGCCCCCCGTAGCACAGTGCCCGAGCCGTACTGCCGCGATACAGTCCATGTTACACCATAGTCCATATGCGAAGAGTTTTGTCGTTATTTATATTGGGTTTAGCGACGCGCTGCACTGATGACTACGATCTGTTGGCGCCGGTGAATGATGTATGAGATGATGGGATGATGAGATGAGAGGTTATTTTAGTGGGTATTTTGGAAAGTGGGAAGGAGTCGGTCGTGGCCTGTTATTAAGGAACCATCCCGGTATTAACCTGAACGACAGAGGGAAGCCACGATGCACCCCTGTCAGGATAGTCGACCATGACGGGAATCGAATCCCGGTCTCCTGAATGACGGTTCAGTGTGCTGGCTACTCGACCACTCGTCTCAGTATGTGTGTATATATATATATATATATATATATATATATATATATATATATATATATATATATATATATGTATATATATATATATATATATATATATGCGTGTACATTTCCACACTTCGGTCATCCATCAACTCAATAAATACAAATCGTGTATCCAATTCATGTATATAAATATATATATATGTGTGCATGTGCAGTAAAATTGTTAAAACTGGATAAGACCAGTCTTAAACAAACTGACTACCCTAGTCATGCGTTGTATACAACAATATGCCGATAGCTAGAAGCAGCTCGGACATAAGTGTGTGTGCATATAATGACCTTACAGATAATGAGTTCTAATGATTGGCTCTACTTTTGTCACTAGCAAATAGTCCCAACAGTTTCTCTCAACGCCCACTGGAGGTCGCCCGACCGCTGATAACACGTTGCCAATACTAGCTGGGCGAGAAACATTTACCTTAACCACCTAGAATATAGCGAACATCACTTTGATAGGCGCTGGAGGGGCACTATCTCCAGCTGGTTTTTGCTAAAATTTAGTTGTCAGTTTAATCTTGACACTTTTCCTGTAATTTTGATGTGGATTTTGGCTTTGAATTGCGGTCAACAAACCATCTCCACCCACGTTCATAGCATAATCATCAATCATTTTTATAGTATTTTCCATATTACTGTTGGCATTGTTATTATTGGAATAATTTTCAGTGATTCACCATCGCTAACTAATGTGTTTTTTCTTGATCGATTTTTATTTGATCATTATCATTATTATTATTATTATTATTATTATTATTATAGGAATGAAAAATTAAGAAAAAAATATGTGTTTTTGGCAACCATATTAGGTACTATATGGTCTAGTCTTTGATTGATGAAGATCTATCTGCATAATACTTTGGAAGACCGACCAAGTGTAGGTTGAACTCCAACCTTGCCGTACCTAAATCCTTGTGGTGATCATTTTCGAACATTAGATTCCAATATTTTAATTTCTAGTACTAGAGAAATATACGTCTTGAAACTAATCACGTCCTTCAGTTTGTCATCGGAAACGTTTGAGTCAATAACGCATTATTTCCATTAGTATAACGAGAACAACCACCCTTATTTTGGTGTACGGACATTTTACCAGCGGACAATTTGCCAGGCACCTGTTTTAGGGGGGGGGGGGGCAATTTGCCAGGCTAGATCATGGGGGGAGGACAATTTGTCAGCCAAAGTTTAGGGGGGAGGACTATTTGCCAGGCACAGTTCGATATATTGCAAAGGGGAGGACAATTTGCCAGGCGCGTGTTTTTGAACTATTACTATTCGTTAAAAGTTGTACGAAATGAAAGAATGAAATATTTTCTATCACAATGATAATCAGAGAATGTGATCGAATTATGTATTTATTTATTCAGTAACTGTCATCTTCATCCAAGTGGATTACATTATAGAATGGAACATTTTTCAGTGAATCATATGGACCGTCAAAGATAAAATAGAAGATTATGAAATGCACACAACATACAAACAAGAAGATATACATGAATTGATATAAATGGTAGATGCTATTTTTTATAAGTACCTATAGCAACTACCAGATGAAGTATTGGAATTAGTAACAACTAAAACAATCAAGTCAATATAAAAAGTACATCACAATATTAAAATCAGAAAGTTATGGGCCTTATTGAAAGTAAAAATTGAAAGTTAAAATTCATTTGGTGAATGGTTATAGTTTGAAGTGTCAGTTTGTAATATGAAATGAAGGTCATAAATTTTGATTACTTCGAGAGACATTATTTAGTTTGCTTGCAGCATTTATAAAGCTCTTCAATACTTATATAGGCCTACGTTCATTCACATAGCCTCACCAATTCGATTAAATCGTTACCAAATAATTGTTGGTCATATACAATTATACGATTGTGTGGAATATAATCTTTTTCTCGATGTAGGCGTTAAATATATGTTCAAATAATGTATATTGACAGTCAATAAATCTTTGCAAAACCAATTGACCTCAATATTCAATCAAATGTATACTTGCATTGCGTTTTCTTTGTTATTTCCTGTTCGATTGTTGTGCAAGTCACTGAAAATATGCATGATGGTGTTTGACCGTTTTCCATATTCAGTGAAAATTTTAAAGCTTTTGAAAAAATTTCATATTTCAAGTATTTTCCATGCGGGTTATTCTTACGGGGATTTTCCAAACTTTCTGATTTTTTCCGGAAAAACCGTTGAAACAATTTTTCTGAAAAACAATCCTAACCTATTTTGATATAATATGTGGGAAAAGTTTCGAGTTGATTAGATTGTTTTCCTGACTTGTATACCTCGTACAAAATTACAAAAAAAAAACATCAAAACGAAGCCCAAGTTTTTTCGGTATATGAAATGGAAATCTTCGCTACGCTCATCTAAAAATATTCCATTAATTAATTTCCTACAACTTTTAGCAAATAGTGATAGTTGTATGGCAAGCGCCTGGCAAATTGTTCTCCCCCTTGCAATATATCGAACTGTGCCTGGCAAATTGTCCTCCCCCTACAGTCAAGCCTAGCAAATTGTCCTCACCCCTAAAGTCTGGCTGGCAAATTGTCCTCCCCCCATGATGTAGCCTGGCAAATTGTCCTACTACCCCTTATTTTATCGTTTCACGCCAATTATTTTTCTTTCTTCTTTTCATGCTATTTTCAGGTATACGTATTAATTAAATCTCGGGTTTTCTCGTCATTCGATGATACGAATGAAATGAACTTTACAATATGTTTTGATGAGGTACAAAATTAATGATGACTTATCAAATTATTGTGAAACCTCGTATTTGCTTCAATGTGACTGCCCGCCCCCCCTCCCTCCCCCCACTTCCAACTATGCCTACACTCTCCATCTTTCAGTATGGAAGTGAAGATTAAAACAAGTTTGCTTTCTAGAAATTGAACAAATCAGAACTTGAAATTATATCAAGTCGTATATTGATCAAATAATGCACCGTAATTACTTCATTTCCAATTGTATTTATAAACATCTAGTATCAACATAATGATATCAAAACACTGAAATGTTCGCTTTTATTTATTCCAAATGAATTCCAGAAGATATTTGAATTAATACACTGAATTGCCACTTGCCGATCGGTTTGTTCAGAGGATCGTAGTCAACAGTAGGCCACTTCCCATAAGACTAGAGCTTATTCACTCATGTCTAGTGTCTAGCTGGACTAATATTAGGTTCACTTGACGAAAATGGTGAATATTATGCATATGCGTTGCTAGATGAGGTGATTTTCATGTGGAAGGTGCTCGAAGGACGTGTGAAATATCCTCGAGAGCTCAACACACCTCGACTGGGAAACTATCTAGTCCAGAAAACCGTGAATCGCGATGGTTCTGAATAACTATTCATTTCTAGCTATTTGATGTAAAAACAACATTTATCAAATCATTTAAAAATGCTAGTCAGATCTGAATGCACATTTGCAATAACGTGCATCTTTCATGTGTTTGTCCACATCTCACGGGGCTTTTCAAAACATGATGCCAACTTATACGAAATAACCTTTCATCTGATATATGATTCACCGACGCCAATAGATCCTAGTCATCAGTACAGTGCGTCGTTGAACCCAATCCAGTTTGTTAGCTCCAAGTTGGATAAGTGATGACAAGGAGTTTCCTGACTGTGCACATGAAAACACAGCCATGTAGCTATCAGAGAAGGATATCGCTCATCACATTTCGAGTCAGACTTGTGAAATAATTCATTTTGTGTCTATTATTCAGGCCATTATTAATCGATAAATGGACGACATCAGTAATGTTCGGTCTTGGGCGATTATGCAATGACGCTCCTAACGACATATTCCCTGATCGCGGCGCCGATACTTGAGTGGTCGAGCGACTAGCACACTGAACCGTCATTCCAGTCATGGTCGGGGGCGCTGAGGAGCGAATACTGGAATAGCGATACTACCAAGAGTGAACGGGGGCTTGGCGTGTAGGAATGTCGTAGACAAGCTACTTTTGGGGGGAATTGGTTAGAGCACAGATGAGCTTTTGTTAGGCTTTTTGAGTTGTGTTAGGATCGTTTCCACGAATAGGCCATCCTCTTTCCAAGTAAACACGCCGAGCCAAGTTCACTGTTGGTAGTATCTTTATTCCAGTTATCTCCAGTATCTTTATCAGTAAAGAATGAAAAGTAAACATAAGAAGTGCATGTGACTTCCCTTTGAACGGGCGTTGCTCATCATGTCTCATATACAATACAATTGATTTCTCTTTCTGAAAAATGCTAGTTTAATTTCGATTGTTGATAACGACCCCACCAACAGCTAGGTTATACGGGGTCACGAAAACCTATGATGTAATGATGAGATTAAGGACGTTTACAAAAACCCATGCCTTATGCGGGACTCAAACCCACGCCAAATAGTGACTTCAGTTTCTGAAGCGGTGCCTCAGCTGACTGAGCTACCGAGGAATGGCTCATTTCGATTATCGTATATGTGTATGCTTAGGCAGCCTATACCTCACTACCAAACTTGAATAATAACCAACTTTGATGTTTTTCCCAAAATTATGTCTGGAACAAAAAGAATGTGATAGTCTTGATGTCGAGATTGAATCAACAGCTTTGAAGAAAGGGAGAAATTTGTAGAATAATTGGTAATTGATTATCGATTTGTTTCCGTTCAATCCGCTATAAGTCTATACTGGTATAATTATACGCGTTGATTCAGGGGATGCAAATACTTGTTTCTTCTTCCTCATCCAGTGCCCATTTCGAATAACAACTAACATATCATTCAGTTGTAACTATCATTCTTCTACCGGAAGTAGAAGCACCACATTAATTCACACCTCGAATAATAAGGGGAATAGTGTCGCTTGTAATTGATGAAAGTCAAGTTTGTGTCCGCATTTAGCATAGGCCTAGCAAGTACACTCAGAGAATGTGTAGGCCTATTTCTAATTTGGATGGAAATTCCAAGCAAGTATAGAAAGTTTCTCGAGACGGTCTAGGAGCTAAGTCGGCGCGATAGTGCGACGCGAGTCCAAACAGAACCAGCTCGGTACTTTGATATAACTTGGTGCGAGATATTTATTAATTTCTTCGAATAGAACCCTCACTAGCCGGTGAATGTGATTGAACTCCGACCAGCATCCGATAGAATAGAATGGATAAATAGTGCCTATCTGGGGTTATTAATCAAGATGCAATAAATAGTGACACGTTGGGAATAATGCTATATAGGGTGTAAAAGGGAATGGACAATAATTATTATACAATAGTGGGTCTACTTATCAAGAACAGTAATCCTGACGACTGAGAATTTCGATTTTCGATTTCGATTTTCGATTTTTTTTGTTCATTTCGATTTTAGTTTATCTATTAGTCTTCGATGCATCACAAACCAGACCAAGACAATGAATAACTTGGAAATTGGACTCGAAACAAGAAAGCATGGAGACACATCGGATCAACAGCTTTTGAGACGGAGAGAATAATAAGAAATAACTCATTGTACAGAAACGTGGGGAAAAATGAGACACTTGATGTTTTCAATCCGCTACGCCGTTATTTGATACGTGTTAACAGATATTGTCACACCCCAAATGAGTCTTACGTGAAGTGTTTGACCGATGACATATGGGGAGATCTAAACCCGTATCATATCTTCAGCTTTTCGGGCTCGAATCATTCAGGAGGAACACGAGTGACTACACATCGGACCGGAGCTAGATTGGTTTCAATCAGCTTTCGGTTGGGTTAGTTATTATAGGTCAGTTCGGATAGGTTAGGTTCATTAAATCAACTCTATTGGGTTATTTAGATTATTTCAGGCTGCGCGCAACAACAACAACAACAACCGCATGTGGGTCCGATGAATAGCGGCTGCCAAAGTAAACGAAGTACATTGAAACCTAGCGACTGCATGCAAAGTGGTAATGGATTTAGAGGTGTTGAAAAAAAAACATCGCAACCTAACATTTAATTATCTTATAGGTACTTCGTAATTCTGTTCACAATTGATATGCTATTCGTCACTTTCTCTTTTTTCTTATTGATTTTATTCATTTATACTTGGGTTCTGTACTGAATATAATGAGATGTTGAGTTGTCGGTGTTTGCCAGTCAGCCAGCAACAAACGACCTCCGATAGTAGGCCTCTACTCGTCACCGGAAGCCTCCGACCTCTAGCAATAGCACGCACTAACGCTCATGTCACAGCTAGTGTGCTGTGTGCTGCATGTACATGTGATAGTAATAGACAGACCGAGCTTGCATTAAGGCGCTCCCAGTCTCTGTAGGGCAGACAGTTCCCGCCAGGGGTCTCACAGATAGATCATAGGACTTGAACCGTGCGAGATACATCATCTGATGCGGACATTATTTGTCGAAAATGCTGAGTAATCAAATTTTATAATAACAGAGGTGGAAAGATCACCTAGCTGTATGTAACAGTAACACTCGTTATTTGTGCATCGATTTAACCTCATCGCGTACCGTTACATACAAATAACACGTGACACATTTTGAATGTTCATTATGTATTGACAATATTTCAGAAGATATACTTCTCTGCACGATGAAGCAGTGTCACCACGATTAGTCACTGCGATCGTTTATATGTTATATTGACACTGGAAATGTTTCGTGGATAGGTTTCCATCAACTTTCAATGTGACACCCTTTTTATTGAAACTTTTAATTTTCAGATTTGATGTATATAAATGTAATTTCTGTATAGTTAATCAATTTTGATTGAGTTGATGCACGCTAAAGCTATAGCCTCCTGAAGAAGTCCAGTCGAATACTCAAGTTGAGTGAATACAAATACATGTGAGCGTTTTGAACAAGCTGTCAAATCAAATCTTTTGGCTTCCATTTCAATCAAATAGAATGTGTGTCTACTTATATACAGTACCGCAAATTAGCCGCCCCCGTATAGGTCAGTCAACTATATCGTTAGCATTACTACATATTCAATGTACAGTTCGATGCGTTTTATCTCGTAAGAGTAATCTGTTTGCAGCACCAAATAGTAGATTGATGGAAATGTTGTGATAGTGAAATCATCTGGTCGTGAATTGGTGTGTATTTGGTCCTCATGAGTAAAGAACTTTAGTTGAGGAACTAGTAGTAGTAATGCAACATTTGAGGCTCATAGATAGTGTAGCCGGTTGAACCACTGCTTGTGGAGCATGTAGTCTGGCGATAGCAAAGGGAACAACTTGATAGCATGGGCCAATTGCTGCACGAATTAGACGACCGGCTTCCCCGGATCATTCACTCATATTGGGTTCAACGACGCACTCTACTGATAACTGAGATGTATTGGCGTCGGTGAATGATATATGGTATGATGAGATGAAAGGTTATTTCACTTGGTGTTTTTGGATAGTATAGGGAGGAGTCGGTGTGGCCTGTTGTTAAGGAACCATCCCAGTATTGACCTGAACGACAGAGGGAAACCACGAACAACCCCTGTCAGGTCGGTCGACCATGGCGGGAATCGAACCCCGGTCTCCTGAATGACGGTTCAGTGTATTAAGGTATTAACCACTCGGCCACAGGTCTCAGTAGAGGGTCAGCACGGCGATTCTCTATCTTCATTGAATTTCGGTCGATAGCGTTCCCGATCGAGACTGCGAACGATCGAGAACTCACTCAAGGTTAACAGTCTATTCTCTACGCGCACACGATCTCGATCGCTAGCGAATGTCGATAAGTTTGGAGTCGAAAAATACGTCACTATATACGTCACATGATATCAATTATTGGCCAATAGTGGCAAATTATTTGGCAAATTGTGATCCAACTCGGACAACAACCGCCAGTGCGCCGGCGCGACATGTCGGGCTGTGTACTACGCCAAGGCAAAAACAACAAAAACATTACCTTAGATTTTAGCTTTCAAATTGATATCCAATGTGGATTGCATTTACATGAATTAAAAAGAGCGTTTGAAATTAGTGTTTACGTAGAATAAGGTTTTCGAAACATGAAATCGGTATTAAATCATATCATTTCACGATTAA
>OZ023327.1:24761545-24780072 GCA_964007535.1 Brachyptera risi
AAATATATATATATATATATATATATATATATATATATATGTATATATATATTCATATATATATATATATATATATATATATATATATATATATATATATATATATATATATATGTATATATATATATATATATATATATATATATATATATATATATATATATATATATGTATTTAAATATAAATATATATGTATATATATATACATATATATATATATATATATATATATATATATATATATATATATATATATATATTCATTCATTATGTATATATATATATGTATTCATTCATTATGTATGTATTTATTCATATATATATATATATATATATATATATATATATATATATATATATATATATATATTCATTCATTATGTATATATATATATGTATTCATTCATTATGTATGTATTTATTCATATATATATATATATATATATATATATATATACATATATATATATATATATATATATATATATATATATATATATATATATATATATATATATATATATACATATATATGTGTGTGTGTGTGTGTGTTGGATATAATAGACCTCAGTCCCACATTAATAGGGCACTTTCTCCGCCAGTGCCTTGCATTTCAATTGTTCTGTAGCAGCACATGATGAGAGCAAGACTCGCATGACAAAGCTGGCTTCACGTGTTGTTGTGCACCTCTGTGGACCTTTTCAAAGTGACAACAATAGCCCAGGAAATTGGTGGTTCTTAATTGTCGAGTCGTATGATGAAGTGATACAGCTAGGTGTCGTGTCAGTCTTGTAGTGCAATCATCAGGCCATAGCTCTACATCACCGAGATACGTCACTCAACGCTAACACGGTGTACACATTTGTGTCTCGGCAGTAATAATAATAATAATTGAGTTTATTCATTGGATCAATAGGTATATTGATATTGAAATCAACAGAAACTTTAAAAATTTTGAAATATCAAAGCAGTGGAAATAATACACTTTGTCAGCAATTATATAAAAATCAGAAAATATGCAATATTCACAATTGCATCATTCATTATATTATATCTTTTACAATTAAGAGAAACAATCATTCGCACCATTAAAAACTATCAAATTCATTGGGTAGTTTTTATAAAATCTAAATAGTCCTTGACTGTGTAAAAAGCGTGTGATAAGAGACTGCTTATCTTATACTATTTGGAAGAAAATTATATAACTCGAGGCAAGCATGCACGGGGCCCTTTTCATAAAAAGAGGTTATATTGCCCGGCATATAAATTGAAAGAATGATCTCTTCTATTGTAATTATGGATTAAACTTGATCAAATGAAATAGCTCTTGTTTTCTTGGACAAAAGTAAAGCAAGCCAATATGTAAAAGCATGGGACGGTTCTTTATGAAATAGGACTGGCAGCTTTCGTTAGAACTTTTGCTTATATTGAGCATTGCTCTTATCATACGCCTCTGCACTACAAACACTTTCGAAGCATGAAAGCTAGCACCCCAAAACATGATACAATACGAAATATGGGAAACGGCCAGTGCATAATAAATGTCTTTCAGAGCCTTGAAACTAATAACCTAACGCATAGCAACTAGATGCTGGTTTTAAACAAAGCTTCTGTCATGAGCAAGCCATTGGAGATCGCTGTTGATAGTTAAACCAAGGAGATTGACATTGTCCACTATGTCAATGTTTTGATTCAAATTAAAAATATGAGGACATGTGGTTCCTATACTGTTATTTTTTATTTTTACAGAAAATTGCATTATGTTAGTTTTTTTAATGTTGACAATGAGATCGATATTTTCAAAATATTTCGCCAATTTCTTAATCTCAGTATCAGTTTTCTTATGTGAATCCTCCTCAGATTTCGCAGATATTACAACCGTGGTATTGTCTGCATATAACACAAGTTTGCCTTCATCATTAATATACAGTAAGAAAAGGAGAGGTCCTAATATCGATCCTTGCGGAACGCCTATCGTAATTGGTAGAACAGTTGATGAAACTCCGCGGCTGTTATAAAGATCAATTAATTTCACAAGTTGAGTTCTTCCGTGCAAATACGATTTGAATAGGTCATTACAAATTCCTCTAATACCATATGAGCTCAGTTTATTTAATAGCCTAATATGGTATGATTTACGAGATAGAAAGCCTTACTCAAGTCAAGAAACAGCGCTAATACACCTGAGTCTGTAGATGATACTACTTGACTGATTACTTCGAAAATAGCTGTAGTAGTTGATTTACGCGGTATTAACCCATGCTGAGTTGACGATAAAATATTTTTATTTATAACAAACTTTAATAATCTATTGTGCATAACCTTTTCGAATATCTTCGAAAAAGATGGTAATAACGCCAGTGGACGATAATTCCGAATCTCTGTCTTACTATCCTCTTTGAATAATAGTCGTTTCACCGATGTTTTCAATTTTTTGGGGAAGATTCCGCTGGAAATTGAAAAATGTACTATATGCACTAATGGTGTTGCTAAAAACTACATTGTTTTACCACTGAGCAGGGTATATCATCAATTCAATACCATATGCATTTGAGTTGGTCAAGTCTCTAGCAATATTATATATTTCTGTTATTGTCACTAGTTCAAAGAACATTGATGGAAGTGCCAGTCTGTTTGCCCCGCATACACTTGGTCCAATATATTGATTTCGAGGTCTGGATTGCGATGATATCAACTTACTTGCACACGTAGCAAAAAAGTCGTTAAAAATATTGGCTACTCTGATTGGGTCCGACACCTCACCTTCCTCGTGATACAAACAAATGTTATCGCCTCTAGTGGTTTGACCATGAATATTATCATCAATTATATGCCACGTGCTTTTAGCCTGATTTGAAGAGTTGTTTATTTTGTCACTGTGAAATTTTCGTTTCGCGAGTCTGATCACTTTTCTGTAGATTTTTTTTGTAAGTGTGATATAGTTTAATTTTTCTACACTCAGATGACACCTATTCAAAAGTTTCAATTTTTCCCCCGATATTCTTATACCTTTAGTCCTTTCTTTTCAATGCAGCTAACTTTCTTGGTTTTTCTTGGATGATGGCAATTAAAATGATCCACAAAAATGTTCAGCAAATCATCAAATTTTGAGTCAACATCTACTTTAATGAATACTGACTCCCATGATTCATTAATTAAGGAATCTCGTAGACGACTTATTGTTTTACTATTCAACGATTGATTTACATTTGACACCGGGAGCATGTTCACGTCTAACCATGACCTAGGCCCTATGGTCCGATATACCTGGTTCTTCAACATACGTCGTCAAAACACACTCAGGCCCGGTATTACCAAGTCTAGTTAGCCTTTATCTGACAGTTCAAACTTCTTATCACCGTGGTTACCTGTGGTATTTGTTTTCACCAACTCTCAGATAAATACTAACTGGACTTGGTAATACTGGGCCTCATTCATGTTTGTCAAAATATTATCAATAATAGTATGGGATGATTTTGTAACTCGAGTTTAATCTCTTATTGTTGTTGATATTAACGCATGCAAATAATTCTTCCAATGATTGTCTCACCTGTGATTCTACCGCAAAGTTGATATTTAAATCGCCACATATTATTATAGATTGACTCTTCGAACAAATTTTGTGCAATGCTGACCCCAATTTACTGAGAAAACGTCGACATTTCCTTTTGGAGATCTAATATAAACTTCAGCTTCACACCACTTTGTAAACCGGGAAGTTTCCGCCATATTCGACATATATTAGTGATGCCTTGCTTGGATTCTATTTGTAGACCGGCGAGATCGGAACGAGCATATGTCGCTATCAGACGTGGCTCGGTATAAGATGATATAAATCTATGATCAGATTACGGTCCATATGAAAATGTTCTTGTCTCTGGAGATGCCCGTTTGGCTGTGGTAGCCAAGGTTCTGTCTTGAAAATTGAAAATTCAAGTCAGGTCGGACTTGGATTCGACTCCCATATAAGACATGAGTTTTATAATATCATCCTCTCCCTCTCTCCCCACCCCCATATAACCTTATTGTTTGTGCATGGGGTCGTTCAGAAAACACTAATCATCGTCATCACCGAGACGAGTGGTCGAGTGGCTAGCACACTGAACCATCATCCAAGTGACCGGGGTTCGATTCCCGCCATGATCGACTATCCTGACATAGAGTTTTCGTGGTTTCCCTTGTCATTCAGGTCAATACTAGGATGGTTCCTTAACAACAGGCCACGAGCGACTTCTTCCCACTCTCCGAAAACATCTAATGAAGTTACCTCTCATCTCATCACCCCACCATCGCATATATGATTCACCGACGCCAATAGATCGCAGTCATCATTACAGTGCGTCGTTGAACCCAAATTTTAAAAAAATATCGTCATCAAAAACGTTCGTATTTTTCTTCACATTCTTCCGGAAAATGTCAATATTTCCAATGAGATTTAGAGCTGTGTTTCCGGTTGAAACTGACCCCCGTATATGCTAGCTGTGGTGAGGTACAACAGTAGACCGTGTTCGCAGCACGTCGCGAGGAAATACTACGAACAGTATCGGCTTCATATCTCGGTAAGTCATCAGCCTCAATTGACGGCTAAATAGGCGTGGCAATTATCAATCGAATAGTTGGTTTTATAGCATTTGTGATCAGGGATACCCTCATTGGCTGTGTCAAAGATACCACAGTTCAAACAGCCCACTTAATCGAGAACTTGGAACCAACTGTCCTATAAATCAACTGGCCTAAAAGCCAACTGACCTAAATGTCTACCTCTAGAGCTACCTGTACAGAAGTTAAAGTGGGAGGTTTGACTCCTCACCTTCAGGATTTTTGTTTTACGCTCACCTCATCCATCTAGCCGTAACCATCACTTCAAAACCTATCAAACATTTCACGTATGGTAACAATTTGTAAAGGGGAGGAACCAAACACCCCCCCCTCCCCCTCCTCCATTACTTTTACTTGTGTACGGGTGCTCGAGAAATGAAAGTTCACGTCAGTTGAGTTTTAGTACAATTGACCAATTCTCGTTTGCATATCACTCGACATTTTTTGGTCATTTTCAATCGATACAAAGTGAGCATCGTTTTTTACAATACCTCAACCAAATGTCGAGTCACTGTGACGAGCCTCCCCCCCCCCCCCCCCCCCCGTCCTTGTTACCATGTCAGCAGCAAGTCGTCCTCATGATTATTTTACCGGGCAGTTTGTGAACAGTTTGCTCACAATGTACGGCAAGAACGACCATGTGGTTGGTTTGGGGGGGGGGGGGGAAACTACGTCCTTTTTGGCACGCCTTTTCATACGCGTCTCCTCTCGACCTGTCAGTAGGCCTATCTTTGACAGATGGCAAGAAATGTTCGGCTCTAGCGCTTGATTTGAGCTCTGGCTTGAGTGATTCGGCAGGAACGAATGCTAGTAAATAACTTCACTTGAGTTATTCTATTTTCGACTTTTGTTGCTATGACCTCCGCGAGTCTTGAACCACGCTTTCCTGTGACTACGACTCCTTGTGTGTGTGTAGTTCACAGTCCCCTCTTGCCCCACCCCCTTCACCCCTCTTGTACAAAGTAATCGAGCTTTTCACAAACAATGCCCTCAATGTTGATCACGTATTTTCAGTGTGAATGCGACAGTTTTGAACATGTTCGTTTCAGACTCGAGTTTAACATGCATCGTGTGCTAGGCGCAACCCGTAGACTAGCCCGCCAAACTCATACTCACATAAACGCCGTTAATTCCCTAGTTCACACTTTTGATATATTTCACACTTTATTTTTTTTTCTGTATTCAAAAATATGTATCTAGGTTTTCGCAAACACGAAATTTTTTCATTTTCGATTTGAAGAATTTGAAAAATAACAAATATTTTGTTCAAAATTTTGTAAATGCGGTAACCTCAGTTATTCAATTACTAACAGAATGCAAAAACAATGATATTGATATCTCAAAACTGACGGCCGTGAGAGTTTGCGGCGTGAAATACGCGAGCGCCTGCGGCTTCTTAAGGGGGTGCTTGCACGGCGCCTATAAAAGTAGAGAAATCCATCGTTACTATTTTTTTCTATGTTCGTTAACCAGTCTATTTGGATAGAACGTACGTCAACTCCCAGGATAATTTCACGCTCTTTGATTATTTTCACATTCACTGGCGTCGGAACCGGGGGGGGAGGTGACAGGGGAAGCATCCCCCCCCCCAACGTTTGCTCAAGGGGGGGCAAGTAAAAGGTCTTGCAAGACTCAATGTGTCTCGTTGTTTCCTGTTAAAACCCACTTAGTTAAAATTAGCCGGGATTTTTTTTATTCATTTTCATTTCTTCATTAACTCATCATAAGTTCATACAATGTTATGTTAATTAGGCCTTTAACTCTGTGTCACAACTTAGGTCGAGAACTGCCGTGACACCGTGCCATGTCGCGGGTGAACAGGCACACGCCCCGCTTCACTGAAACGAGAGATTGACTGATCAACATGAAACTTTTACGCATTTCACCTAATTCAACACTTGACCTATGGTTGTATAGTGCTGAGGCACAATAGATCGGAGATCGAATTTTTTTCTGTAGAAGACTCGAGAGGAAGGTTCAAATACCATGCAAGGAAAAAGTTGTATTCAATTTTCTTTTGTGAATATTCGAGGAAGACCGTGAATTTACTGTACACTTAGAACTTGCTATTGATTTCATTTATGACACTCTCAGAGGGATTGATATTTGGTAAATAATTAAAAGTTACGAGAATTGTTATTGCTCTCATGCATTTTCTGTCTGGCTGTAGGCCACAGCGTGATTCCTCCTTATTCATTGTGCCCTTGTGTTGCTGATTAGTCCCAATTGGCTCTATAATTTAGCCGCGTACCATGCAGTACTGTACAAGTTGCCAATATTTTTGTCGGAATTGTAAGGGGCGCTTTTACCCCTTTTCCTTTTTTTACGGACTCGGCTGCGGCATCTTCTCTTGTTCCCATGTTATCGCACAATATGAAAGAATCATGCGGCTCACAAAACACACCGTTTAGTCTATTGACGAAGACGCTATACTGAAGTGTGAAATCGTGGTATTCTCATAATTGCGGTAAAACTTACTTACCAACCACGAACACAAAATTTCAGCCTGTTTCGTTCAAATATGTTTGGAAAAAATAAGGAAGTATAGGTGATACTTTCTTTTTGTAAAGTTGTACGACGTCACATTTAAAAAAGCGAAACAAGTTTTCAAAACGCCTCAAAACTATCCAATATCAGTTAGAGTATATGCCTAGTTTCATCAACATTTTTGCTCCTGTTTGAAGTGTGGGTTTCAAAAAAAAAAATTTCCGTTTCACCAAGTACGGTAGAATTACTCGTTCGATTACACTATCAATTATTTTTTGTGAAATTACGAATGTTTTCATAAAAAAAATCATTTTTCACAGAGATTTCATTTTTTTCGTGAAATCTTGAGCGAAAAACGAATTGTTTCTAGAAAACCCCTTGAACAACTCATATTACAAATATTTGTGGCGCTTTAAAGTGTATTCTCCCCCCCCCCCCCCGTGACCCCATGGTCATGAGTTGGTCTTGCCCCCCCCCCCCCTCCATCCCCCATCTTTTGAAACGCTCCGACGCCGCTGATCACATTCCTTTTTCATGAATTCAACCAGTTTCAAGATAATACGTCAATGCATTTCAACACATTCTTAGTATTCATTCACCTTCATTCATCTTAAAACTGACTGAATTCACAATAATAGATGTCATATTAATTGAAGAGTAGGAAATCATGTTGGGAGTTGATATACTTCGGTTTTCAATGACACTGGTTCGTCAACATAGAAAACAAGAGAGAAGATGAATTTCTAAGCGCCAAGCATGCACCTCCTTAAAGAAAAGTTGTCTTTGTTGAAACGTATGTTAAACGGTGTGCCTAAAATTGCATGATATTTTCGATGTTGACGTTGCAATCAGCTGACGTTGTCTAGTACCGGTCGTAATCCTCGTAGCTCGTAGCCCTCATCTCTCTCTTGACTGTAGGCTATACAAACAAGCCAACTAAACAATCGAAACAACCACCTCCCCACACAATCAAAAGTTTCGTTATTAACCCATTAGTGAAATTAAGTTTTGGGTTTGTCATTTTTTGTAATCGATTTATTTTGTTGACAGTTGTTTCGACTAGCTGAGGCTTTGAGCTGTATACCTTTGAAACTGATATCTTGCTCAATCCACAGCTAAAGGGGCACGGCGCGTGCGCAAAAAGAGATATTCTTCTTCCTATTTGTGTGTATTCAATCAGTTTCAAGGTAACATGTGAGTGAGTTTCATCGCATTCCTAATATTCATCTTCATGTCTTAAAACTAATTGAATTCACACAAATCGAATGTCATATGAACTAGAGAGCATACAATTATCTTACATTTTGATTGACTGACTCTGATCGTGAACATGGACTACTTACTAGTGACGAGGAATGCCTCTTTGCAACATGCCCGACAGCACTTCGACAGCTCCCCATCACCATCTGCCAACAATAATTCAAATAGATTTAATGTGGTAGCGGCTTAAATTTACAATATTGACTATTTTTCTTCCGACATATTCTTTTCCACTCTCATTTTTGATCCCTCGTTTCCTTTTGTCTTGCTCGCCATTTGACGACACCAAGCCTTTCAGTCAACTTAGCGCGGATAGCACGTATTTATTTCGAGAAGCGGGCGTCGCTAATTATGTGTCCGTTGGCTGCGTCTCTTACTCTTCTTTGACTAAATGATATTTATTTAGTTTCCTCTCGTCTGTTTGTAGCTTATCTACCTGAGCGCCTCTGGTCCGTCTATCAATAGAGTGGAGTTGACGTCTTCCCAACCGACAGTTGACGATCTAGTCGAATGATTTATGTATTGTCCGTTGGCTCCGTATTTGTAAATATAGGTGACGGTATTTGTATAGGCCCCAAATAAACTAGCTGTTGATGGGGTCGTTGAACAAACAATGTTTGTATGGGCCCCTATATGGAGGTTCTCGGGCGAACATTCTACAACCAATACTAAATTTAGCCGATGGTATAACATTTTTTGTTACATAGTTTTTTCTACTTTTATTCTTTTCAAGAGCTCGCTTAATGATTCTACAGTAACTTTTTCATGGTGTCTTCACATATTGAACATTTTGATTGAACTTGAGGGCCGTGTGACCTAAATTATCAGTTGACTCTTTACTTTTTGTGGATGTGCCAGGTTGCATTTCCGGTGGTAATGAGACTTCATCATCTCTCGCTTCTTATTTCACCTTCTGTTCATATTGTCATCTTCTGTAATATTCATATTGCATGGTCATATGAAAAAATGAAAAAAATATATGTATATATATATATATATATATATATATATATATATATATATATATATATATATATATATATATATATATGTATATGTATATGTACATATATATATGTATATATATATATATATATATATATATATATATATATATATATATATATATATATATATATATATATATATATATATATTTATATATAAATATGTTTATATATATATATATATATATATATATATATATATATATATATATATATATATATATATATATATATATATATATATATATATATGAATATATATATATATATATATATATATGAATATATATATATATATATATATATATATATATATATATATATATATATATATATATATATTATATATATATATATATATATATATATATACCTGTACACATGCAGTACAGGCCTAGAGATGGTCCAGGATACGAACATGGAATGGTCTGGACTATCTGTTGATTTGTACTCCGTATAATTCCTATAGCCCGTAGCCACAAGCCTACAACACATTATTGGATAGGTGGAGCGAAGACTCCATTGTATCCGTAGACCTACTCGGAATGAAATGTTTTTGTTTTATTCGCGCTCCACGGTTCCAATGAAACACAAATGTCCAGTGTGACATGATAACTCGATCACGGTACAGCCGAGTGCGTAGTAGTGGTGGTTCAATCGGTTCAATCTTCGAAGACATTGTTATTTTCAAGGGATTACAATACAAAAAGGTACACATTATTCCAAAGTTGTACGTAGATCGGATCAATCGTTTTGAAGAAAAACATTTTAATACAATTGTTTAGATCAAAATGTAAACATTGAGAAGAGCAACCGGTCCATGAATTCGTGCTGTATAATCAGGAGGCCGTGACTTGATATTTTCAAAACCATGGTGTGTAAATAGCTTTCGAGTTTCCTAATTCATATTAATAGCTCGCTCATCTTACAACTGAGAAGCAGCATTACTATGATACTAGTGTTATAATGGTGTACACAGGCTCTGAGCTATTTCACCCTTTTTGGAGAAAAAATTGTTTGAAATTCGTCTTTGAGAATTGATAACCCATCTGTACCCGTCCGCGTCCTGCACAAACATCTCTAGAGGAATGGCGTGGATTCGAGTCTCGTAAATCTGGCATGTGTTTCTGTAAACAATCACATCAATAAATAACACAGAGGGGAAAAAAGGGTAAAAGTATTGTTACAAATTGACATTTCTGGTCATTTCGATGTTACATCGAGGACTTCGCACCCCCCAAATTTGATTTCAATCAATAATTATGATATGTATTCCCCTAATTTTAGAGAAAACAAGAAATCATCTCATTTTCAAAAATGATAATCAATTGTTCTGTCCTTGGCTATTGACGTAGCAGAATCGAGTGATGTGACGTCGTGACTCACAGAAAAGCCTGGTCCTGGATGACAGAATGTGGAATTGAGATGATTCTCTTCAATGTACCGAGTCGAGTTCCACTCGAATCAGTTGAGCAGTGGCGTAAACATCGGCGGTGCAAGCGTAACTTCAGGGGAGGGGCCCACTGATACTGGCATTATTTGCCAACATTTTATTTTATAATTTATTATTTATAATTGATATGTTTTGGAGTGTAAACAAGACTCGGTGCGGGTTCAATCTCATCAGTGGAACCAGAGGGAGCAAGAAGGATCCGTTTGAGCCAAGTTGGAGACATTTTCACAGAGCAAGAAGCGAGGCGAAGAGATTTCAATAGCAATCGTTGACTGAGTCAAATAATTCAATTGATTTATATGCAATGGATAGTAGGCCTATTCTACGTCACTTAAAAGAATGAATACAAATAACAAGAATTCGAAGAAAATTATTATCGCATTTGAAGGCACACGATTGCTTCTCGTGATTTGAATCCTTCAAGTCGTGCCTTGTAACGCCACTGCAGTCGAGGTTGTTTGTGTAGAAAGTGTTATTCTATCCAAAAAAATAACATCTACGGTAAGAACCTAATGCGCTCAACACTTACGTGGTACACCTAGAGCATATCACAAATCGCCACCATCATCATCTCCATAGCAAACTGAGCCTAATACTCTGTTGATGCCGGAAACTGTGTGATGGCGTTGTCGCGATGGTTCCCACCTAGCACAGCATCTTTCAGCTCCGAACTCCATCGAAACGCATCTGTGTTTATCTTCTCTGGGCATCGTTCTCAACAACTCAGCAGAACGATATGCGCTGATGTGACGTCACGTGTGTGTAGACAGAACTGAGTAAACCTACTGAACTTATACTATAGTCGAATAATTCCACCAAAAACCAAACATCAGACGTCATAATGCTATACGCGGATTACCCTTCTGAAACGATGTAGTTTATATCTTCCAGGATATATATATATATATATATATATATATATATATATATATATATATATATATATATATATTTATATATATTTATATATATATATATATATATAAATATATTTATATATATATATATATATATATATATATTTATATATATTTATATTTATATATATATATAAATATATATATTTATATTTATATATATATATAAATATATATATATATATATATATATATATATATATATATATATTTATATATATATATTTATATATATATTTATATATATATATATTTATTTATTTTTATATATATATATATATATATATATATATATATATATATTTATATATGAAATGATGGGTCGATGAGATTGAAGGTTATTTTATTTGGTGTTTTGGATGGTGGGAAGGAGTCGGTCGTGGCCTGTTGTTAATGAACCATCCCAGTATTGACCTGAACGACAGAGGGAAACCACGTACAACCCGGCCCTTTCAGGATGGTCGACCATGGCGGGAATCGAACCCCGGTCTGCTGAATGACGGTTCAGTGTATTGACCACTCGGCCACTCGTCTTAGTCTTGATTTGGTTTGATTCAAGTCTGACCAAAGATATCAAGTTGCTCTGTCGCGGTCACAGAAAGACCACACATGAGTGTACAGCGATCAAGCTACATCGAAATACAACCTGGAGAAAATAGACTGATATTATACTTCTCGTCTTGGGATTAAAAATCGATCTCGGAAGGCAAAATATGTTGCCGTTCAAGTTTCAAAACGTCTAGTTGCCGTTAGCCAGCTCCTAGATTATCTCGAGAATGACGCAAAACTTGGACAAAGTTTACCTCGTGGAACTAACCTCCGGCAATCTTGCGTCGAGAAACCTTTTCGTATCAAAATAGCAACATATTCGAGCCAATTTTTTTTTTCTCTCGGCGTTAAATTGTGTGGGCTGTTGTTCTTCTTGAATCAATTCAGTTTCGCTTCGCATTTTTCAGAGAAAAGTAAATACGGTACAATATACTTTCTGTTCTCTCTTATTCAGAGTAAGTGTGAGAAAACTGAATGAATGTTTGTTGAGTATAATGTATCACGTGCCCTCCTCCTGTCTCAGTACTACGAGTTCAATTCATTATTCAACACTCATTGGAATATTCGAGTTTTTGACGCGACGCACGTTTTTCATCACTAATTGCGTTCCGACAGTCAGTGAAATATTGGCAACCCACATCACACACGTGCGTGTTGGCTTGCAGCATGTGGAACGTCAGGCGTAAAGAACAGACTATATAGGATATAAGATGAGAAAATCTTCATTTCCTCAATGAAAAACAATAAACAAACGATCCAACTGAGACGGGTGGTCGAGTGACAGCATACTGAACCGTCATTCGAGAGACCGGGGTTCGATTCCCGCCTAGGTCGACTATCCTGGTGGGGATTTTCCTCTGTCGTTCAGGTCAATTTACTATGATGGTTTCTCAACAACAGGTCACGACCGACTCTTTCTTACTATTCAAACACATCTGATGAAAAAAAAACCATCTCATTACCTCATCATCTCATGTATCACTCACCAACGCCAATAGATCTTTAGTTATCAGTAGGCCTACAGTGCGTCGTTGAACCCAATATGAAAATAAAAGTGTTTGAATAAATCCAAGTCTATTGTTTCGGTGTGAGAGAGGGCATTGGCATGCCGCATACCGAGTAGGCCTATACCTAGAACCAGAAACTAGATTGAACGAAAGCCGAACTTTAAATGGGGCTGGATGTACCAATAGTCAAATAGACTGAGTCGAACATGCATCTCGTATCTATCAAATATCTATTGGGTTTCATTTCCCAACGCGTGTGGACAACGAATCCCCTTAAAAACACAAATATTGACAAATTAAAGGCAAGTTTTCTCATTGAGGCGTACCTAGTCTCCATAGAGCAAAAAGTTCCCACCAGGGTCATCACAATGTTTATGTATTATGGATCGATAGTATTCTAGGTCTACTTCTCTGCACGTGTGGAACAGTTTCACAATATGTTGATCCGGAAAGCCACTACGATTGTTTATGCTTTAGTTGACACTGAAAATGGTCACAAAACAAGCATCTCGCGTTACATATGTAATATGATTACTTCTTGAGATATTGTATCGTGTATTGTATCGATGTGTTCGTGAAACAACTGTCTTTGGGCTGAACTGAAAATGAACCGTTCAACCGAATGCGCTTGGCATACAAGACCAGGCAAAGTCACGCCATTTTGTGTTGTAAATCAAGGTAACGGAGACTATTTATTTGTATCAAAATTAAATAGGTATGCTGATGACATACAGTTCATCTGATAGAAGAAGGTTCACTCAACCAATGTATCAATTGTCATTCTTCATGCCAACTATTTCTACTGGTTTTGCTGTATGTAACGGTTTAACGTATTTTTCAACTCGTTCTTCCCGATTTTTCTCGTAACTTCCATGTTATTCCACTTGCATTTTTCAATATACTATTTCAACATTGATACACCAATAAATAACAAAAAACTCGATACATTTTTTGTGTGTGGGTTCTCCTCAACTGCGAGTGGCCTAGAAATACATGTGCCATTCTGTCAGCACAGCACTGAGAAGGCCGAGTTCTTTAGTATTGGTGTGGAGACCATTATCACTGCTAAATGAAAGGTTAGAGTCGTACTTCACTTCATATGCTGGTAACAAACTTCCAGAAGAAGTCAACACTCTGGCTCGAGTGATGTGGCATTCAAACGGAGCTCAAATCTTTTCGACAATACTAAATATACAACAAACAGTCAAACAGATTTGATGCCAAATTATTGTAACTCAGTTTACCCAGCATCTATATATTTTCGTCTTATTTGACGTATTCTTCAATAATGTACTTTGTTAATTGTTATATATGTGTTATTAATATTATTGTCGTTTTTGTCATCATTATCATTATCATTATTATCATTGGATGAGCGATAGCGAAGACTTCCATCCCACTCTTGGGAATCTTTGTCTGTGTTCTTAGTTTTGTTTGTAAGCACAGGTCACGATTTGACTGGTCGACATGAAACCTTTTCTGAACAAACATCTAGCAGACACCCACTTGGGACTGAATGGTTTTTGGGTCAAATGGGTCGAACCATTTTTGATGAACATTCCCCACACAAAGTTGAAAAAAACATCAGATCAAGCAGGGCGGGAAAATACGAAAAATGGAATCACTCGATTTTTGTTTTTTTGTTTTTGAATGCAATTAATTTGAACGCACGTTTTTACAATTTTCCATTCAAATCGGAGCGGTCGTATCTGGAAAAATGATGGTAATAAATGTTTTTTATTCATCGAATAGATAGAAATAATGGCAGACCACGTTGCAGAGATTTACTTCTTTCTAAGCTCTGTAATTACTGAATGAAGTATATTTTATGAGTCAAAATGTGACAAGTTTTCGATTATACTTCATATAAGTATTTCGCTCATCTTACAACGCATGTGCTGCGTTTGCCTAGTAATTGTTATCATTATTATTATTATTATTTATTTAGCTGTTCTTTGTGTGGTTAGCTGTGTGTGAGTGTGTGGACTTGTAGCAGTAGGCCTACTACGTCACTGTTGGGTCGAAGTCGCGGTATCTGAGCACAGTGGGCATCGATCGAGCTCACATAATAATCTTTCCTTTTCGAAATCGCCAACATACATAACATCAGGGTCAATAAGAAAATATGTATGCATGGCAGCAATAATCATGTGATAAGCATTACTATAACTACTGACCCCTCAATACAATTGATAATTCATAAAGATTTAATTAAAATTAAAGTGTCAACTAGTTGGGCCTACTCTCGATTGAATTAATTGAATATAATATGTATATTATATGAATATATGTATGATAAATTGAATGAGTTTCAAAATATATTTTTCCTTGTTGCAAACGTGTCCTCAATAATGATGTGTAGTTAATTATTTCTGCAACTTGCCCAAAGTGTTGTATAAATCCAACATCTGACACCTACATCCCTTTTTCCCTAAATCTCCTTGGAATCACGTCAATATGGGCATGGCCGCCTCTGCGATCACAACACCGCTAGTATTCCAGGAAACTAATTGACTGTACACAAGGAAGCCACATCTATACCAGGGAGATTACTTCCTTTTTAGTCTCAAAATGAATAACCATCCAAATATTTTAGCCACCGGGCCTACACTCGAAGAAACGATGTTGTCTTTGACGCAAAACTCGTCACTCCATGTGGAACAGTCATTTTGCTACCGTGGATTTGATATTATCAAGATATTTCTTTTGCCCATATGACCAATCTAGCTTGTCATACAATTTTTTTATTGCTATTGGCTGAGATTACAAAGATGATATATAGGGCCTAGGTCTACTGAGAGCCTATTTTTATTGCTATTGGCTGAGATTACAAAGATGATATATAGGGCCTAGGTCTACTGAGAGCCTATATTTATTGCTATTGGCTGAGATTACAAAGATGATATATAGGTCTACTGAGAGCCTATTTTTATTGCTATTGGCTGAGATTACAAAGATGATATATAGGTCTACTGAGAGCCTATTTTTATTGCTATTGGCTGAGATTACAAAGATGATATATAGGTCTACTGAGAGCCTATTTTTATTGCTATTGGCTGAGATTACAAAGATGATATATAGGGCCTAGGTCTACTGAGAGCCTATTCTATTTTTATTGCTATTGGCTGAGATAACAGAGATGATATAGGTCTACTGAGAGCCTATTTTTATTGCTATTGGCTGAGATTACAAAGATTATAAATATGTCTACTGAGAGCCTATTTTTATTGCTATTGGCTGAGATTACAAAGATGATATATAGGTCTACTGAGAGCCTATTTTTATTGCTATTGGCTGAGATTACAAAGATGATATATAGGGCCTAGGTCTACTGAGAGCCTATTTTTATTGCTATTGGCTGAGATTACAGAGATGATATAGGTCTACTGAGAGCCTATTTTTATTGCTATTGGCTGAGATTACAAGATTATAAATATGTCTACTGAGAGCCTATTCGCCGGGCCGGAAGTAGGTTCAAGGTGAGTTTTAATTTAGATTAAATCAGGTCAGATTGTTTGTTCTGTTTGGTTAGGTTAGGTTTGGACTTTGGTTGATCAAGTTGGTCAGACTGGGTTGATTACGGGTAACTTGGCGTCCGCGCAACATCAACGCCCTCATGTTGTAACACTGCCCAGTCTTTGTTGTCCGGTGCACGCCAGCAGTACTGGTTTCCAAACCTCAAAATGGCTACAAATGTGCAAAGAGTCTGTTTAAAGTTCATGTATTCAATTGACAACTTTGATTTCAGCAAGAAATTGAGAATTGAATATCTTGGTAAGCATTATGCCTTTTATTGATAACGTTTATTGGTATAAACAGTGGAGTAATTGAATCGATAACAGCCAAGTTGTATTGTGGTGACGGAACCACCTGTCCGTATCGACTAGGCCAACATGCTGGCTTACATTGATTCAAACAATAAGTCATATCATGATTAGTTCCAAGGTGATTTCCAATGGTGCGTAACGACCCCATCAACAGCTCACTCATTTGGGGGTACGACTGACCTTGTGATAAAACAACGATCGAGTTATCAAATATGAAGAAGTTTACAAATCCGATGCGGGACTCGGGACTCACGTCCGCCTTGAATACTTTTTTTAAAGATGTGCCTTGGCTGAATGAGCCACGGGGGGTGGCATGTTCAATAGTGAAAATGATGTCACTGCACATTATGAGAAAGTGTTATCTTTTCCAACGTTTCCTCTAATTCCTCTCTTCCCCTTATCTTCTCTTGAAGTTGATGAAGACAGACTTCTTGCAACACAAGTATTGCTCCCTTCTGATTTTTGAAATCTTTTTCAAAATAGTGAAAATATAGTTAGAAAAGTGGAAAATGCATACATGTATTTATTCTTGAATGTAATGTTTGTTAAGCTAGCTTGAAGCAGGCCTCATTGTCAGTCTGGATAGTCACTCTTCGCTGATTACTCGTGGCATTTAACGTTGAATTGAAAAACGAACTGTGGATTTCCCCATTGAGGAGGAGGCTGGAGCATCTTCCTGTGGGATTCAGCTGACCGTCACATTGTGGAATTATACAACTATTCTGATTTTCTAAAATCATCGTGGGTTAGGGCTGTTGGTTGTGTTCGACAAGATGGTGTTGCGGGTGCGCCTGAAGAGCGTATACCGCAATAAAACTATACTCAGTTTTGTGACATGGGTTTGGATATCAAACCTCACCTGAACCCTACCATCCATTCATAAGTACCCCAAACTTATGTCACACCTTGAGCCGAGTATACTTTTTTCCAGTATACGCTCTTTATGGTGTCTTCTTTTCACCATCGTTCTCTCAGTGCAGTTTGCAATGTCCACGTCTGTTTGTTGGCCAAGTGCTTGGTGAGTGGTGACTGGTGAGTGAGACGGTGTGTTGTTATGTTGCAGAACGCAAGCTGTTCGTAGGGATGCTGTCGAAGAAGTGCACGGAGAACGACGTGCGGATCATGTTTGGCACGTTTGGCACGATCGAAGAGTGCACGGTGCTAAGGGACACGAGTGGCCAGAGTAAAGGTAAGCCATCTTTGGTCCAGCTGTTGGCCCTGTTACAATTTTATACGTTGACTTAATTTTCAATTTCTACTAGAATCTATTCATCTCAATAGATACCGTATATATATATATATATATATATATATATATATATATATATATATATATATATATATATATATATATATATATATATATATATACATCTATATATTCATATATATATATATATATATATATATATATATATATA
>OZ023327.1:24780272-24837772 GCA_964007535.1 Brachyptera risi
TATATATATATATATATTATATATATATATATATATATGTATATATATATATATATATATATGTATATATATATATATATGTATATATATATTATATATGTATATATATATATATATATATATAATATATATATATATATATATATATATATATTTATATATATATATTGAATATATATATTTCACAGGAATATTTTAGTCCATGTATATAGATAGTATTGTAAACCTTGTATTGACTCGATGTTCCAGCCAATAAATTCTGGTATTTTTCAAGAGAATTATTTGATTATTGATTCTTTGATTGAATTATTCATTTTATTTCAATCAATTATTTTGTGTATACATAATTGCCTTTGAGCCATTCTTTCTCCAATCGACCGGTGTACAAAATTCCAAAAAAAAAATGGTAATTTGAACGGATTCTTTTTAGCAATTTTCAATTATTCCTCAATTATCGTTGCGACTGGATATAATATAATTCATAAAACACATGTTTCATATTCTGGAGAATGATAAATATTCACTGTCCCATTTGTTGGCTGTTCATCTTCAAGCATTATCAGTATTTGGAAACATTGTTACATATTTGTTCAGTTTTTTCCTATATATTCACATACATGTATGGAACAAGGCATTCTACTATTTGAACTTTTGTGATGTGTTATGTCGATCAAGTTGTTGACAGGCAAGGCTTTCAAAATTGATAAACACCTCTTGAAAACATATTATGATTGTTCCTTTGGATGTCTACTGCATAGCCCATAGGGTAGGCTATATAAAATGGAGTCAATCAGAAGCTAAAGCTCCCGTGGCAGTGAAATAGAGTACCGGTAGTAGATTGCTACTGCTTTTCTAAATGATTCTCTGATCAACTGAATGGTTCTGGATGTGTCCAGTGTTAACCACCTAATTTCCACAATAATTACTACTAATTACCTATGTGCTGCATCCCACCCGTTTTCTCTCTCTAGCTATCTTCCAATCTGTCGCTCTCCCCCTTGATTTATCTGTAGGCCATTTCCGTAGGCTGAGGCATATTCTTACCCACTACTCCGGGATTCAGTGTCTAGTGTTCAAGTGTAGAGTATTTTAGAGATGCGTCTGATTTCAGGGATGCTCGTCACCACTTGTGGTCAAATTTGCCGACACGCAAAAAGAAAAGGACCAAAAACGACTCCAGCAAATGCAGGCCAATCTTTGGAATCTAGCTGGTGTCAATATGGGCCCTCAGTACCTAACTGTAAGCATCGCTTTAATCGCACTATTTCAGATCCATATCTTCTTACCGGTACCCTCAAGTTGCATTGAGATGGATTTTAAAATACATTAGCCCATCTCCAATGTCACAATATTGCATCATATCTTAACTTTGAATTGTTCGGAAATAACAACATGGTTTTCAATTTATTTATATTGTGTTTAACGACGTACTGTACTGATGACTGCGATCTCTCGGCGTCGGTAAATGATATATGAGATGATGGTATGATGAGATGAAGGGTTATTACATCAGGTGTTTTTGGATGGTGGGAAGAAGTTGGTGGTGGCCTGAATTTAAGGAACCATCCCAGTATTGACCTGAAAGGCGGGGAAAACCGTGACCCCAGTCTGCTGGATGACGGTTCAGTGTGCTAGCCACTCCACCACTTGTTTCATTATGCCTATTGTCAAGTACTACCCGAGTGGTAGCCTTTGTCAATTTCTGTTTGTTATCCATACCATAATTGATCCTTTAAATCTTTGAGTACCGTATGTGTGAATAATAGGTACGCTATACTGTATACATTTATCCACGAGAAATAAAGGTGGTATGCCAACTAAATAAAAGTACAAGCCTTGAACATTTTTGGAAAGTAAGGCTTGATTTAAAAATAGATTACAAATTAAGGGGGGACAACACTGAAAATATGTCCATTTGTCAGAATTTCGTTTTTTTGTTTTCATGAACATTTTATTCAATATCTCCTTTTCGGGCTACCGAAGAAATAATGTGAATTAATCCACAGATATATTTTATATTGAACTTTTACCCATATAGTGTCGAACCAAATTAGCTTCAGAACGGAATACAGTTGAATGTTTGATTGCTGTTTCTTCGTCATCTTTTTTCCCAACGTATTTTGGGATGGAGAAGTAAATTAAATCTATTCTACTGAATGGATTTGCACAATTTTTCTGGTATATTTCATGAACCAGATAATGAACAAAGTTATGTATTATCAACAGTATATCTTGAAAATAGCATGCATTCAAAAAAAATTGAATAAGAAAAAAAAATGAAAAACATCGAAGTAAAAAAAGTGTGAAATGGGTAAATTTGTCATTCCTACAAAAAAATATTGAAGTAACACTGATACATAACTTTGTTGAATGCACTTTTGAGAGGACTACAAAAATTTTTAAAACCACTTATCTCAAGCCGTTTTCTAGAAAAATGTTTCTCCGTGACAATTGAAAATATTTAGGTGATAATTGAAAAAAAAGAAGAGGACAAAAGAAAATGTAACTTTATATATATATATACATATATATATATATATATATATATATATATATATATATATATATATATATATATATATATATATATATATTTTTTTTTTTTTGTGATGTGAGACCACAATAAAAAAAATCAACTCGATCGGGTGTGAAATGTCGAATTTGGGATTTTTAGTGTTGTCCCCCCTTAATAGCCCAAACTAGCTGCCTCCGTGGCTCAGACAACTATCGTACCATGTTAGGAACTGAAGTCACTGTTAGGCGAGGGTTCAAGTCCCGCACAAGGTATGGGTTTTTGTGAACGTCCTTTTGCCTGTCATAGTTTCATTATCACTCGCTCATTCGTACCCCGTATAACCTAGCTGTTGATGTGGTCTTTGAGCAGCATTATGAAATTGAAACAGTACAAATTATGGTAATCATAGAGAATCCCACTGAAGCTTTAAACATATTGTGCTTTTGAAAGATGTAGTTGTGTTACTAATGTACGATCTTGAATATTGTCCTGTAAAATCACTGCCTCTCCAAATACCACAGGCCACAGTGATACACATTTAACAGTGATCAGTCTTCTTTATGCTGTGAGAAAACATCGAACGCTTGTGGGTACAAGTAAACCTGTATATTGAAACCTAACGTTGATTCAACTTGTTGTAACGTGACGAGAAATATTCAGCTGTTGGTAGCTGTTGTTTGGTACAGTGATACCTCTAGCTCTAGATCAGGGCTTTCCATCTCAGAGGGCCATTTTACCATGAAGAAAAGTTGAGGCGGACCACGCAGTCGATTCATTGGGGGCGCTCAACAGCGAATACTTCGAAGACAAGCTACTTTTTCGGAGAATTGGTTGGAGCACAGATGAGCTTTTGTTAGGGTTTTGGGTTTGGGTTATGATCATTTTCTCGAATAGGCCATCCTCTTTCTGGGTAAACATGCCAAGAGAGGGAGAGGGAGAGGAAGAGGAAGAGAAAGGGAAAGGGAGGGAGGGAGGGAGTATAGAGGAACAGAATGGGAGCTGGAAACGATGGACCGTGGTTGTCATGTTTTCACTGTATTCTAGTTGATATATAATATTCGGGTACAATACAGTTCAGTTTCAGCAAAACTTTTGATATGCCAATCCATAGAGTTTGGCCATAGAATCGATTCCCCTTCATTGTGTGGCTCAAGCTAGCTGCGTCAGAAGTTGGTCATCATTTCAATATGCATTGATCATTCTGAAAGAAATCGGATTATGTACATATTTTGTTTTGTTTTATTTAAATCTTTGGAATTTCTCTCCAGTGTTGATATCAAGCTACAAATATGGGCTTTGTTCAATCATTTTCATGCTACCTGATTATTATCCAAAATAAGCTGAGGGTAAAAATGATTCAACGTGGGCATTGTGTAATTCTACAACTGTGTATAATGAATGTATGGTACCTGTGACAATGATCTGTTGATGTTTTACTGAACCATCGCATCAACAGCTATGTTACTCAAGAGGACGAATCAGTGGATGACGGAGGAATACGTCTTAGGTGGGACTCGAACCCACACCCCATTTCACAGCAGTTTTCAAAGCAGTGCCATTGCTGAATGAACTCGAGGGGTGGCAATTACAATCAATATAATTCATTAACTGAAGTGAGATCCATTAGACTATCAATATCTGATTTTGAGTGTATTTCACAACTAAAATAAAATATACAAACTTTATTGACATATTTATAAAGATTATACACAATACTGGTATTGGCTTTCGACACGTGGTATTGCTGGTAATAATGAATTATTCCGTTCAACTCTTGAAAAGGTCTCTCGCCTATCGTGTAATTACTCGAGTCTAAAAACGCCTTGGCTGTTGAAAAAGAAACCCAAAACTCCCGGATCCGCTAAGTCCATTCGAATCTGTTAAACTATTTGATTATTTTACATGAGGCTATTCATCCTGCATGTGAGAATGAGTCAAATTACTTCTGACAAACAACTTCATTTCGAATCAACTCATGCAGAACCACTGAAGTGAATTGATATTAAATTGATGAAGAAAAATGCACATTTTAGCCCATTTTTTCCGTGTAGCGGCAGAATAAATGAAAATGCTCGTGAATCCGGGAATTCCACAGCAATAATTGTAAGGACTTGAAACTTGCCAAAGTTGATGTTCAAACTAATGAGCATATCATCAGATAGTTGTGATTTCCATGAGTCTTGCGGTTTGATTATAATCAACGTTTTGGTTGCCAACAAATTTTATGAGATTCTAAATAAATCTGTATCAATATAATGGCAAGACATGAAAATTCTAATTATCTGATAACATATCCATTAGTGTGAACAATAACTTTGGCAAGTTTCAAAACTTTACAATCATTTCTGTGTGATTCCCGTATGCCACAAGCATTTCTGGTTATTTTGCCGGTACACGGGTGAAAACCGGACAAAATATTTTGAATTATTTTCCTCAGTTTAAGAGCCCGCATCTTGGACAGATTCACAGGGTGCACTTTAGCCACAGATATCTCAAGAACTACAAACACTACGGACTTGCGGTAAAATGCAATGAATAGATAATACCCTCACAATTGGATAAGCTTCATCGGAAATTGAAGAATAATTTTATTTTGGAGCAATAATTGACTCAAAATGTGCCTAATTTGATGGTTTTCATTGCTTAATTCCCAGTTACCGAATAATAGTAGAAATAAATTACAAACGCACATCTTCATGTTCAACTTTGCTTATCAATATTTCAAATCCTGATTTGCCTGTAATTTCACTGTTTTCTCAATTTTCTTGGCCAAAATGTGTAATGTAACTAGATTTTGTCCAAGTTTTGAAATGAAAAACTCCTCCATCTAGCGGTGGTTACTGGAACTCTTTCAATATTATCCCCTTTTCACTTTTCAACCCACAATGAAACTTTTTAGCGCACATCAAACTTGGGTCGAGCATTTCGAAGAGAAACATTCTCAGCCAAGATGTGGGCTCTTAATATCAATATTCTTCAATGGTTCTGCATTAGTTACTCAAATTCTAGTTATTTGCCAGAAGTAGATTTTGTGAATGTGGGCTTGAGCGTAACGCTAGAGTACTGAGCCCTGTTTCCAGTAGAATGTGACCACGTGGAAGTGCTAGCTCATACCTGCATCGTTTACTACAGTCTCATGCCATTACCTATATGAGTATTGGTCTTAGGCCCAGTTTCACCAAAATGTTTTATCAACATTTCTGGCTTTTAACTGGGAGGTTAAATTTGTCACAAGTAGGGCCTGAAAGTTTAAGGGCCTAAAAGCGTCGTGTCTCGATTTGAACCGTAGTGTTGATCAAACTCTTCTCAACGTTACAAGAAATATTTTGGTCATGCAATATGTATGTATGTATGATGAAATTGGAAAAATTATTATAATATAAATTTAAAACATTCAGGTTCTATGCAATTTAGCTTTAGCAAAACTTTTGATACTTATATCGCTCGAAACCACAATTGTCAGTGTGATGTTCGTGGCTATATTAGCCGCCTTCTGTAGCTCGGTCAACTACAACACTGCTTTAGATACTGACGATTGATGGGCGTGGGTTAGAGTCCAACTTGTAAACATATTCTCACTTGTCATAACTTGATGATTTCATCAGCACCTGCTTATTCATACCCTGAAATAAGCCGCCTGTAAGGTGGTAATCTTATTGACGAATATAGGCTACCTCACGTGTTCAGTTCAGTTTGCACAGGCCACAGGCTGGACGTGAAGACGTGACTGGTGTCTTGTTAAACTGACTCAATCGAAATACGTCGGGCTCAAAAACGATATACTTTCTTCTTCGAGGAAAGAGCCTCAGTTTTCTGAGGCATAGAACAATAGAATAAGTTATCACAGTGATATGACCGGCACAAGCAGCCCAGTGGTCAACGCGCTCGCTCCATGTGACCCGGAAGGCAGTGGGCATATCGGTCCCGGTTCGATCCCCGCCACCGTCCATCTTTACAGGGTGCATCGTGGTTTCCCTCTAGTCTAGGCTGATGCCGGAATGGTTCCTACAATATGGGCCACGAACGCTTCCTTCCCACTATCCTTCCCAATACCTAAGAAACCTTCATCTCTTCATTCCGTCATCCTATTAATGATTGATTCGACGCCAATAGATCTTAGTTATCATTACAGTGCGTCGTTGTTAAAGCCAATTTAATGAGTGATATGGATACCATGGTTAGGTCGCGTGTATATGTAATAATTCGGCCATGTTTTGAAAGGATTGAAAATTCATAGATTCTTTTGATAATCACAAGAACTGAATCGATTTATCGTATTTTGGAATTTGTGACAGAAAAGTGAGAAAGTGAATTCAATCAATACCGGTAATAGGGCCTCTCCGCACACTGTGTCTCGTTGCTGTCGGCTATGGTTACTCTTGTGAGTACAATATGTGTACATAGGGAAAAGTGTTTGACGGGCTAGTTGATGTGTTCTTATAACATTGTCATATTATAACTAGCAGATTGTCAATAAATTTCTCCTTAAAAAGCAATTGACTGCATTGATAGTCAAATTTAATTCTTTATACCACAGTAAAATCGGGGTGGGGAAATAAACTGGAACAGACTGAGACGAGTGGTTGAGTGGCTAGCACACTGAACCGTCATTCAGTGACCGGGTTTTGATTCCCGCCACGGTCAACCATCCTGGCAGGGGTTTTTTGTGGCTTTCCTCTGTCGTTCTGGTCAATACTGAGATGGTTCCTTAACCACAGGCCAAGACCGGCTCCTTCCCACTATCCAAAAGACACCTAATAAAATAACCTCTCAATCATCTCATCATCCCATCATCTCATATATCACTCAGCATTGTCAAAAGATCGTAGTCATCAGTACAGTGTGTCATTAAATCCAAAAGAAATAGACAAATTAATGAAATGAACAGAAACAGTACAACATGATATATAATCATGACTCTCAATCTTGTATTTTTCCCCATTCAATAGTTCCGATTGGAAACATTTTTTTGGATTTGACTCGTTATCGATTGAAAATTGAAAATTGTGATATATTTTGATCGATGTTGGATATTAACCCCCTAGTGGGCGCGCCCTGAAAAGATATGTCAGTGGTCGCGTGGGGTATCCTGGTACCCCACATTAAAAACTGGTGTAGTATCAACAAATTTCAAGCCAAATTTTTGTATTCTTATTTCCGCTCAGAAACACATTTTGTACTCACTTTAATCAACTTTGATTCAGAAAAAAAATTATTCGAGGATTTATGCACACATCGCTATTCAAGGACAAACATTCACGGACATTGCGCATCAATTGTCATTTATTTTTTCAAAAATTATATACATTTTCAAAAAAGTGATTGCGCATCTATTTTCATCACATATAATGTTCAAACAATAAGAATATGGAGAAATATTTCAATAAACTTGAAATTAATACACTTTTGGGTGACTTTGAATATTGCATATATTATTTCGACTAAATTTTTAGCAAAATTATGAAATTTTCACATGAAAGTCAATATAAAAGTCCTCGGGTGGAATAAATACATTCTCACTGTCGGTCCAAATGAGAGCTGCAACGTTGCTGCATTATTCATTATAAACGCACTGAAAAGTAAATAACTGAATTTGTTGGTCAACATAACCTCAAATTTCGGCTTACGACTAATTGCAAGAAATGTGGGCTATTTAGCTTTATAACAGCTCCAAACGACAAAATCCTGACACTACTAGAGTATCAACATCATATGCTTCAAATCTGAGCAAATATACACAATAAAACCCAAACATACCCTTCTTAAAAAATCAACCAAAAGTTACGCCAGTGGTCGCGTGGGGTATGTAGGGACCCAAAGTTTTTTTGCGGGAACGCCACGGCCCTCTTGATTTTTCTTAGGTCAAGTTAGATGCAAACATGACCACTAGATGGATCAACTTGAAGGTACTGGAAGGACGAGAATTAAACTTCATGCTATCTAGCTGAAAACTGAAAAAGTAATAGTGTGGATACCTGTATACCCCACGCGACCACTGGCGGATTCAAGTCTCAACATAGTTTGCTATTTTCATGTCAAACGGCAACCCCAATACAAGGTATTATCATAATATTTCACAATTATTTCAATACAGCGATAATAGCTGAAAACATCCCAGTGAAGTGTGATTGCACCACAAGTAACTCTAGTCAATAAAAAGAATGACAACAAGATGAGTCCTAATAACCCATCACCCCGAGCTAATATTTGGCGTTGTTGAACTAGAAGACCTTATTGTAACTGGTCGTCAAATTCATTAATAATTTGGCAATTAGGTGGCAGGAGCAAGAGATATTGAAATACTTCAATGCCTAATTGTATTTGTATTTTCTATGCACAAATGTATTAATATTTATAAGGCAAGACACATGTACTCTCCATGTCATTATTGCACCAATTATTATAAGCCGACATTACAATACATTTTTTTTATCCAATAATCCAAACTTGAGACAGAATGAAATATTTTGTGAAAAAAGTATCACCTAACTAGTCCATTGACTGTTGGTTTGGTAATATAAGTATTAATTATTCAACGTAAGGGGCTGCCCATTAAATGACGTCATCAATTCCTGAAGGGGGGGGGGGGGATACTCTATGTGGCATCCACATTTACACTACATATTATTCATTACTTTCAATTTTTAGGGAAATCAGTTGTCGCCACATAATCTGTGGAAAATTGTATTTTAATGCATAATGTTGATGGCTGTGAGTTGCTCTCATCTCTATGTTTGCGATAGTATCTCTCATGTGAATTGCTTTGGTTTAGAGTAAAGTTTGGAGGTTAAAATCTGTTTTCAAACATAAATAAAGCAATATCACTGATATCCCAGTTTAATTAATGAGGGGGGTGATGAATATTGACTGAATTGTGACGTCATCTAAAGGGGGGCAGTCATCTCTGTGACCTTATGTGACAAGAGGGGGAAGGGGCTATGAGATACCCTAAAATCATTTATGGACAGCCTCTAAGATGTTTATATATACGTATATTGGATTAATCTCTATTCTCAATTGAAAGAGTCGTGAATTAACGTTTTCTATTATTGAAAATTCTCCCAAGTCGTGTAGAAGAAAAGAAAAGCCCAGCACATGAAGCTCAGTTGCTAATGCGCTTGCTTCTTGGTTTACCTCTGTAAGCTAGGCTATTGCAAACGTTCATCTCACCATCCCACCCATCTCATCATCAGCTGCCAATAAATCCTAATTGCCATCACACTCTTGTTTATTCATTGATTTATTTATATTGGGACCTGTACTGATGACTACAATCTAATTGCATTGGTGAAGAATATTGAGATGGTAGGGTGATGACATGAGAGGTTATTTTACTAGGTGTTTTTTTGGATAGTGGGAAGGAGCCGGTCGTGGCCTGTTGTTAAGGAACCATCCCAGTATTGACCTGAACAACAGAGAAAACCACGAAAAATCCCTGTCAGGGTGGTCAACCATGGTGAGAATCTAATCCCGGTATCCTGAATAACGGTTCAGTGTGCTGACCACTCGGATCACTCTTCATAAGTACAATGTGTTGTTAAACCCAATATAAATGAAAAATAAAAGGTGAAATGTAGTTTTGTATCATTAAATATAGTAATATACAAATAACCATCAATATAAGAATGGAAAAGATTGGACTGACAAACAGTTTTCATACAAGTCTAGGATTTGCTGTAATCGCGCTTGAAACCAGGATAGGAAGTAGGTACTGAACGAGGGGACAGAGTGGAGGCAAGCTAATGTTGAATGAGAATCTGTCTTTGTACCACAGGGGGACTCGCACGCCTGCCTCGCCCCCTCTTCGCTGCAACTGCTTCAACAAATCCAGGCTTCAAACGGAGGTTCGTCCAACGGCCAGCAGTCTGCGGCCAGTTTGTCTGCGCTCAGTTCGATGCAGCAACAGCTGTTAGTGCAACAGCAGCTGCAGCAAGCAGCACAGAACTCTGCAGGTGAGAAACCCACTCTACTGAAACCATGTCACTTTCTTGACTTTCATGACACTTTCTTAACTTTCCTATGCAACTTTTGAATACTCACAATTTTCTGCTTACGATATACTCGTGAAGACAATAAGGAGGTACCGAGCAACCCTCTATCAGCTTCTGGTGCACCTCCCACCCTCTTTCCTGACTGCCGCCCCCGATGAGTTACGCCCTCGACAATAGCATCTGCTTTGATTGGAGCCGTCCCAATTGTCAACACACGTGTGATTGGGTATGCTACCGCACAGAACAAGCAGTACCTGTTCTGAACGACCATCTCCTCGTAGAGATGTCCACTATTACAGCCTGAACGATGACACAAATTTCACAAAAGTAAAACCGTAAAAAGCCCGTAGATTCTGTCCCTTGGAGAGACAGAAATTTGGTTGCTATTTTGTCAGTATAAAGTGTCTAGATTGTCAGTGTAGAGGTAGTCTTGTTTAGTACCTTGGAGAAACAGAAATTTGATCATTATATTGTCCGTTGAAAGGCTTCAGATTTTCTGTGTTGTATCTCTATTTTAGTCGTTCAATATGATTCAGTTTCTGGCCTTGTTTTGCCCGTGATAGCGCTATACAATAACATCTTTCTCCAGTCTGTTTGCCCATCAATAGGTGGCCATGTTATTCCAGTATGGCTCATCTTTACTTTAAACTAGTTCAAATTTAATGTAATACTACTGTGAAAGTGATAATTCAATTCAATAAAATCTAGTCTACAAAAAGATGAACTCGAAATAAAAGAGTGAAATGTAATCTCTTTCTCTTGATCTCCCTAATGAATAACTTGTTATCCACATTAGGCTGAAATCGTACACAACAGTAGCCCTGTTGCATTTGTAAATGCAAATATTTTTGAAATCTTTCATAGAGGTAGAAAGTGAGAGAGATTTGACTGGTTACAGTTTTCCGTGTCGTAGGGAAAGAGTAATGACTCTTGATTCGCTACGAATTTAGAGAGAATATGCAATAATCGTGTCGTTAGTAGTCGAGGTCTAGAATCACGCGTCAAATTAGCAATGTCAAAATGTCGTCCCAATATCTAGCCGCTAACTTTGCTAGAATCTAGCAGATCGTTTGACAAATCAAGGTAACAAGTTCTCTGAGTAAGTAAGCGCATCTAGCTAAGAAAAATGTTGCCAAGTTGGTACTAACTTTGACTGCCAATTAAAATAACATGACGCTGCTTGGAATGGGCCACATGCACATCAAGCATGGAAATAAAATATTTTTTTTTTGTTTTTTTTTGAGAAGATTTTTCACTACACAAAATATGAGTTATTTACAAATATCATAGACCCACAAAGTCGTAACAGACTTGTCTGTGGGTCTACTAATCAGTTGCCATACATAAATACACATCACCAGAAATGTCTGGATAGCAGCTAGTTAACTTGATATTACAAAAACAAATAAAATACTTCCTCACTTCTCTTTTGATAATAAATGGAACATATTAATCTTGTCATAAAATATATTGCTAGAAATATCAATAATAATAATTTTTTTTTCAATTTTTTATTCGTGTTCTCACAAAGATTTCAGTACAATTTCGTAGACCCGCAAAGGCACAAAAAGTTGACTTGTCTGCGGGTCTACTAACATTTTATACATAAGAAAAACAAATTACAAATAAGTATATCAAGTCTGAACACTTACGCACGTACATTTTGATAATAATGATGAAAATATCAATTTTAATAAAAAAATAATCATAATGATAAGAATCCACATTTCGAAATTATGAACTATTTTCAGTTATTTGGAATATACACTGTAAAATGAAATAGTTTTATTTCTTATGAAATATAAGATAATTTGATAATATCCATTTTTTTAATTCTATTTTTACTGTGAATATTTTTTCTAAAATAATGATAATAATAATGATAATTTTTTTTTTCATTAGATTTAAATAATACATACATACAAGATTAATCAATACGCTCTTCCACAAAGCCAAAAAGGCTTATCTGTGGGATGAGAAATGAAATTAATAGCTTGGGCAAGGAAAAAATAAATGAAAACTTTTCAATAGTTAAGGAATACAAAATCGAATATATGTATATATATATATATATATATATATATATATATATATATATATATATATATATATATATATATATATATATATATATATATATATATATATATATATATATATATATATATATATGTGGACATGAAATTGAAAAATTATTATATCACCATACATCAAGAATACAAATCATATCCACACAGCTAAAGACATAAAAAGTTAGTTGATGCACAAGAATAATTCAATAAATATCTAATAAGTGTATCCCACTGCACAATTGGATCAATCATTTTCAAAATTAGTACAATTAATTAACCATTTCCTAATTTCTGTTTTAACATGTTGATATTTTTCTAACTTTCTCAGACCGAGAGGTATTTCGTTGAATAATATAGGTATCGCATACTCTAAACGCCGTTTCCCATGTTTGTTATTATAGGCAGGAATTTTGTATAACTCTAACGTTCCGAGTCTTGTGTTACGATTACATTCGTTGGGTATTTTACATGAGTTATTGTAGTAATACTTGAGTATGAACCGGTAATTAAATAATTTTTTAATTGGCAGAATATTCAAAATTTGATATAAACTCTCGCTATCTGGATAAGGAATTGCTATTGAATGATGAGGTATTATATTTGCAATAATCCTATTTTGAATAGATGTCAAGTTTTGAAGATGAGAGGTGGATGCATTGCCTCAAGCCAGAATACCATAATTAACTACTGATTCAGCCAAAGCAAAATATATTGTTCTAAGAAGGGACATGGGGACAATATGTTTGAGTATATATATATATTATAAGCACAAGATCTTAATTTATTACAAATAATATCGATATGGGGTCTCCAAGAAAAAGAACTATCAATTGTAAGTCCGAGATAGACGTGTTCATTTACTACATCAAGTTTTGTTTGACAGCCTAAGCATACATCTCCTCTACTCATACTATGGAGGCAATCATAGTCATGAAATATGATTTCAAAAAAAGGTATTTCTCTGTTTGTTCAATGAAGTGCAGAAATGTATTATTTTAGTTTTACTTGAATTTATCACCAAATCTAAATCATGAGTAACATTGAGAATATTTGTAAAATTGGTTTGTAAATTATGAGCAGCTGTAGTTAGGTCTCTATTGGCACTGATTATAAGGGTATCATCTGCATATAAATAGATTTGGTTATTTATAACATGATCGGATAAAACATTAGAGTATAACAAGTACGATATAGGTCCCAGAATAGAACCTTGGGGAACCCCAGTAACAATGTTTTTATAGAAACTGACAATGTTTCCTACTTTAACTACCATTTGACGATTTTCTAAATAATTTTTGAACCAAGAAAGCAAATATCCTCTTATCCCCACGTGTTCTAAAGTTGAAGCTAATTTTGTGTGATTCAGAGTGTCGAATGCTTTGGAAAAATCGATAAAAAGTGCTATTACATGAAGATTGGAATTAGGCCCAGAATTAACATAATCAGAGAATAATGAAAGTAAATCAACCGTACTCCTCCCTTTCTGAAAACCAAATTGTAAAGGATTAATGATATTGTAGTCTTTTAGATATTGAGTTAGATTAAGAGCAATCCACCGTTCCATTATCTTCTCAATAGTAGGCAATAACGCAATTGGTCTGTAGTTGGATAATAAGAGATGATCACCTTTTTTATGAATGGGTCTAATTATAGAAACTTTCAATTTATCTGGTACAATTCCCTCTTTTATTGATAGATTTATAAGCTTTGATATTAGAGGACTTATAGCCGTCGAAATTGATTTCAAGTCTTTAATGCGTAAATCGTCAATTCCCGGCTGTTTATTCACGTCCATTGAATCTATTAAATTTTCAACAAAACTTGAGCTAAGAGGCGGAATGAGCATAGATTGAATAGCAGGTTTATTGATACGACTGTTTGCTGTCACAATATCACATTCATGTTTTAAAGTGACTATATCATTAGTAAAGGAGTCAGCAAAGTTAATTGCTATAATCTCGTCACTGTATTTTTTACCTAAATATTTGCTGATAACCTGGTCGACAGATGCTTTTTTATTTTTTCCAATTATTTCGTTGATTGTCTGCCAAGTGTCTTTGATACTAAATAGTAATAATAGTTTTATTCAGTGTAGGCCTACATTATACGTCTGAAACAATATGTGATAACGAGACACAAATTCAAGTTAGTTTGGTATAAAAATTGCTTATGCTGTATGGTTCTATATTCAAAAGATAACTTCTGACGTTCATACTGAAATTCTCAATACTGTTTACAGTGCAAATATATCTGATAATAGATTTAAAAATGTAACACTATTGTGGTTTAGTCCAGTTTCATATAATGCAGTTCGGTGTGTCTCTACCACTGGAAGGTTTTTACCTCTTGTGTCGTGTCAATGCTTCAAGTCTTTTTCAAATTAAGCAGTATTTTTAACAAAGCAAACAGATTCGTGTATGTAAATTGCTGCTATGGTTAGAATACCGAGAGTTTTAAATGATCCTCTGCCACTGTCACTTTTCCTCTGATAGGATACAATTCTGACAACATACTGCTGTAGTCTAAAATGTTATCAATATTCTTTGCAGCTCCACCCCAAAACGCAATACCATAACGTAAAATTGATTTGAAGTTTGCAACATCAAACATTCTCATTTCAGTCGGTCCGAAAGTACTTTCTTTAACGAACGAAGTTTAAAAATAGCCTGTCCGAGTTTAGAGCAAGTTTGATTAAAATGAGAAGTCCGTTTTGAATTTCTATCAATATTTAATCCTAGAAACTTTGTTGTCTCGTTGACCTCCACTTGAATATCTCAGACTCCCATTGTTTCTTCCCTGAATAATTAACAACGACCGTTTTGCTATTGTTATCAGACAGTATATTATCGGGAAACCAAGCACTCGAATCACTTACAGCGCTGTTAACGTTACGTTGGATTTCTGTAGGATTTGCCTCGTTTAGGAGTATCCGCGTATTGCTTGATGAGAACATTGTCTTCAAGACGATAACAATAACTGTGTCTGAAAACACAACAGACAAATAGTCAATGGTGAGCTTAGATAATTGAATACCGTCAGACATAAAATGACAGCCTTGAGGTGATGGGACAGGGCCAGAGTTCAGCTGATCTAGCTGCTTGGCACCTTTTACAATAATGTTCTCAATGTATGTTTTAAGGTCTTCAAAACTTGGCGGCATTGCAGAACTCTGCCTTGGGACTGACTGGCAACGGAGGCAGTTCTGCATCTGAGATCAATCAGGCAAACCTGCAAGGACTTGCCACACTAGCTAACCTTTCAGTCGCAAACCACAGTAAGGATCTGTCCCTTCCCCCTCCCTCCCCCTCTAATGATGTCACAATCCAGTCAATTTACCCCCCTCCCCCCGTGAAATCATTTATGTGAATTTGAAAAATCTGGGATATCAGTGATATTGTATTTTTAGAATGTGAAAAAGAACTTTGCCTTGATTTTTTGGTAATTGCACATTTGTCTAAATAACATTACCGGTGTTGACAAAATGGGTAGTTGATATTTAATAATGTGTTTCTGCATTAGTCACTGGTCCATGGATTCCTAGACCACTCTAATAATCAAATGATCACCTACATCATCACCTTAATCGTGCATTGAAATATAATTTCATACAAATTATATGGCTCCAACTGATTTTCCTAAAAACTGAAAGAAATTAATAATATGTAGTTTGAATGTGGATGTCACAAAGTGTTAACCTCCCCCTTCCCGAAACATTGTCACATGTTTGATGACCCCTCCCCTCCCCTCCCCCCAAAATTGTGGATGTCATTTATAGTTTGATTGCATGTTGATATCTGAACCTTCTTCGTATAAACAACCCGCCCATTGTTTTATTACCTTTGTGTCCAATTTCAATTGTCATTAGCATTTAGTTTAGGATGCAATGCACAACAAAAAGTATTATTGATTGAGCCAAACCCATGTAGCGACCCTCATATTTTGTTTCTGTTGTTCACCCTTTCTGGCTCATGCCGCAGTTATTTGCGGCACTGTGAACCCTGGATAAAGTTACGAGTTGAGTCTTTGCTTTGCCTGTTCAAACATTCCGATGAGAACACAGATAGACCTATGTTGAATATCTAGAAGACAGAACGTATATTTCATCATTTTCACAGGTATAAACTCGGCCAAATACCTTGAATCCGAGGTTAATAATATTTCTCATCTTCTTTGAAATGGAATGAAATGCCAGGCCAAAAATAATATGAAATAAAAAGAAATAAAGAAAAAAAGGAATTAAGAGAAAGGAAATGGCAGGCGTGGTCCAGGAGTCCTGCATCCCTAGTGATGGTGGGAATACCCACCCCCTGACCCAATGTTTCAGTTGGAACCAGGCGCGGATTATTATTATCATCTTCTTTGAGGTATTAAAATTGCCTTGTTTCTTTCCCATCAGAATTTTGATATATTAAATCATTCCAAAGTAATGACTAAAAAGAGTCCACTTGGCCTTGATGCAAGAGTTATGGTTAACCATGGAGATAACAACTCTAAACTGCCGGTTAGAGCTACTCCCATGTTTGTTATTTGTGCACTAACTGGACTTCGGGCGCTGGTGTCTCTCCAACTCCAGCATGGTGAATTGTGCTTCTGTTTGTCCAGATGTGAACCCCATGAGTATGCAGAACTTGGTGACTTTAGCTGCAATGACTGGTGCAAGTGGAGCAAATCTTCAAGTGTCACCGTCAGGTAGGTGACCCAAGACTTGACCCCATTAGTCCTGACTACCAGTACTCCCCTCTGTATCTGTTCATTAATAGCTACTGTGAACCAAACACTAGTGGAACCTAGGGTGCCAACCAGTGGTGGCTTGTGGCTACCATTTTCTAATTGATTCATCTGGAATTTCGATTCCCTTCATGTTCTATATACGTATAATGTTATTTTCTAGCAATCTTTGTTCATAGAAAGAAAAATACAATTAGTAGAAAAGCAATAGTGAGAAGGTGATTTTGAATGCAAGAGTGGCACAAGGCACATCGCTGAGACCAGTCGTGGCATTTCCTCTTCTCTTGCTAGATACTTCCATTCTAAGCTCTCAGGAAATGTCATCAGGTAGTTTCTCGCTCCTACTAATCATGTAAATCAATTGAATTATACCACTCTTACTTTTTTATAGAAACTTGATTTTCACACAACGCAATGTTTTCAAAATGAATATATATTGAAGTATTGGCATTATGGCAGCATGAAATTTCAGATATTAGGGTACGCTGATTACATGCAGACAAGGTTAACAGATTGTAGTCAAGTTGAAAATAGAAATTAATTTTGAGTGATAAATATAGATGAAAAACAAAGAAATTGCATCTTTTTTATAGACTTGAATAATATTGCCTGCGCAGGGCTACTTGCAAGGCTATATACACCGGGTTGTTCTATGATGTTGTAGCTTTCTATATAATGTGTTTAACCTACTGCAGTTCCCCCCATTGTTCAGGTCACCAGCTGCCACTGGTGCCCACAAGACTAGGATTTCATGGTTCAACTGTAAAAATGAGAACAAAATTACCCAAAATAATATTAAACTTCTATTAAGAGTCCATGGGAGTCGATTTAGCGAAATATCAGTGTTTTGGTGATAACTTTTGAACGTTATGAGATATCAAAATTCTAATACACGAGAAACACAGATAATTATAATAGCTTCAAGATAATATAAGTCATAACTATTAAAGTCATGTCGCAAAACTGTGAAATGTCTACAGCTAAAAAAACACATTTTTTAGCTGTCAACGTTTGAAAGTTATGCGTCATGACTTGAATAGTTATAACTTATATCATCTTGAAGCTATTATAATTATCTACGTTTCTCGTGTATTAGAATTTTAATATCTCATACCGTTTGAAAGTTATCACCAAAAAACTGATATTTTGCTAAATCGACTCCCATGGACTCTTGAATACCATAACTATGAAATCAACTTTTTGTTATTTACTCTGAAAAGTTTGGTTTCAGGTTGGGACTGATCATTTGATTAGTATCTTACATAATTAATTCTAATATATCGAGATCTATTCGTTTTCACCATGAAATTCTGCTCGAATAGAATAAAAACAAATGAAATGAGTTTTATTTTTCAACTATTTGTATTTACTTGTTCGACTTGGATTCAAACCTCTCTCTCTGTTCATCTTCTCTTAATATGATCCCAACTCTTCCCTTAGGCCTACCATTGCTAGATCTTCAAAACACATATCATTTCAATATCAAATCTTCATTATTTTCTTCTAATCAAGGTAGAGCAACTATCTACGATAGAAACATGTTGTAGAATATGTGTTGCAAGTTACTTATGTTGCTTGTCTGTTTCATGTCCTAGGATCCAGTGCATCTGGTTTAAGTAGCCCAGGTTGGTTTAGATTTACCATTTTCGATCACCAATTTTTAAATAGTTTGGGTTTTGTAGTGAATTGAATCTGGAGTTCTCATATTTTTGCGGCTGCTAAAAATAACATGTATGACCATTATCTTCATAATTATGCTTGCTTCAAACCTATATATTATATATATATATATATATATATATATATATATATATATATATATATATATATATATATATATATATATATATATATATATATATATTTTTTATATATATATTTATTATATATATATTTATTATATATACATTTATTATATATATATTCATTATATATATATAATATATATATATATATATATATATATATATATATATATATATATATATATATATATATATATATATATCCATATATATATATATATATATATATATATATATATATATATATATATATATATATATATATATATATATATATATATGGATATATATATATATATATATATATATATATATATATATATATATATATATATATATATATATATATATATATATATATATATATATATATATATATATATATGGATATATATATATATATATATATATATATATATATATATATATATATATGGATATATATATATATATATATATATATATATGGATATATATATATATATATATATATATATATATATATATATATATATATATATATATATATATATAACGAATATATATATATATATAACGAATATATATATATATAACGAATATATATATATATATATATATATATATATATACACACGTGTGTGAAACGAAAAATATGTTACTACTTGTTCTGAATCCCATTTTTGCAGAATGTATAAATGGGTATGGAACATGTATCAATATTGTAAATATATTTGTATGCTTTTTAATACTTGCCGTAATGCCCATATGCCTTACATGTACGCGTTTCATGTGACTAATAACAAAGTAATAATCATATTCTGTAATACTTCCATCATACTGTGCTTGCTTTAAATACCTAGGCCTACTTTCAAATCTACCTTTGTAGGCTGAGCTGAAAATACAAAGTGTAATTACGCCAATCTAATTAACTTGACAAATTTTGAAGTGATCATTTTTTCATGTAGTATACGAATGAAAAGTAGTGATCTTGGAAGCACTAAATTGCAATATATTTTCAATGTCCATAAGTCAATATTTATCCCAGATAGAGTAGTACTGAGCTTCGGACTGGTTATTGTAGCTGAGTGGAAGGTAACATTCCATTTCAAGAGAACCACCTTCTCTATTTACTGTCTCGTTCATGACTTTTGCTTCGTAGCTTCACCATATTCTTCCAGTTACTAGGGTTTACCTCTCAATACTTGATGGAATTCTGTTGATTTCGATTCTGCTATTACACTCGTTTTCTTCCCATTAATTAACTGTATGTGGAATTAGTCTATACTCTACATAGATAGCAATCTGCTAATGATAAAACTGCTGACCAATAACTAAATTCTGGAATATTCAGATAATTGCTTCTTGTTCCAAAAGACAATGTTAATCGAGTAATCGGTCACTTTTAGAATAAAGCAAACGCTTGAACTTGGAAATATGAACAAAAACAAGTCTGGCACATTACGAGGCATATGTTGAGTAGAGTAAGAGTAAGGGACTAAGGGTAGATCTAACATTTGAAACGATAATCCCATTCTGCTTGCAACTAATTAGAAACCACTTGAAACAAGAACAGAACTCACTACTACTACACATGGAATAAATATTGACTTGGGCCCTAAGAAACATGTTCCCAATTTTCCTGCTGCTGACTGTACATCGGTAAACGAATTTAGAAATTTCTTTTTTGTATCAACATTCTACACTTTATAATGACTTGATAACTCATACAAGTCATTAATGAATGGCATACTCGTTTGTCAATCTCACTATGAAATATTTACGTTCAATGATGAATCCTTTTCTATTCTCATTTTATTGACATTGTCAAGTATTGATTTTCGATATCAGTAGCTGTTAAAGATGCACTGGATTCAAACTTGGAGTGTTGATGTGGTCCTTTGTTGTGTTTCAGTTTTTTTGACATTTTTGCACTACTCAAGTCCCTAAGAATGAAGTAGGTTTTCCCATCTTTTAATCACCGATCTGTAAGACAAAGCTCACCCGACCTATTTGGAACCATCTGAATTAGTACTAGACATAGCAATGTGTCTAGCTCAAGTCAGCCAAGGCTCCAAGTCAGGTCGAGAAATCCCGCGTAAGGCATGGGTTTGTGCAATCATAGTTCGCTCATCCACCATAAACAACCTGGCTGTAGGTGAGGTTGTTGATAATCATCATCAGTATTATAGCCATCGTAATTATACAATCACTTTTTTATATGACCAAATAAAATCTACAGACATCAGTGACATCAATTCAAAGTTTTTTCAGTTTTCTTTTCAAATTAACTCTTAGGCCCATTTGTTTGAAAGCCTCACCCAAGTATATCCATGGAACAGTATGTCTGTAGGAAGCGATTGTGCTGGTACCCATAACATGACTATGTGTAGAGCTCCAATGTGTGAACTTTCTATGTTGCAGCCTTATCTGGATTAACTAACTCCACAGCAGGTATGTGTATGTGTCAGCAAATTTCTCATTTTTTATCTAGTAATTAACTCTTATTAGAATAAGATGGTACATGTTTGATGGGACTACTGTCAGCCCTAGAGCCCTAGAGCCACTCTCTGGACAGTCTGTTTGGGATCTTTCTGGAGCACCTGGGCCTATTCTACGGGTGGCAAAGCCTCGGGAAATTGAGCAACATTATTTGGATGAATAATAGGCCAGAGGTTAGGCTTGTATGCTTTCACACCATCAACTTTGACACCCGTGTTTTTTTTTTTTCATTTCATTTAGTTGCTAAATAAATGAACTGGCATGTGGTTACAAAATGTTGACAAACTCCAAGTACTGAACTGGGCGTGGAGGTGATCAAGTTCTTCTCGACTTCCTACTCGCTCTTAACCTTCTATTGGATTATCTTAGTTCTTTTACTAATCTCAAGTAAAATATCTTGTGTTTTGATACTATTCAGATTGATATATCTTATTGAATGTATTTACATCAGTACTTACTAGGAAGTTGCCTTTGTCAGTAGGTGATAGCGCACTTGTTTCGGAATTGGAACTATCTATGAAAGATAATAAATATCATAAATAATGTTGCCCCATTTTCTGGTAGGTGCTAGCAATATTTGATGTGGTCAGCCGCCATGGCTCAGTCAACTATTGCACTGCGTTAGGATCTGAAGTCAGGTTGGGCGTGGGTTCGAGTCCCGCATAAGGCATAAGTTTTTGTTCGCCTATCGGCACTTCATCGTTTCATCATCAGCCGCTCATCCATACCCTCGGATAACCTAGCTGTTGGTGCTTGGGGTCGTTAAGCAGCATTAAAATGAGGGAAAAGTGTCAAAATAAGTATATACTTGAAAACAATGAATAATTATTGGAAACTCTCAAGTTCTTCATTATTTATTGAAGCATTAATAATGGTGATTCAGTAATGCAAATCAGTACAACTATATCAAATACTCTTTCCCAAAATGAAGTTATTTTGATTTAAAGCTGTCACTTCTATTCCACAAAAACGTTTTGTATAGTAGCTTCCCAATAGATTTTTTTTTTTTTTTTTAATAGTACATTTTAAAACCGAGACGCGTGGTTGAGTAGTAACACACTGAACCGTCATTTGGGAGACCGGGGTTTGATTCCCGCCATGGTCGACCATCCTGACAGGGAGTTTTCGTGGTTTCCCACAGTCGTTCAGGTTGATACTGGGATGGTTCCTTAACAACAGGCCACGACCGACTCCTTCCCACCATCCAAAACACCTAATAAAATAACCTTTCATCTCATCCCATCATCTCGTTCATGATGCACCGACGCCAATAAATCGTGGCCATCGGTATAGTGCGTCGTTAAGACCCAATATATATTAACATTTTGAAAGTAGTAGTATTAGTTGTTTTAGAGCCGATTTTATTGGTATCGGTATTCGTTATTTCAGAACTTATCTCAACTCATTTTGTTGATTTTTTGTTTCTTCAAAATGGAACCCAATGATGGTGCAAATGACCCGAAACACTCTTCAAGCCCTCTATTATACATTCATCCATAATCTAATCATGTTGGAGGAACCAAATTGTGATTTGCTAATGGACAAACAAAGTGAAACTCGACCAAGGGGTGTATTGAATTATTAGTCCAGCCAAAGATTGTTGGCATTTTCCTCATCTCTTCATATGTTCTGAAGATACTCAGCTGATTGGCTTGGTTCATTGGAATTTATATTTTTTTGTATTTGGAATGTCTGGAGTTTATGGTTTGATTGAAGAGCCATGTGCTATCTGTTTTCTTTGTCGTTACAAGTCTTTCAATAAGATTACATTGTTACAAAGAGAAATATTTGTTGAAATTAGCATAGTTGAAGATGATTATGATCCTTTTTATCTATCATTTTTCTAGTGCTTTCAAAAGTATGATCATTATCCCTCTTGTAACAAAATATAAGTTACTGATACTCATTTCACAACCATAATCAAGTGCTTGAAATAATGGCCATGTCCAACACACAGTGTTTGAAAATGACTATGTCCATGTTGCTATAAATGCAAGTGTCCATCTTTCTGATGTGTTTGTGTTTGATTTCCTGCTCTCTTCTGTCCTGCTGTTGGTCCCAGCTCTTCTAAGCAAACCTGCCAATACAGGTGAGATGTGATGCCCTCTGTACTACCCATCACCTGCATCAATCCAATCCTGTTTTCAACTGAAGAATTTAGAATGTTCGTTTTGTAAGCATCCAGGGGCTTGCTGACCATAACTACTAGTTTAGCCATGACGTTTTGAAAAAATAAATAACTTTGGTTAGGAAAATATGCCCATTGCTGTTGATTCCGTAGAAATTAGAATCCATCTTTTGCGCGCAAAATTAAATGTGAGCAATGTGTACTATGTCACTTGTTTCTGTATGTACAAAGTGTGGAAATATTGTTCTTCATATATTTCTCCTTTTTTTTCACAAACTAGACACTGACTACGTGAATAATTTAGTGTGAAAAGGTAGTCAATTGATGAACCTTCCAAAATGAATGTGTGGAATAAACTTCTGCCACTGGGTTTACCGTGTTCACAAATTATAAGTACTGGTAGATACCTATTTATTTTGTATTGATTCTATATTTTGTGAAGATTGTCCAACTTGTCACCAATATATAATGAAACATGAGGCATAGAAAGCATGTCTTCCTTTGTCCTTGCTCACCAGCTTTGTGACTGGTGATTCTCCCAGCACGCCCCTGGAAGATCTTTGTACATTGGCTTTTCACGTCGTATGTTAGTACTATGTAGTACATGGCTTTCTTACCTGTGCTAAAGCTAATGCTGTACATTTGTGTGGATTCACTGTTGTTGAAGCTTGCCACGTCATTGTTTGTGATCTCCAAATATAACATCGAGTGTTGTGGACTTTCATTGTATTTTGCGGTAATTTTTGTTAATGGTAATCAAGTGGTTCACTTGACTGCTGGGTTTTCTTGAATAAGTTGATGCTTCTCACCTACTTTCCTTGTGCGTTTTTGTGTTTGTGTGTTTCTTCTTGGGCTTTTTCCACTTGTGAGATTTACCATAAATGCCATAAAATGATTTATTTGAAACGTGTCATGTCTAACATTAGAGAATCATGTGAAACATTTGGAGATGTACACTTAACAGTTGAAAAAGTGGGTATTAATTGTATCAATTGCATTGTATTAATTGTATCTCAATTGTATTGTCAAACATGTAGTTTGATATAATTAATGTCAGATTTATTTTTCGAGCCCTGTGATAGGTGGTTCAAAGTTGGTTATTATAGTCTACGACACAGAATAAAACACTCTCTTGGTGAGGTGACTTGAAAATGTATTCTCAAGTTTTCCACTGTTAGGTGTACCTCGGTATTCAGGACCAAAGTAGATGCAACAGTCATAAAGTAGAGCCTTATTTATACATTTACTACCTTACTAAGTTTAATTTCTTGATCCCATCCATCTGCTCCCTTTCATTAGTAAGTTTTTCACTTAATCAATTTTTTTTTGGTATCATCCCCTGAAAAAACATAATACCGTATGTAATGACGTTACACTTTAGTACATTTTAGCTTTTAAAATACTGCACTGTAAAAGATGCTGTATACCAGCTTGGATTACAGCTATATAGATATGCAACTTATGTCAATTTCTAATGCGGGCTCTCCAAAGCTAAGACAATGAGGCTCAATTGTTATTGAGGAGCAAAGGCACCTTAATAGATCTTGATAAATGCTACCCTCACTCAGCTTGGTGAAACAAATCGGGGAAACTTAAGTAAGTGTCATTTAGCAAGTGAGATGTGAAAAATGGATTATAAACATGATCAATGTGAACAATACTTGTAAGACTATTGATCATAAACCCACAATACATCACGTCGTGATGTTGCTTTTTTGCCTGCTTGTTATTTAGAACTCGAAATAAATTGGTTTATAAGCATCCAAAACTATTTTTAATCAAGTCTTCTAACCAATTGTTCTTGGAATATATATAATGGTGAAAGAAGTTGAATTGAATTCCAAATTTACACGAAAAGTGCGTGGAAAATGTATTCACAAATTATTTTTCCGCTCATCCAAATGTATTTGGTTGTAATTTGTGGATATCATGAGTTTATACTGAAATGTTGAATATATTATACAATCTGGTTACAATCAGTTCATTCTTCTTCATACCTCGAAAGTAGTGTTACTGACGACACTTGTGGCATTTTCGCAGGGTCTTTAGCTGGTCAGTCGTCGGGCGGCAGTTCTCTTAGCCCCGTCACCAACATGTCCCACCTCGGCAGTCTGTCCAACAACTCGCTCAACTCAATGGCCTCGATGAATGGTCTCGGCTCGAGTGGAGGAAATCTAGAAGCACTGACATCGGCATATACCAACTTGCAACAGCAGTATGCAGGTAACACAGTGGGCAGTAAAATATTCTGAAAAAATAGGCTATGTGAGAAGACCCAATATTCGCCAAATAGGATTTAATTTTGTTCATTATTGTACAAACGTATAACGTTCAAGTTTCTGACAATCATTTTAAATAAGCCAATGTTCTCTTCCCCCTTGGAACACCTGCCCTCACTCTGTCATAGTAGAAATACATTCACAGCTCAAGGTTATTGCTGGCATGGTACAATCAAAACTGCAACGATAAAGCCACACGCCATGCGAGTTAATCAATTAAAATCATATGGCGGGAATAAGTAGCCATGCTATACAAATCAAACGAAAGATGACATTCGAGCGCAGATATTTTGTGGGAACACTTTTTCTCTACCTACCTTGGTTCTTCTACGTTCCTAGCTCAAAAAAGCGTTACATGTTATTCTCCATAAGAGAGATTTCGGTTAGGCCCGGGCGAAAATTATCGACTCTCCACGTTTTTTCCCCTCCCATATGTCAAATAGGGTAAGAATTTTGCAAAGGCATTTTCTGTCAACATAATGAGACAGACCAATGGTGAGAATCAAGTTTTGCATCTTACCACCTCGTTAAGAAATTGATGTTGATCTTTTTTTGCCAGTAATATACGCCAATGCAGGGCTGCTGTTTTCACGGATTTTCAGGCTCTCAAATGGAAGACAGGATTTTCTTCTCCTTACACGGATCTTTCGAAATTTCAGTGTAAAAATCAGTAAATACGAAATATTTGGCATTTTTCAATGAGCGTGCCGAAAGTATAGTTTGGTAAGTTATTTGGTAACCGCCAGCGGGTATAATACGCAATACGGTGTATGAACATTCTGACGTCATGAACATTTTAAAGTAAGTTGTGCTTTACACGATACGGTCGTGGAGGCGCTTATGACGCGTCACAGTGCGAGTTGCGCGGATCGGCCGCAAGTTAAACAGCTGTTTCTCTTTCTGAACGCGCCTTGCTGTCATTGCAAGCGACGTTGATGTATAAAAATTTCATGGACTTATTTATTGATTTGTTTATCGATGTATGAACATACGCGCTCGCCGGCTTGGTCCTAATTTGTACAGGAATATAATGTTGAATGGGAGAAAGTACTCATGTGGCTATGAAAAGATACATCTGACATAGTGGCATTATTTAGGGCTAGGCCGTTTTCTGTCACAAAGTTTGCTCATCACGTAATTATTTATAGCTTTACTTTGTTCTTAGCACACTTATTCTTTTTGTGATAATCTGCGGTTGCGCTGACGACGTAAATCCTTGGTTATTTTGTGTTACTTGGTACCAAATGATTGGGATTAGTGGTCAAGGTTGGTGTTTTAACCTCCAAAAATGGCTGACTGATCAATGTTCTTGTAATTTCATAGTGTTAAGGAGGTTTATTCAATTTTAGGATAACAGTTTTATGCATCAGGTGCCTTTTTTATAGATTCAATGTGTAGAAAATGATATTTTCAGAAAAAAAATTGCAAAATTATTGGTCGTACCATGACAAATTACAAACTAGTATGACAAATTTATCTGTCAGATTCACCTTTTCATAGCCACTTGGGTACTTCCTTCCACTCGACTTTATATTTCTGTACAAATTGTTACTTTTATCATATGTATTATGCCATTTGTGTCCACTTATAAATAAAGTATGTTTTATTATAATTATATTATTAATTACTATTATTAGTCGGAGAGCGCTTACAAACTGAGTTCATTGATGAACAAACTGGGCTAATCAGGCTTCTATTTTTGAGTCTGATATAATTTATAATCCAGACATATTAAATAAAAGGCAGTGCCTACAGCCATGAATTTCTTGCAGTAGTGACACTAGTTAAGCTAAATTCCTCTAATCTAGCTGACCTAACCTAACAAAAATGAACATAATGAATAGTTATAACGAAATGAGTGAAAGTTCTCTTCTTTACCTATAGGAACCATAAGAATCAAGATTTTCGTGACTCAAAAATTCGTATCTATGTCCACTTCGTAAATGAAATGATCAACCCACTCAAAAACATAATTTTTACTTGTGTCAAGGATTTTCACGGATATTTCAGGTGCTTGAACAGGATTTAAAATCTATGTTGGTGGCAGCCCTGCACTAATGTATTGAAAAATGATATAATACAGTCAGCTGTTATTCCAAAACCTCATTCTAGGCTACATGTGTCAAATTGACGTGCCTTTGAATGCTAAATAACAGGGATATCGGCAAATTGATTGTTGAATTAAAGTCAGCATCTTACATTTAAATTTGGTAATTGTACATTACTTTTGTAAGTCACATCCACAACTCTGCGTGTGGGCTAGTAAATTTGTATAAAACCAAACCAAAACTAAATTTTCCATTAAAATATATCAACTGTCAAGGAATAATTACCGTTCAAGTTATGATAGTAAAATAACTTTCTTATTGTTCATTCTTTTTATTTTATCACTAATGTAGGTATATAATCATAGTTTTGTATAAATTAACGTGATTTAATTAAATGCAGCTGTCGTTAGTGTGGCCCTCGTACCTTTCAGCTTTCCCAACGTTTGGTGCCAGCACAAACGGAGGCCATGCAGCTAGCGTGGTCAGTGCCAGCTCTTCTGCGAGCGCGGGCAATCCGGCGGGCAAGCAGATTGAGGGCCCCGACGGTGGGAATCTCTTCATATACCATCTTCCGCAAGAGTTCAGTGATAACGACCTGGCCTCCACCTTCTTGCCATTTGGCAATGTCGTCTCGGCCAAGGTTTTCATTGATAAGGAGACCAATCTGTCGAAATGCTTTGGTGAGTATTTATGTCATGTCCTACGTAGGGCCGTTGGAAAACTAGAAGGTGGGGGGGGGGGGAGGCAGGAAAGACCCTTCACAAGCCATTTTTTCATCTCTACTGTTTGATGAGGGATTTTTAATGGGTTTTAAAAAGCTAGGTTTTATTGAAAGAATGTCATCACTATTAATAGTTTTGTTTTTATTATATTTGCAGAGAACTGTCATCAGTCTATTAGTGCAGTGAGAAATCGATGGGTTATGATTTATAAGTGTTTGATTTCATGAGATCTATTGTCTTCAGACCTTTTGTGTTTTCATGGAAAGCATATATGGCATATGCAATACAATTGGGAATATAATATAATAATGATGATGATAATTCATCATCTGAGACTTTACCGGTATGCAGCATGATAAACATCAACAATAATTACCATGTCCTAATATTAACAACGTATCAGTTCTAGGTCCTGACTTGATGTGTTTTGTGCTCTTGACAGGTTTCGTGTCCTATGATAATGGGGTCAGTGCCCAAGCTGCTATTCACGCAATGAACGGTTTCCAAATCGGCACGAAAAGGCTGAAAGTTCAACTGAAACGCTCGAAAGAGGCGTCGAGACCGTACTAGCCTCTGAGGTGAGTTGTTGGTTCTGGCGGACCGTAAAGGTACGTTCATAGAGGCACGGCATTCCTACCGGCCGGCGGACCGTTCACACTGTCACGGCAACTGGCCGATTCTCATTGTTTGACGGGCATGTATGTGACAAACTCACCTTCCTTTAACTTTCACTTGTACCATAGTTGTTGCACATGTTTACGGGCAATGATGAGCTTCTCATCGATGAGACAACTACGACCAGGTCGATAATGAGCTTGACAGTCAACGGTCGATGTGGCCTTGAACCAACTCTCAAGGCCAATGTGATTGGCTTGTTGCTTTTGACAGCTCGACCAATTCAAGCTGCCGTGGCTCTATGAACGTGGCTCAAGTTGCCAAGTAATGTGGGTGCGAAGCCAGAAACTATTTCTATGGTTAGTAAGTAGCTTGTAACAGTGGGCTAAACGTGTGCATAAAATGTAATGACGATAATTCTGTATTTCTACTAGAGTACTACTGCACTTTACGTGCTGTGGCTAGAAAGAGTTGGCTACTTTTAGTTGGACTGAACTGTACCTCTCTCTCTCACCATCCCATATGTGCCAAATGTTGCTGGGGTAGGCCGTTGTACACAGTAGATATGCATACATACAAGACAGTACTAATGAAAGATTATTGAAAGTGTTTTTTAGACTTTTTTTTTCCCAAGATGAAACTATTTAGGGGTCAAACGTTGATCAAGTTTTGAATATTTTTTTGTTAGTGTTGTTTAGATTTAGCAGATTCTATATAGTTGTTGAGAATCACAGATTGATGTTAGGCCTAAATTTAAAATAATGGGATTTTCTGAAATTGTACATCTATTGTTTTCAAAAATATGTTTGAAATGAAATACATTTGTCATGTCTTGTTATATTACAATCTTGTAATACAGTATTTGAAAATATCAGCCTCTTTGTTCTTTTCTGGGTGGGGAGGAGAGCAGGAGCAAAATTGCAATCCACAACAATATTTTTGTTTTTTGAGTGATCAAAAATAAAAGTTTGAATATCAATTGAAACATTCTGTCCAGGGGACGACCGATGTGAAATGTTCCTATTCAGGTCTTTTGTTCATGATCTATGATCTTGCTGCATTCAATCCAGTCAGAACTCGTAAGCTACAGTAAACCCTCGTTCATCTCAAATGGAAGCGACCCCAAAAAAAACCATTTCCATTTATACAAATTCTGATTTACCAAAAAACTAATTTTCCATGGAAATCATCACTCTTCCAGCTTAGAATTGAGTCAATTTGTTAACGTGTGATAATCATATAACCCGCTTGTATTGGCGCTTGGTCGTCCCGAGTCGCAGTGGTTATATTAGTGAAAATGTAGAACTGCACATATGAAAAAATTAATTATATCAGAAGGTAGGTTTCGCGCGAATACTGCGGGGGAAGGGGCTATAATGGGGAGGGGGGGGAAGACCCCCATTATAGCCCCGCAGGAAATTTTTGATAAACTTTGTTTTTTAAAGTATCTTGTTACTATTTTGGGAATAGTGATACTATTGGAATACTATTTGGGAGGGAATCTAACTTGATCAGTTAAAAATAGCAACACTGTTTCAAGGGCGTAATTGGCTATTGAATTCCTCCCCCCCCCCCTACCTCACGCGTATCATAACCATGGTGTTGTTTTGCCTACTAATTTGATGCGTGGAATTTCAATGACGAATTCTTCTTCAATAACGTTCATTATTCAACGATATTCGTTATTTTACAACTGCGCGAGTTGAAATTAAGAGCTGCATTTTTGAAGTTTAGAACTGCGCATATTAGGGTCAACTGCGCACTAATATAACCCCTGCCGAGTCGATGGTGTGACGAACAAGAGCCAGCACAGTGAAGTGTTCGTCAAGGTCAGACTCGCTCGGTCGGATGACACACACAAAGCTCAACATGCCACGGCCTATTCTTACGCGTCAAATACAAAAGATGGAAAGTGGGAAAATGATAACCAACTCAAGGAATTGACTCTTCGAACTATTCAATCCGAAAACTATGTTGAAGCAATTGAAGGAATGAAATATCAGTTTGAATGACAGTTCAGCTGGAATTCAGATTAACCGTATTAATTAACATTGAAATGCCTATACCTTCAGCTAGGGACTGACTTCAAGTTTGAAATATGTCAAATTTTGGATTAACCAAGTTTGGATTAATGAGGGTTTACTGTATGTGAATGCTATTGCCAAGGGAATTCACGTTTTGTTCTGTATTGGGTGTCTTGACTTCTTCTGAGAATCACAAATTTAAACTAGAGATATTTGTAAATCGACAGTGTTTCTTTGTCGTATGCCGAACTTGGCTCTCTACAGTTTGATTTCATTTTTGCCAGCAATTTCTCAACTGGGCCTGAATGACTAAATAACATGACTTATCAGAAGGTTTATGGACTGTCTTATGGATGTACCGATCTGCCCAGCTCTATCTCTCTACAAACTATTAAAACCTCAAGCAGCAACTCAAAACTTGCTTGTGAATATATTTTTCAACTTTTTCTCAAATGTTTGATGCTCTCCACTGAACTAGTCATAGATGTTAATCTAAAAATGTAATAATTATGTGCAAATACAGTTTGTTTTCAACAAGTAACAATAATGGTTTCCATGACATGTCGAGTGTTTGTATCTGTACTGCCTGACTAGAATACGTTTCTGCATGTCTTGTATCGTTGTAGACTTGTGAAGTAAAGAATCCGAGCTAGCCATCGGCTTGGTCACTGGTTCAGATCCATTTTCATTTTGTTTGATGGTCTGTTATATCTGATTATCTCTGTATGATAATATTCAGGAATGTTCAGTGAATATGGTGGTGTCATTCATTTTCTTGTTCGAGGCATAACGTATTAGTGAATAGTTTAGTCTTAGTTTCATATATCAAGGTGTTCTCATCTAAATTTCTCTTGCACCTTTAGAATAGAATAGAATGTCTTTATTTATCATGTACATACAAACGTCATACAATCAAAAAGGGCGAGGTTCGATCACATGACCGTTCTTCCACCTAACCTTTATAATTATTAAATTATACGAAAGACAAGAAAATAAATAATTATTCATTAGGATATGATGTAGGATTAACGTGACGTATATATGAGAACTCATTTCGATTATTGTCTACTTAACATCGGTTATTAATCGTATTATATCGATATTTTTTCTCCTAATCGATAATCGTATTGAATGTCAAAGTATCGCATCATAACTTACTATCAAACTTATAACACTACTTACCTAATTGCTCAGCAACTTATTTTGACAGGCACTAAATGACCTTGCTGTCTATGAGCCTCAAAACCCTAGTATTCAGTTCAATTCGAGGCATTATTTCAGAAATTAGGGTCTACCAAGGGTGAAAACAATAATCAATGATATCGATTCGATATTCGATTCCCGAAAAAAAAAAATGTCAGTCATGTTATCGATAATGTCGATTTTCTGTTTTCATGTATTTTTGATGAAATTGTATTAGGCGTCATTAATTTCAAATCTGTTGGAACTTCAGTTGATTAATGATTATTTGGTCACATGATGGCAATACCAGTCTATTTCGCTCACTTGATCGAGACACCCGCTAGTTCACTCTGTTAGGAGCGAGCATAAACGAGAGCTTTTGCAGTGCGCCCGTTGATACTTTGCATTCTCATTATTTTTGCTTCAACCTCGAATTGCGTTGTCTTTGTTGTGCCATTGTTCATAAATTAAAATGACTCATTCTCGTGATTATTGATACTTCAGTGTGTCAAGTAAATATTCGATGTATCGCGCATTCACCCCCGGAAAAAGTCGGCATCGAAGTGTAGATGACTTGAGATTCAATGTCCAACCAAACTGTCAAGACATTGGTGATAAGATGCTACGAGTGCACTTGAACAGATACGCCGCATATACAACGTCTGTTCGCGGGTAAGGTGTTTTCTCCATCAACTGTCAGAGAACTGTCATGACTGAGGGAAAGCATAACTGTCTGTTTCAAGCTCGTGCAGTAATTGCCAATAGATCTTTTTCTGGCAAGGCGAGAAATATTCAAACATTTATAAAACAATATTTTCGGTAGGCCTATTAATTATTATCGATAACTTGGTAGGACTAATGGAAATTTTAGAACGATTAATAATATTGAAATCAATATCCTTCTTCATCTCTAAAAATCACAGCAGATTACAAAATAGCAGTTTACATATTGATTCTAATTTTAATTTCAATTTTGATAGTAATTTAGTAATTTAATAGCAATTCAGTAAATGATGGCAGATTACAAAATGGTAATATAGAGTTGCCGTTCGATATGAGAACTCATTTCGATTATTGTCTACTTAACATCGGTTATTAATCGTATTATATCGATATTTTTTCTCCTAATCGATAATCGTATTGAATGTCAAAGTATCGCATCATAACTTACTATCAAACTTATAACACTACTTACCTAATTGCTCAGCAACTTATTTTGACAGGCACTAAATGACCTTGCTGTCTATGAGCCTCAAAACCCTAGTATTCAGTTCAATTCGAGGCATTATTTCAGAAATTAGGGTCTACCAAGGGTGAAAACAATAATCAATGATATCGATTCGATATTCGATTCCCGAAAAAAAAAAATGTCAGTCATGTTATCGATAATGTCGATTTTCTGTTTTCATGTATTTTTGATGAAATTGTATTAGGCGTCATTAATTTCAAATCTGTTGGAACTTCAGTTGATTAATGATTATTTGGTCACATGATGGCAATACCAGTCTATTTCGCTCACTTGATCGAGACACCCGCTAGTTCACTCTGTTAGGAGCGAGCATAAACGAGAGCTTTTGCAGTGCGCCCGTTGATACTTTGCATTCTCATTATTTTTGCTTCAACCTCGAATTGCGTTGTCTTTGTTGTGCCATTGTTCATAAATTAAAATGACTCATTCTCGTGATTATTGATACTTCAGTGTGTCAAGTAAATATTCGATGTATCGCGCATTCACCCCCGGAAAAAGTCGGCATCGAAGTGTAGATGACTTGAGATTCAATGTCCAACCAAACTGTCAAGACATTGGTGATAAGATGCTACGAGTGCACTTGAACAGATACGCCGCATATACAACGTCTGTTCGCGGGTAAGGTGTTTTCTCCATCAACTGTCAGAGAACTGTCATGACTGAGGGAAAGCATAACTGTCTGTTTCAAGCTCGTGCAGTAATTGCCAATAGATCTTTTTCTGGCAAGGCGAGAAATATACAAACATTTATAAAACAATATTTTCGGTAGGCCTATTAATTATTATCGATAACTTGGTAGGACTAATGGAAATTTTAGAACGATTAATAATATTGAAATCAATATCCTTCTTCATCTCTAAAAATCACAGCAGATTACAAAATAGCAGTTTACATATTGATTTTAATTTCAATTTTGATAGTAATTTAGTAATTTAATAGCAATTCAGTAAATGATGGCAGATTACAAAATGGTAATATAGAGTTGCCGTTCGATATGAGAACTCATTTCGATTATTGTCTACTTAACATCGGTTATTAATCGTATTATATCGATATTTTTTCTCCTAATCGATAATCGTATTGAATGTCAAAGTATCGCATCGGAATTATTGTGTGTTACAAATAGCGGTCTTAGCTGCTGTGTTGATTGATTCATTGACAAGTGGTTGACCTTGGACTACGTGCGGGAGTTTGGTCCTAGCAGGGAGGGGTAGAAAGATAATGGGATAGAGGAAGAGGGAAATTTCTGAGCTGTAAAAAAAGTACAAGTAACAACATACATCTGGAATTCATTATTTATATTTTAATATAATACCGTATAGTCCCGAATTTAATCCGAGGGTTTTTCTCGAGATTTGAAGCCCAAAAGTCACCCTTGGCCTATATGCGAATCTCGGCCTATAATCGGTCAAAAATACGTTTTTGGCTCATTTCAATTGGGCGTAAGCTTACTACATCCGCATACTCATAATAACGGAATCGACTAGAAACAGAGATATTCCATTAAAAACACGTTTATTAAATGTTTTATCATGAAGAAGCATCATTTTCTCAATTTCCATCATTTTTATTTGACGCGCAATAATAAACATGGCACGTTGAGCTGTTCGCTGCATGGTGTGCGCCTTTCTAGTTCCTAGTACGCGCTACCCTGACGCGGTCTGAAACCCAACCGCGCGATAGACCCAAGTCTATATTTTCGTCTCTTGCGCATATCAACTCTGACGTTATTGCAAACAGCGTTTCTCATTGGCTTTCGAGTGCCCAATAGAAAACAAGAACTTTCGCGCCACATACACTGATTGGAGCAATTACATAAAGGGTAAAATAGTAAGTTTGAAAAGGAAAGAATGTTCATTTCGATAATTGAAAATAATCATTTTGATATCGTATCGCCGAGATTGAATCGATTATCGTATCGTTTGAAAAAATATCAATCTAAATTGATATATTGATTATTGTTGGCAACCCTAGTAATAACGATAGTTTAATAATAATTTATCATTTTTTTACCTTGCACACTATGGAACTGCGTGATATAAGACATATCGGAGTTTCAATTTGAAATATATGCTGTCAATAATAATACAATTAAAAGGAACACACAATGTCTTTCAATTCATACTATATTCATATTTTCAGTTTGTTTCTACAGACAACCTCAATGATACGTCGCTCGATACGGCGATTTCAATAGTACATCGTTCCGAGATAGTCCCGGCCAATCCCCATAAGACCCAATGCTATTTTATTTTGATAGTACAACGCTTATTATAACGATGATCGTGATAATACGACGGTTAAAGAAGTCCCCACAGTTTCAAAAATGCAAATACTGCGACGAATAAATTGCAAAAATTAACAAACAATAAATTAGCTGTGAAGTGTGCTAGGTCAAAAATAGATTGAAATGTTTAGCGCTCTGTTCAGGACGTGTATGAGAGAAACCGTTGTAAGGAGCCTAAACCAAACTAAACACTGTATGGCGCAATGTTATTGGCGCTCGGCCGTCCCAAGTCTGACGTTTCGATCTGGCCTTGACAAAGTGTGAGAGGGGGAGGAAGAGAGAGAGAGACGCACCACTCAGCAGAATAGATCTCATTCGGACCTCGGAGTCAGTCCAGTGCTAGAGCCACTGATTGCGTTGTAATCATTCAGCAACATACATAATAATATATAGCATTCACACTGAAAATAGCACGTTCACTGTGATCAGGATTGATGCATTTGAATTTCATTTTTTGAGATTTTGTGCGCGTGTATAAGTCGCATCTGCTCATAAGTCGCTCCCCTGTTTTGAGCTCTTGAGTTTCTAAATATACGTGTGACTTATGCGAGTGAATACGGTATGTACATACGTAACTGTATTGGCTACAACATAAATGTTGATTGTTGACGACAATATCTCATTGAAATTCATTTTCCTGACTCCTTTCTTCACCTTCCTATATTTTAAAAATAAAAAGGTAATAAATTTTAATTTATAACGACGATTTAGCTGTCGCCCCTCAACGTCATACTATCAAGGTTGTACTGTAGTACGATGAGCAGAAGATTGATATTAAGTGAGAACATTTACATTTTCAGCTCTTCAGTCACATGCTATTCGAAGTGGATCTGAACCACTGGCCAGCACTAGCTCTTTCCTTTGTAACTGTCAACTGTTTCATTCTTAATCAATACTGTGTTCCATATAGAATGACCAGTAATCTATATTGTCATTAGACCTAATGTATTTCTTCATCTTCTGTTGTTGTAGCTAGACAATCTGTTGGCTCCGAACACAGGCAATGCAGACAAGCAAGCAGGCTAGCCTCATTGGACCGTCCGTTGCATTTGACCAATCGTATGGTGATTCTGAGGCGTGTGTTACATGGGAATGATGTGCATCTCTACCCACCCACTCATGCTAACAAGGATGAAGAGTCATTCTAATGGGGGGAAAGCATTACTACGTACTGGCACAATAGTTTGTGCTCAATATTAGATGGAACATTTTTATAAATTGATAATTAATCAACCATATCAAAATAATAAGGACACAGGGATTTAATCAGAAATATTATACATTCATTGAAATTGTATTCTAACTGTGTATTGCATTAGTGAGATTGGCAGACTTTTATATTGAAAACTGAAAAGAAAGAAACTATTTGTGTGCAGAGTAATATTTTATAAAAATCAGAAAATGAAGTAAAGTAGCATTATTATCAATGAACCGATGAGCACAGCTAGATTGGTTTCGTCATATATATTAGTTACTGTACCGGTGTCTTGATGTATTTTGATTCCATCATTCAACTACAATATTTTGTTCTGTATTTAGATGCATTTGTTATTACTCTCTTTGCCATGTTTCACTCGTGTTGCTTTTGTAGGGATAAATGTTTGTTCATTTGTATTTGGGGGATGTGGGACAATTGTGGCAGCGATGTGGTGGCTTGTTGCGGACGAAACGTAGATGTATTTGAGTAGTTGCCAGTGATGGGCAATTAACAGCCTGATCCAGATTGTCTGGACCACGTATAGTGGGGCAAGATATGCAGCTAGACGGTAGTAGGTATAACTTATTGATACAATTTAGTACATCCTAATTTGCAGCTCATTTCTTTCTAGTTATTTGATTAATTTATTAAGTTATTTGAAATAAAATGAATAAATCAATGAATCACGTTGGTAAGTATTCCTCTTTCAGAAGCTAGTTATTATTAGTTGTTTACGTGTTGGTAATACTATCATAGTTTCATGGTAGTACTCATACTAATGACTAATTTCTGTTGCTCATCTCGATCGTTACTTTGTCACGTAAAACATGTTACCATTGTTTCCTAGTCTGCCGCGAGCAAATGTCAAAAGGAAATGGAGATAGTGAAGATACCAGATGAGCCTGCGTCAGGAGGTAGTTAGAAACAGCCAAAATATTGCAAATAGTTACCTAAACTGAACTAATGATAAATATAGCCAAAGATGTGTCTTAAGTGTTTTTGTTGCCATTTTCATGGTTCAACATAATATTGTGGTGTTTTCTAAGTTTCAAAGTCTCCTGACAAAACAAGTCAAGAAAGTTGAAAAATTGTTTTTCATTCAAAATGTTGACATTTTTTGGAAAAATATTATAAGATGTTAGTGAGTGCCAATGTACTAGTTCAATAGTTGGCATAAAGATGTGTCATTATTTTGTTATATGTTCAAGTTGTACTTACATTTATTAAGTGGCTCACAGCACACACATGCTTATTGTCCTTCAGTGCTTGGGGGGCCTCCCCCCAATTGTTATCGGACTTATTTCTGTTTATTTTATATTGTGATAGATAATTAGATTGCAGAGTATAAGGATAATATATTATATTTATTGGTTTATAAATACTTAAGAAGAAATATATATATTTGTGTTTCTGTTAGAGCGTGCACTGAATGTGGGACACCTATACGTCCGACGAAGTAGATTGCCATTAGCTATGCCAGTACTTTCATACTGTTATACGTTTAGCAGTTGAGCAGACATGGAACGCGAATAAAACTACCATTGTGCCCATTGTTCAACATTAACATTATTTGTCCAACCATTTTTACAGTTTTGGACCATTTGTCCACCAACTTGTGATATGTGTGTAAAATGTATTAAATTCCAATCAAGTTGAAATAATGTGGTCAAAATTTTCTCTGTATTGTAATCCATATTCTATTATTATTTTCCTTGATAGAATTAAACAGAAAATGTACATACATGAATGAATATTTCACATTTTGTATATTATTCATTACAAACATCTCTAAGAATATTCATTTCACTGGCATACAAATCATTCCAGGGTTTATGTGCCACTTCACTTTTAACCCGTTCAATTTATAAAAATGTGGAATTAATTCTATCCACTTACTTTCTTAGATTTCCAGATCCTTTTTTAAAAACTGATTGAGTTACTTTGCCAAGTGTTGTTTGCAGTTCTCTACTTGCATTCTGTGTGCAAATAGTTGTACTACGCAAGCGTCACCTGTCGTAGTAATTCAATGGGTTCGCGACGCCATCATACTTCTTCTGGATGCTTTTCTCAAGACATATTTAAAATTGGAAGGAATTTAATTATTTTTAGATCCTAGTAGAGTTTTTTTTTCTGTAAAAGTGCAGAAGTGTCCATGCCAAGCATGTTGGGCTAACTGTCTAGACGTATCAGTGGCGAGCTGGCAAGGTCACTGGACCGATCGTTGGGTAGCAACACTTGTACGTCCATATTTCTAAATGGTGTATTGTTATTTTTGTGGGGGTGTTTGATAATACTTTATGTTGTTTGGTTAAAATGTTTCAATTCATATGTGGTTAGTTTATGTAGGGTATATCATTGTACGTAGCCAAATGTTTGCGTTTGTTTTTGTGTAATAAATACATAGTCTTAATTGTTATATTGGCTAAGAATGCATATTTCTACCAAATAAGCGTAATTTTGTTGTAATTTTGTCGTGAGAGACAATAATTTGTTTTACCGTTTCTTATGCCTTGACTGACAGTTTCATAAACTGGACGGGAAATGAAATGTTTAAGATGTTCCTTATTGTATGTTTTCTTTTAATCGTTTCATGTATTTTGGATCAGTGTTGAATGGGTTATTAATCATCGTACATCAATGTTTGTATTGATAAGAGTTGTAAATACACTGTCACGAAGGCTTGTAGTATCTGGAGTGACATTTTATCCTTTATGCATTCTATCTTGATCTTTATATTTTTTGGGATTTCATTTTATTATTTATTGACTAGTATCGTAGTTAATTTGTGAGCATTAAGAAAAGAATGACACTAATTTAGCAAGGAATTAGTGTCAAAGTTATATGTGCTGGTATCTGTTTTAGTAGGCCATTTTGTTTTTTGTTACGTGAATTATGTTTCAATAAATCAATTTTCATTGGATGCCAAAATGTAATAGTAAATATAGACATTTTAATCCAAGTGATTGCAATTTATAATAATTTAATCAACATAGAGCTTATTGACTTGCACACAAGATAAAGGCACAACTTTTCATTGAATTTTGTGAGACGTTATTATGATTTTGGTATTGAAATGAAAAATGTTTGAAATATGTTTGTTTTTGTTGATCTTGTCGCACACAGATGCTGTTGTTGAATGGTCTACGAAAATCTCAGGAACAAAACTTGTATAAACCGCCATCGTTGTTGTTTTCCATGTTGAAACTACTGTAGTACATTTTGTTTTTGTCTTTGCTGGAGTGCTGGACCATGTTTTCAATGTTTTTTGACTTCACTTGAAGGCAATTTGTAACACGTCTTGTGAATGACTCTGAAACGATGTATGTAAAAATTTAGGTGAAACATTAATTTTAGATGTTGAAAGCCAGCAAACGATTTCACTTACCGAAACAGCTAATTGGAACATGTCCCAATGTTTAATCTTTCATTATTCAAGTGATAAGAAGTGGATAATTATAACTGCGTTGTGTGTTGTAAATGGCAGCATGAAATTAATTAAAGTGAACCCTATTTTGGAAATATATATTTGGATTTTGTCGTTGTTATTTCCACCATGGGCTTTGCCCAGATTTTTTGCAGAGGGGTAGAAAACGCAAAAACGTAAAGCAATGGTGCCAAAAAAATTGGAAGTAGAATATTTTATTATGTGCACAACATGGGAAGTGCCACGACCTATTCATTTTTTGTATTTTTGAGATTTTTTTGTGCATGTTGGGGTCATGACTCTTTGAGACCCCCATGGACACATTTACCTCCCAATCTGCTGGAGAAGAGTTTTGCAGTGGGAGCAATTGTTTACAGGCTCACTTGTCAGTGTGAGTTATTTGTCCCACATTTAATTACAAGAACCAAATAAAGCTATAATTATTACGAGTTTTTAGCTGGCAGCAGAAGACCTTGCCATTATGGACTGGCCCTAGGCTGCCGAATATTTCAGTAGCACCAAATTTCCATCAGCCCATTGAAATTAAGAAATGCATTATTATGTCAAGTTGTATTTATTCAATATTATACAGTATTTAATATTTTACGTTCGTAATGTGAGATGTCGTGAATAAAGAGAATAATGAAAGCAATGCTCAAAACATTCATTAAAAACTATGTATTTGATGGTAAATTATTTTGAAGTAAATGGGGCGGGGGGGCAATAATTCGTCTTTACATGGCACCGATTATGGAGGCTGCATCAAGTATACCGAGTTGGTCAAACTAGTTGACGAACATTCTCACAATTTGTTTGTGAGCTTTTTTTTTCAGAATACTGTCTTGAACATCTTGATTTGTCACGCACAAAAAATGTATCCAACTGTTAGTGGCATGATATAGAGCTGTAATGATCAATACATGACTGATTTGAGTCACATTGTTTTCAAAACCATGCCAGAAGTGACATTTTTTCCGTTACGTTCTTTGAAACAAAATCTACAATGATCCATTTTTAAAGTGATGAATGATGCCATGAGCATTTCTTCTAGAGAAAAAACCGTTGTGAATGAGAAAAGAGTAGGTTTTGACAAGCATAGGACATCTCTGCTCACCACCCGGGCCAGGGACTCGCCACGCACAGGGGTCGTGATTACAAATCCCATTCTGTTCCAGGTACGTGCAAAGAAACTATTTTGATCCCTGTTCACACTTTGAATATGACGTAAGCTAGTTGTGTCATGTCAAATACTACCTGTATCTTGAAGCCGCGATGACGGGTGGTACCTTGTATGACGGCACGTTGCAATGCCCTTCTAAGAAAGAGGCCAAGTGGCTCTTCACCCAAGCAGAAATACTCTTGCTCTCTGTGTATATATAGCAATGCCGCTCCCACGAAAAGCACACCTGTGCGGTGGTTTGGTGCAAGTTTTTTCAAAAGATTATAAAATACAAAGCATGAATAATGTATATTGTCAAGGGTAGGCCTATTCAGCTAAAACAAACATCTTTTTACAAATAACTTTGACTCTTAGCACGTGAGTAATCACGCCAGGTTGTTTGCGAGTCAAAGCAGTCGACATGACCCACGTTATCCGAGAGACAGGTTGATCTAGAGGGTTAGACATCAACTGGGAAACAAAAGTAAAGGTCAAGTGAAGGATATCAGTGATGTCGCATTTTTTCATTCCATTTTTATTTCGATTCACTCTTGTTTTATGACGCATATTATGAATAATAAAACGAAACACAATAGAAATAAAAAAGTTCAAAGTAAATTGATTGACAAGTAATAATTATTACAGAGCAAGAAACACTGTTTTGTGTGAGCTGCCTGAAATGATGTGAGAATAAGTTTTAATGACGCACTGTCCTGATGACAGATCTATTGGCGCCGATGAATAATTCGTGATGGTGATATGGAAGGTTAACAGTGGAACCTCTTTATAGTACATTCAGGGGACTAGACAAAAAGAATTCACTAAAGTGGAGAACTTACTGAAGAAACTATTCAGCATGTAGGAGCATATGGATGGGATTGGAAAATAAAATGAACTAAGGTGACAAATGTACTTACGAGAAACTTACTAAAGAGGTTCTACTGTATCAGAGGTACAGAGGTTGTACTGTGTAGTAGGTGTTTTTGGATAGTGGGGAGAAGTCGGTTAATGTGGTTTGTTGTTGAGGAACCATCCTAGTATTGGCCTGAAGTAAGTAATGTTAATTCTTAAACTTCTTGTTCATAAAACTTGAAAAGTTGAAATACTATCTATAAGTAAGTAAAGTAACCGAAATGATATTACATTAGGTAAGAAATAACTAATACTGGTTGCTATCTCTATAGCTAAAATTGTGACTGATGAATGTTCAAACAATGTATTTTGTAAAGAATAAATAAGTGAATAATAAATTGAATACTTGAACTTGTATACTGTGTTTCACATTCCTGAAAGGTCAACCAATTGACTTTGATATCTTGCAATTATGTTAGTTTATCTAACAAGAATACTGTTTAATTGTCCACTCTATTTTACTCCAAAGCTGAGTTTGTTGATGATAATGTAGCTTTCAATGCGTTACCATCATTTGAGCATTCTACCTCCTCAGTCCAGTCTATTATAGGTGGTTACAGGTGTACAGGTGGGGTTAACAGCTGGCTTCAGTAATACATGTATTTCAATAATTATGGCATGCATAGTACATTTAAAATACAAATATTAGCTGCAGCCACAGAGTATAATGAGGTCTTATAACCATTTGTATGTTAAAAACGGGGATTTTCCCGGAAATCTTAAAAAAGTCAATTATTGCTCCGGTGCCTAAGGTTATAAATACTATAGGCCTACATGGGAAAGAGCATCGATCAATAAATATGCTCCACACAGTAGAGAAAGTGTTGAAATATAATGTGAAAGAACAGTTGGATGAATTTATTTGTAAAAATAACATTCTAATGGACAAGCAGTCAGGTTTTAGATGTAAACATGGCTGTGAAACATCGATACAGTTGGTGTTAGCTAATTTAAAGGATAATAATGTAAAAAAATATATTGGTGTTGCTGTATTTTTGGACTTGAAAAGAGCTTTTGAAACTGTAGAATTATTTATTTATTAATTATTCATTTATTATATTTTTAATATAATTATAATTGAATATAATTTTTTTTTTATTATAATATGTACCAGTGACACCCAAATGATAATTAGATCAACATATCTCAGAATAAGGATCTTGATTGTTGATTGCTGAGATTGAATTTCGATACTCGTGTAATTATAGAGATCAAGTAGCTGGATTGAGATACAACAAAATGACTTAATATATAGATCCTACTTGCATGTAAGTTAAATCTAGACCTATTGCAATTCCATGAATAACATTACTGTGGAGAATCAGACTATTTAACTGTTGATCTTCGTGAACTAAAAAACATGTATAAGAAAACACGATGATGATGATTATTGTTTGCTTAACGACTCCACCAACACCTAGGTTATACAGGGGTATGAATGAGCGGATGATGATGAAATTATGAAGTGATGATAAGTGAAAGGACGTTTACAAAAACCCATGCCTCATGCGGGACTCGAACCCACGCCCAACGGTAACTTCAGTTTCTGAAGCGGTGCCTCAGCTGACCGAGCTACCGAGGGTGGCAGAAAACACGATTTTTCAAAAAATTCTCTGCGGGGCTGGGTGGGGGGCCCTCCCCCCAGGCCCGCAATTGGGGTGTCACTCTTTTGGCTTCACTATTCGAGCACCCCTCGGAATTCTTAGAAGTCGGCGCCTGTACAAATTCATATAAATTGATGAACCCACACCCGACACCAAAACCGACAAGTCAATGCTGGTTCTATAAAAACTTGGACACATCAAAAGAGAGTTTGCTGAAAGGGTTTAATTGGATTAGCATAGAAAATATGACATTAATATCAATGTAGGCCTATACTTTCATATTTGAAATTAGTAATAATAATAATAACCAGTGGCGGCTGGTGACTTTAACAACAGGGAGTACTGCAGTTGATAGAAAAAATTATTTACATTCCCCCCCCTCCCCCCCCCCCAGCAGGTAGTCCTGTGGGGTGAAATATTTTACTCCCATAAAATTGATGCAATTTCCTCATTCAACATCCACATTTAGATCTCAACATTAATTTTCTTCCTAACTCAAATTGAATCTATTAACCTTCTCCATGTGGATTTATTGAGAAAAATATATCTTGAATTTATTGCTGCCATAACTCAAATATTTCAGTATATGAATTTGGAAAGTATAATTTAAAAATTGAGTTTTCATGAAATTAAAAGTTGCACTGAAAATATTATTTCCATTTGTTAAAATTTACCTTCTTTTTTGTTTTATAATTCATTCATTTTATATCTCGTTTTCAAGCTACTGAAGAAATGATGTGAATTATTCCACTGGTATATTTTACATTGATCTTTTAACCATTGTGAAGAACAAAAATCGCTTTAGGACGGACTAACGGAATACAGTTAATGCTTGATGGCTATTTCCTTGTCATTTTTTTCAACATATTTTGGAATGGAGAAGTGAATAACATACATTCTACTGGATGTGTTTGCACATTTTTTGTGTGTGTATTTCATGAACTGGATAATAAATCAAGTTGTACATTATAATCAGTAAATCTTGGAAATATCATGCATAAAATAGTTGTTGGATAAAAAAAATATTGAATAACTTTGATTAGAAAATATGTGTGAGATTAATCAACGTGTCATTTCTAGAAAAAAATAAATAAAATATATATATATATATATATATATATATATATATATATATATATATATATATATATATATATAGTAACGAATAAATGCATTACTCATCTCGGGCCGTTTTCTAGTTAAAATTGTCTCCATGAGGGTGAAAATATTCATGTTTCAATTGAAAAAAACATGTAAATTTATTTTCTATATTTTTTTGTGAGTAATGTTTGACCGTAATAAAAAATCAACTCAATTGGAACTTGGGAATTTCAATGGGTTTCCCCCCCTTGATGAGCTTGTCAAATGACTCGAATCACCAAGCCGTTATTAGTAAGAGAGCGCCGCGGAAGCAAGGAGTGTACGGCGTCTCGCAGTGTTTGGACAAGTTCGAGCTAGAGTGCTGTAGCTCATGCAGTACGCCATGCGGGCTAAAGTCACGCGCTCCCCCCCTCACCGCGCGCTCACTTGACCATCATCCTTCGACCCAGTGGCGGCCCGACAATGCAAATTCGGGTCCATGGCCCCGCGCCCGAAAGGGGTGGGTGGGTGTCTGGTCAGGTGGGTCCCAGAGGGACCTACCTGACCAGACATTATTTGATGAGTTTCAACGTAGATCGTCATACTGAATTAAAAGATGTGTTACCATCATGCCCATGTATGTCGTATGTCTACATATTTCAGCTGAAAACAAATGCGAATGTATGCAGTTATATAGACGTAGACTTCAAAAGGTACACATGCAATGTGTAGGAAATTGATTTTATCTACTCATAATTATGATTCTGAACGAAACCATTAAACGTTCACTCATCGTGTTGAGGTGGAGGGTGGAGGGTGGAGTTTTTCCATATCTTGTGGACGTTGTTAAGGGAAAGGATGAGGAAGGGTTGCAAAAGGAAGAAGGAAATTAAAATGGCGAAAAACTTTCTTGTTTCGTTTCTGAGTAGTCGACAATTTCTCACGAATAGTCTATGCGTATAAACTCAAACACATGGCCATTCGCTAAGGTTATATGAGAAGTGAAATTTGTTAATCACTTCTTCCATCGAATTTGGATCAGGTAAGAACTAAGAAGGAAGCAATGCTTCTGCATACCCCATAAAACAATGGGACTACATCTTTGAAAATGTGCTGAGAAAAAATTATTGAAATATTATAATCTCAAAATACTCTCCTGCAGGGCGATTCCATTTTAATTGAGTGGTTGTCACGTAAAAGTTCGAAATATCTCATAAACCACAAATTACATATTCAAAATGACTTAAAAGAACAACTCAAATACAATATTGAAGATTCATAATATCTCACGAACAGAAAATCACTGTTTAAAAATTACTCCAAAGAACACTCCAAATACATCATTTTTTGAAAAATTCCATGCGGGGCTCCTTCCATTCAGGGTGGGTAATTATCGAGTAAGGGCTTGAAATATCTCACAAACAAAAAATTATACTTTTAAAAAGACTTCAAAGATCACAACCACTTGAAATACCATACCTTATGAAAAAAATCCCTGCGGGGCTCTGTCAGGAATAGGTGAAGAATAGGCTATAAGCTGTATATGGTATACCCTGAATATGTAACAGAATCCTTCTCCAGAATATGTTGAAAGTGCAAAAAATATAATATTTTTTGAAAAATCTCCCTGCGGGGCTGTTATATCTCTAACCCCCTCATTCGTGTTCTCTGCAATTATTGCATTTGTCCAATTTTCTATTTGGATTTCTCACTCACGAAGCCCCAATACGGAAATCCTAACGATATCCTTGTGTTTCTGTAGAGCACTCATAATTCATTGTCAGTTACTCAATTAAATACAACAGAGACAAATTCACCGTATTTAAAACCGTGGCCATAGTTGGTAGCCCGAACTCAGTCGGTTCAATCGCGGATATAAGGGTGTGCAATAGGGGCAATTTTCCCTCAACCCTCATGAATTAGTAGTGACAAAAACAGGAGAAAGGAAGAAAGAAAATAGGAAGACTGAAGGAAGGAAATCAATATCTCTCAAGACTGTTTATGCCACGATTTCGTATTTTACATAATTGCATTGAGCATTCTAGGCCTCCGTACTGTTTCAAAATGTCAGATCTAGTGGGCTTATGTAGTTTAGTTAGCAAAAATCAACGAACAACAGTGCCGTGCTTTTTCCAGGTTGTGAATGTATCATGAGTTTTGTAAATAACGATGATAATAACGACGAGGGTCGTTTGTAAGGGGGAGCGAAGAGGGATGCTGTCCGGTGTCCAAATTTGAGAGGTGCTATCGGGACCCATTTGTGACTTTCTTTCAGTGCGTATCCTATAAATTTTATCCCATTCTATTCACATCACTGAATGTATCTAAATGTTCTCATTCAAATATCATAGTTATTGAATGGCAGATTGATTCAGAGTTTTATTTGCTTGGAACAGTCAATAAGTCTTGTTACCACAGTAAAGAATCCATGTATTCCAGAAATTTCGTCTAGTTCCCGAAACCCGTAGAATCGTATTGAAAACAGGGAATTTTCAAAAATGTCCCTGTGGGGCATGGCTCCCCCCTTGCATTTACCTTTTATATGCTCACTCAGTTTTGGGGGCGCACAATTGAGTGCTTGCCTGGGGCGCTAAAATGACACGAAACGACCCTGCAGCTACAAATATTGATTCTGCCACTATTTTGAATTCCATAGGTAAAATGATTTTGGCGTCTGAACGTTATCTGAAACACGCTAAACAGTATTGAATATGGGTGTGATTTCAAAAAATTCCCGTGGGGCCATGAGGGGGCCTTCCCCCTTACCCCCCGCGGGTCGCCGGCTTGGCGATCCTGATCTCATATGGCATTTTCTTCTATACGAACTGAAATCGCCCCCCCCCCCCCCCCCCATGAATATTTTCTCGATTCACCCCTGCAGTGGGTGGGTGGTGGTGTCTTACTTATCTGGCCCCGCGTGCTTGGGCCACTTCGGGCCGCCACTGCTTCGACCAGCTATCGGGAAACATAGTACTGCAACTGGTGCAGTCCCGGAACGTGTATCAAAGGTTGCGTCCCACTCGCTTGCAGGCGCTCAGTGGCATGTAGATTTTATGATGCATTTGAAGCCGCAGACGTTCAACAATGAATAATCACGTTAACTTTGATAATACCTCTTTATGAAGCTGTATTTTTCTCAATAATAATTGCTAAACAAAATATATTATACGTCATGAAAGAAACTATTTATTCGAGATGAATTTATTAAAAAAAGCATGAATTGAGAAAATCGTAGGGAGTGCTGCCTTTCAGCAGTACTTACACACGAGCTGTCACTGATAATAACTATAAAACATACTTCATCTATAAGTAGACACAAATGACATGATAATACATGATAGAAGTAGACACTAGAAAAGGGCGATATTCAGCGTGTGATCAGATCGAAGTAGATTATTTCACATTGGCTGTTCTACCATATAACCCGTAAAGGTTATATGCCGGAGTATTTAAATAATTATATTGTAGTTAATGATGGTCAGATACTTGATACAAGGACCTCAAGTAATAATATGTACTTGGAAGTTTGCAATACAAATAGATTAAAAAAATAGTTCATTACACAAGGGTATTTTTTTTTTTTTTTCATTGATAATTAGGAACAATTTTCAAATTATGTTCAAAACTCCACTAAGCTGCTTTTGCAACTTGTCAGCAGAGGTTATGCTAAACAATATATTACCAATTGAACTCTATTATTACTCATGCATCTTGTTTTATAGAGCTGCTTCCTATGAATGGCAATAAATGAGACAATAAAAACAACATATACAAACAACAAACAACAAAATCCTATTCAATTATCCGAGAAAAGAAAAATAAAAGAAAGAAAAGATTATACATGATCGAATGAATTCAATATTAATTATGTATATAGGCCTAATAATGATAATTATTTTTTTATTTTTTCTATTGATAATTAAAAACAGTTTACAAATTCTTTATAAAACTCCGCTAAGCTGCTTTCGCAACTTGTCAGCAGAGATTATGCTAAACAATATAATAAACATTGAACTTTATTATTACTCATGCATCTTGTTTTAGAGCTGCTTCCTCTAAATGGCAATATATTAGTAGTAGTAATAGTCTTTATTAGCAATTTAGCTATTTACATACACACAATTATTACAACAATACACAATTAATACAATACTATAACAATAATAATAACATCAGCATAATATTACAAGAGAGTTATCATGCTAATTATACATTCAATTTTTCAGTTCTAATAACCCACTTCATCTATTTAGTTAATATCAATTTAATATACATGGGGAGTATCTCAATAAATTTTTTTTTTTCATAAGCTTTAGGTAATAAACCCTTTTCTTTGATTACTTTACTATCTCTCGACGAAATATATCAACATTTTTGACTTCCTTCACAATATTTGGTAACCTATTATATATTCTCATCCCTTTGATAAAAATAGAATTGTCTTCCTCTTTTGAGCAAGTCCTAATAATGTTAATATTTTTACTACCTCTGATAAAATGATTATGTTTATCATTATTTAATTTCAGTCTATCACAGAGATAACTTGGAACCAATCACTTGATAATTTTATAAATTAATGTAAGGCTATTTAATAATATTCTTTCTCTAATATTCAGCCAATATAATGTTTTACACATTTCAGCAACTGCAGTATCTTTTTTAACCCTCAAAATACTTCTCATCGCTTGATTTTGGAGTTTTTGCATCATATAACAATTTCGTTTTTTTGTAATAGAAATAAAATAGAGCTGCAGTAATCCACATGTGGTGCAATTATAGATTGGTATAACATAATCTTGGCTGTTGTTGGTAAACACCCATTCACTCTCCTGAAGAATCCTACTTTCCTCGCCATTTTTTTTAAAACGTAATTTGCATGATTCTTAAAGTTTAAGTTATTATCGACATATATACTAAATATTTTATTTCGTCAACAATTTCCACCATATCATTTTCTAATACTAATTTTACATTCCCAATTTCATCTAAATTACTTCTTCTAACAGATTTCGAACATATTATCATTGCTTTGGTTTTATTTACATTTAATTTCAACTTATTTATTTTCAACCAATGTTCCACTAATTGTAAATCATCATTAACCATTTGTAATTTGTACAGAACACTTTAAATTTTTATGATGGCCTATAATTAACGCATCATCTGCATATAAAAATATTTTACACTTTTTCATTATATTACAGATATCGTTGATATATAAAATGAATAAAAGTGGACCCAATACAGAACCTTGGGGCACCCCTATATTATTATTTCGTACTTCTGACAACTCTTTGTTGAATTTTGTTTGTTGTGTTCTACCGTCCAAGTAAGAAAAGATCCATTTCAACACTGTCCCATTAATACCATATTTTAATAATTTCTCAACCAGAATTTTTCTATCTACAGTTTCAAAAGCTCTTTTTAAGTCCAAAAATACAGCAACACTAATTTATTTTTTTATATTATCATCCTTTGAATTAGCTAACACCAACTGTATAGATGTTTCACAGCCATGTTTACATCTAAAACCTGACTGCTCGTCCATTAGAAAACACATTGTTACATATTATATTACATCCAATGTCAATTTCAAAATAATAAAATATATCTGGTCTCAACTCACAACTTGTGAGAGTGACTACCGACAGTTACTGCGAAAATAATACTGAATGTCAATTTCTGAAAATCGTGAGATTGTTTGCCTTGAAAATAAATGATGAAAAATCTATAATAAATGTTTACAATGCCTAATCCAAGAACACAACACGCTCAAAGATTCTCGAACTTGCCGCCAACCTCAGTAAAGACCTTACTTCTTTCATTATTGTCAACCAAGTTCAGACAATCAGGATGTTCTAGGAAATGAGAATAGCCCAATGATTCATTCGTCAGCAGCCACATCAGACTATGACCAACCGCATTACAAGACATGTTAAAATATGTTACCGGTACAGTCAATACTTGCAAAGTTTTGAAAACATCAATGTTTAAAAAAAAAATCCATTTCAATTTTTCAAATAAATTTCTGCCTGGTCCCAGGGGAGGGGGGGGGAGTGTACCTCCTTGCCTCCCCCTGCCAATGCCCATGTCCATAATGAGTAGCCTACCATTATTTCAGAAATAATAAGTCGAGTTAGAATATCCATGTATCTTATTTCTCCTGGGACAGTCCCTTTTTTGGACATCTTGTCTTAGTGTCCCTATAAATTTCAGGCTGGACTCACTTTGTCACGTTTTTAGCAAAAAGTGTTTTACAATGGAAAATAGAAAAAATAAAATGAAAAATAACAAATAAAATTGAAAAATTAAATTTAAAAAAAATGGAAAATAAAATTGAAAGACTACATATTTGTGAGTCTTGCAAAACTGGTCAAATTGAAGACTGAATGAGTCAAAGTCAGAAAGAGGCTCAAATTTTGATATTGAAATTCATCTTTGAATCTGGGTTCTGAATCATGGGTCTGAAAATAAAAAATAACTTAGAATGGACAAATAAACATTGTTTAATTGAGTTTGGCCACTTGAAACACCTAGATCTCATCACAAAAAAAGTTTCCACCCCAAGTCTCCAGTCCCTTCCCTGTATAATGCTGGTACGTACAAAACCTCCTTGAAATAATTTGGCGAGAATCTTTCGTTCAACGAGTAATATCTGTAGAATATTGAGCTGTGTCAATGGAAGAGGAAAGTCCCCCATGCTCGACTATTATGTTTCAACATCGGAATGAACTACGCTCATCAGTGCCCAAGTGGCTCTCATAACCTGCCCCGGCAAAATACAAAAAGTGACCCACGGGGAGGGAGGGGGGGGGGGGGGGGGCACCGGGGGTTCATATATAATGTTTTTGTGATTGAGGTATATTTTTGCCATTTCAGTTCCAAGCAATCTTAGCTCAAGATTTGTATAAGCCCATGATTTGTTGTTATTGTAGGTATAGTTTGTATAGAGGTATAGTTGATGGAATAGTTGTAGGCCAAGTAATCGGTGATGTAGAAAATTATCACTATTTTAATATTCATATTTTAAGAATACAAATTCGAAATTGGAATCCTTGTAATATTCATAACATACATTTTTAATTACCAGATGACCGAATATTGAGCACGAAGAAAATTGGTGTGCATATGCTTGGTGAGATCACTGGAATATTTGGAATTGACAAAGATAACACAAGAAGTCGAAAATAGTGCGAAAAAAACGTTGATAATAGAATCCATTTTCCATTAGTAGGGTCAGGTCCCCAGAAATATCTGCATTGGATATCACTCGGTTAAATAAGAGAATATTGAAGAAAACACCAACGCTCCTAAGTCAATCTTTTCTCGTAGATCAGATGTTCTGTTCGGATGTCAGTAATCGCATAATTGCAGCCAATCCACTGTGAATAGATTTTCATTCAGGTGAATTATTATGTTTGTTTCTCAATCGGAATTGAGACTTAATTAATCAATATCACGACAGTAATTCTCCGGCTGTCGCTTGCTTCAAGTCTGTCTTTGTCGTATTTTTCAGTTATTTTCCTGAAGAAAAGTAATCGACATCTTAGCCAATATCTCGTGTCCCACATAGAAACAATAACAGGCTTATATTATTTGGTACTGCGAATTTGGAAAATTCCAAGATGTGCTTGAATAGAGAATTCAAAATTGTTATACCCTAACGGGCGTGCGGGTTCGGCTCCACAGGGAATTTTCTGGAAAAATCGTGATGTTTCAGTGTATATTTAGTTATTTTTAGTAAAAGTTCTAGTAGTTATGCTCATTGCTGTTATTGCAATAGTCCTGAATACGAGTTGGAGTTTGGGCTATTTTCTGTAAGTTTCATTCCAACCACAAGCTCATTACAATTGAGAGAATATATTTCGCAATTTGATTCCATCAAACAACAAAATCATTAAAATCTCAATTTCAATTGGGTGACCATCTCAAAATATCTTTGTATCTTGATTTGTTTGACCGGTACCTGATATATCAAGGTTATATTCACTAAGTAAATAATAGATTTTGATATTTGTAAATAGGCCCTACAAAAAATATCATATTAGATCAAAATGCTAGGCTATGGTCAGTTTTGATTATTATTATTATTATTTAACTCTTGCAAATGCACATAAATGCGCGGTGGCAAGTTCCCTAAGTACCCCTATCCCACCATCTCCTTAACCCTCTGACGGAATAACTTTAACCTGATTTCATCCCCTTCAAAAACATTTCTACTAAGCCCATTCCAGTCCCTACCTGTCCTATTTAAGAAAGAGAATTTACCGACATCTAATGATCACTCAAGTTATTATCCTTTGGGTAAAACCTTGGACGAGAGTGAAATGTTGAAGCGGAACAACAGTACGAACGCATGAAAAGATATTCGCGGTTAAACGCAGCCCGTTTCAGCGGCCCACCGGGCATTGCCCAATTGCCCGGTCCGCCACTGACACTCACCGTTTCTATCTAGTTCCAACACAACATTCGTCCGCTTAGAATCGAGTCAAACAATTCAATAAAACCACACAGCATGCAATCAATGAAAATAAAACCACACTACTCAAACCAATTTACCTGAATTTATCCACACTATAGCCAATTACCTCCTTCATCTCATTTTAATTAAAGCACTTTACCATCCAAATTTTTTTTTCAAACCTATCTTAACAAATTCTCATGCCATCTTGAAATCAAACATTTTTACTTCTATAAATATCCTCTCCCCCACACAAGCACTGCTTATGTGGGTATTCCATTACTTATCTTACACGTATTTTAAATTACCATTATTTTAGATTACCATTATTTACTGTTCATGTATAAATCATCTACTATTACTATGTAATACGTTTTATTAGATGAGCGTAGCAAAGTCTCCATCCCACTCTTATAAACTTCGTGTGTTTTTTTGTTTGTTTGTGGGCACTGCACAGGTCGCAAGGTTTGACTGATCAACATGAAACTTTTTTTGTACGGGCCAACTTTTACAACTTAGAACTGTATAGTTTTTTTGGTCGATAAGATTTTGAGAAATATCATGTCAAAGTTTTTAAAAACCCCATAAGATTAGGCTGGGTGAGAAAATTTGAAAACATGAAACCTCTCCGAAAAAAATAAAATTTTCTCTGAGAGTTCAAACATAAATGATACAAATAACCACCATTTTTTGAGGAATTCGAACCAGCCGTTTTGAAGAAAAAAATTCAAATAACTGTTTTTATACATTAAATGTATGGAAATGAGCCAAGATTCACTGCTTCCTAGATTCGATATTTGCCCAAGCATTAAATATTCTTCATACTCGTCAAGGTGTGTAGAATACCAGAGAAGATAAAGTAGCAATTGAATGAGGTACAAAGCGTGTAGAATACCAGAGTCGATAAAGTAGCAAATATAGGACTGTTATTATACCTCATTCAGATATCTCGCTCATCTTACAACGCCTATTTCGCGTTTGCCTAGTAATTATGTAATAATTATGTACATACTATATGTAACCTTTGACTATCAATAACACTTGTTGTCTAGTTGATAGCCATAGGTCTAACTCATGTTATTTACATTCGGAATAAAATTGAAATGAAATTTATTAATTAATTTATTCATTTTCCATTTGATCAATACAATGAACCAATATAGGATGGTCATGGCTAAAGCTATGCTAGAATTGTATTACAATTGCATACAGTAGGCCCACATAGTAAAGAAAGGACTGCTGCAAAGGTAGCGAGGGCAGTGGACCTACTAGGTGTGAACGGTGGAATCAAGGGGGAGGATGGACATGAGCTGTGTCCAGATATCGGTCGGCTTGGGGAGAGGGCAGAGAAGGATGGGGTTCAGCATCTTATCTTGGGATCTTAGTAGAGGCAGTTTGGACATGGAGTGCCAGTCAAGGGTGGGGGTTATGAACAAGCAAAGAAATTTACTGGAAAGGGTTGTTCAAATAGATGTGCTGTCTAGTTTGATGCTAAATGTTGGATTTAATGAAACTTGAAGGGCATCTCATTTTTGAACAGTTGGTAGGCCCTACAATCTGAATGACACAGTACAGATTCCCAAGTATAATGAAAATGAATGCTTGATCATAACTCTCATCACTTTGCATTCAGGCAAATTTTCCGAGAATATAAATGTCATCTACTTTTGAGAGGCCCTCTAGATTGGTAGCAAAACATTTTAGCTTTCGGGTTCGGTAAGTAGCCTACAAGCTCCCACCCTTGACCAAGTCCTCCCCCAAAATCACCTCTTAGATTCCTCACTGTCAAACCCTTCTAGAGTGTAGATGAATACCTTTCTTACATACCATATCAGTTTGTGACTATTCATTTCATGAAATGTTATTTTATGAATCAGCCCATATTTGTATTGTGTGAATCAAAAAGGTCAAAAAAAACTAAAACTAAATATTAAGGTAGGTACTTGAATACCCAACTTCTGTCATCAATCAAATTAAATAGTAAAGTTGGAAAATGCCAACCCTCTTATTACATATCAAGGTAAGGAAAAGGCTGGAGAGAACAATGAAGTAAAAACAAGGTACATCTCTTAAAAAATGTTCTATTTCTCAAGCAGGACACACTTGGTCAACGTTCAGTCGACTCATGCAATCATTTAACATACAAGCCGACACACTCGTCATACACACAGGTCACGACAGCACTCGTAGCAACCTTGCCAGCCAAACTCGTCACCGCATTCAATACTCTGATGTTATTCTTTGAAAATGAAAATATAAAATATCTGCGGTAACAGTACGCAAGTATCTACTGGCAGTCGGATATTAGTCCAGCTACGCTAAGCTGGCAACTGATGTTTACACAAAAACCCAAGCAACGAATGTATGAAGCTTTGTCAGGATGTATTTAAACACTAATGGTCAATATTCTAACCGTGACTTGGATCAATGTATTCATGAGCAACATCCTATCGAAATATGGAGGGCAGGTTGAATACAGTTCCAATGGAAACATTCTTGTATTTTTGTACTGGATTTGTCACATACGTTAGATATCTACAATAAAATATCAAGACAGATCGATGAAGACAAAACTGCAAACAAACCTTCACCCAATACCAGGTATATGCAGGTAAAAACAAATTGTAAAGCATTCAAGTGAAATCTTTTAACACATATCAAAATAATCACAGAGCCTACTGTAAAATTGTTAAATTCCAAAGTGAAATTGTTCAAGGTTTTCACGAGACCAGGAAAATTTGTACATTGGTTGCATGGAAGTAGTGGAAAAAAACTGAATGATAGAAGAGGGAAACAGGTTTCACTGTAATTGAGGAAGGTTTCTTTAAAAAATTCTGTGACAGCAAAAGTTTGTGTGAAGTATCAAATGCTCATGATCCATCATTAGATGATGCAACATAATCTTCTATTTTTCCACCACATAAATTTTATATTTGATTTTGCCTGGCCCAGTGCAATTTTCTATATACTGCATTGCCCTGTTGGCATTGGTTTCGAGTTACATTTGAAAGGCAAGAAAGTGAAAGGGTGAACAGAAATATGTTCCAACAGTAAGTGATTGATATTCTAACCAACAGCTAGGTTATCTGGGATTACCAATGACCAGATGTTGAACATGCCACATGTCTAGACCATGACTTTGAGGAATTGATATACCTCAAGAGATTGTATGCACTACAGTACTGAGAGTGTAGGCTTTCACGCTGCTAGACCAAACAGGTGACAGCTTCTCCTTTCATTATGTTAATTACGGACAAATCTAGTATTACACCAATACAGAATTTTGATAAAATACACACACTGAGCCAGCAGCATGATAGACTATGCAAATGATTGGGTTTGTTTTGTCTGGCTTGCTTTAGAATTAGAAGTCCAGAAATGCAAGCTTCAACAAGCTGCACTCTTGAGACCATAGTTTTTGTAATACCAAATTGATTTTTATTTCATCGTGTTACTGAATGAAAAATCATTTAAAATCTAGTATTACGCCAATACAGAATTTTGATAAGATACGCGTGGGGAACGGCGTGCTTGAT
>OZ023327.1:24842772-24875601 GCA_964007535.1 Brachyptera risi
ATGGACAGATGTGGGAGGACTGAAACGAAGGAATCGAGCATGAAGGGATTCAAGCGTCCCGAGTCAGAGGCCAGGCGATGTTATCCAAATACACTGGCAGTCTCACACAGATTCTGATCAAATCATACAATTACAGTCGAGCCCGCATATAACGAATTTCAAGGGGAATAAAAATCTGTTCGTAAAAACAGAATTTCGTTATAGAGATTTATTGCTCTTTTTCATAACAGCACTTGAATTTTAGAGATTTATAAAGATAGGCCTACATTTACGACTTAGGCCCTAGTATAGTACTGTATTAGGTGACATATTATCATCGCATCATATCATCACTTAGTATGTTTGTAGAAAGTAATAGAAAACAACAATGTCCTTTCATAAAGAACTCATCATCTGCCATCATATGACACCACCACTCCCCACTTCTCGTGTTTTATTTCCTAGGTTACAGGACACTATCACGAATGGAAATGAAGGAATGTAAACAAAAAATAGATGAACAAAGTCATTGAAGATGTCACCATCACGTTATTATTTAGGGCGCGTTGAGCGAATGTTTGGGTATGGGCCGTTCCACTGTGCGTGGGATGGGGAGGGAAGGGGGGTGCAGCAAGAGTTATGACCACGTGCTGTACGCGTCACCAGCTGCTACGATGTAGCCTACAGTCCGTTCAAAATAAATGTAACATGAAAATGAATTCACGCAAAATGCTCCGATTTTCGAATATTTTGTTGGAAATAGCTGAAAATAGTGAGCAAAATATGCTGTAAAGTGACAAAAAATTCGTAATAACCGAATTTTGAAATATAAATCACTTCGTTATAGCTCTTTATTTAACATTGTAAGGATAGGAGATTTGAAGGGGAATGGTAATTGATTCGTAAAAATTGGAATTTCGTTAAAACCGAGTTCGTTATATGTGGGCTCGACTGTATTTAATATTTTTTGAGACTGGAGATTTCAGCATCCATCATCAGATTTTTCTGAAATGTCAATTTTCCGACCTACTGGGATAAAAACGAAAAGAACAATTTGCCCTCATTTTTTTCTGGATTTTTGGTACCTTTCAAATCCCTACACTTGACTTCATTTCAACATAATAACAATGATTGACACATCAAATAAAGGGTAGCCTTGCTCCAAACATTGGGATATAACACCAGTACTGGCCGGCTGGATCCTTATTCAACAAATTACCTGCTATGGCTTCCTAACTTCAAGAGACTACAACTTTGATTTGTTTATACAGCCATTCATTACGTTTTCTAGCTGGTCTCAATTAGGGATGTCAGCGGATATCACGGTGGGTCCAATTACCCACCAGTTAATCTGGTCTTTATGATGTTTTTGGTGCGGTGTATAAGTGCAGGCGCGTACTCCCCCACCCATTACTACAGCAGCCATGCATCCTTGACAGCCTCAGTTGACAAATGTGCTTTGTAAGACACACACAGCAACCAAGTGATGCTCTCCAGATAACTGCTAGTTAGCATTACTTTAAATGTGCTTTTCACATTTGTTGTTTCCCTGTCATTGTTGGAAAGGGAATATTATTGAAATGACATTTCACTCTAAACAATGAAAAGCAATCTTCATTGCCTTTTCAAAATACTTTGATTTTGGAATTACTTTTTGTCACCATAAGAGAAATGTGCTCATGCACACAACTTCTGTACCCCCCCCCCCCCCTCCTCCTGCCCCATGATCAGCTGTTACTGGCCAAGCCAATGTGCCAGTGCGATTGCAACATTCTCATCAGTGAGCTTCCAAGCCTTGAGGTAGAGGTCTTGTTGCTTTATAGAGTGATGATTGGAATGAGGAAAATGACGCGTCTTTTTATTAGGGTTGTCAATAGATGTTGAATATTTCGATCCATCTCCAATATCAAGGTTTCAATTCAATATCGAAATCAATAATTCGATATTCGATCATTTTGATATAGAAAGTGAATTTGATATGTGTTAGCTATTTTATTCAGGATAGTCTTTTGTGATCATTAATATGTTATTCAATTATAATTCAGTAATATGGTTACGTCAAAATACTATACTCATTAAGGTTAGGTTGATAACAGCTGATGATTAAGGATTAATGTTTTCTGTTTGGATAATTGTAAAGTTTGGAGCAGGAAGTTGACCATGACTAACGTAGTGTTTTTTGGTCAAAAAGGTTCGGAGCATCAGACGCCAACTTTATGAACTCGACTAGCGTAGTTTTTATTGTTGTACATAAATACTGCCTGAGGCAAAAGCGTGGTCAGTTGTGAGGGGTACTCGCTGTAATGATGTGTGTTTGAGGTTATTATAATTATACTAAATTACAATCTATTACATGTGATGTTGATCAGTTGTGTGACCGTCCCTCACTTCTCATCCTGACACCAAACTATTTAAGAGAAAGAAACAATAGTTGATATATGGAATAAATGAACAGCGGGCTGTCAGTCGTGCGTCATCGCAGATTGGCCATATCTCCGACACGTGTGCGTTGGTTCTCTGTTTCCAGAACTATAAACTATGAAATAACATTAAGAGGGCAAATTAAAGGACATTTCTAAAGCTAGTGTCTTGGGTGACTTGAGCTATAGTGGGCAGCCGTCAACATTTTGTATTGAGAAAGTAAGACTCTAGCACCACTAAAAAGACTGGACAAAATGTCACATTTTCCATCGATTGGCCATGTAACATGCAGACTAGTGCTTACCCTGATCTGTACGAGGAAGTCACGAAGATGCTCTTTGAAGGCAGGTATGTCTTGATCAAGGTTGAACAGGCCTTGTACGGTGATCTTGATCTGGTTATCACTGAGGTGAGGGAAGGCAGCCCGCAACAGGCTAGCGACAAACTCTTGCACGTAGACAACGTTATCGGGCGTAGGTCCGAGGGGAACAGTGATGCGCCCTAGCTCCACAAGGCTAAACATGTAAGCCAGGATGGTAGCGTGCATCGTCAGTCCTGCAACATGCCATCTCGTTTCAACACAGGACAAGGATCTCTTTATTTACATGACAAATATACAACCCAGATTAAAATGTATTTCACCACTTGACGTCTGTGGTCGCATGCGTGCATTCCATATACGTCACATCAACATAGCATTTGTACTGACATACACCAGATCATTTGAGACATTGGTGTTGATTTTTTTTTGCTGATAGAATAATGTATTGAAAAATGGTATAATGTAGTTTGCTGTTATTCCTAAACCTAGTTCCAGGCTACATGTGTCAAACTGACAAGCCTCTGAATGCTAGATAACAGAGATATCGGCAAATGTATTGTTTTACATATCAAGAACAACAATACGGTGAAACCTCTATCCATCGTTTTTCAAGGGACCAGGAAAATAAAACCATCCATGCAGGAAAACCATACATTCAGGAGAATTTAACATTGATTATATGGGAGTGAAGTGAGAAAAAATGAATGATACAAGCAGGAAAACAATGGATCTGGAATGATGCATAGAGGTTTCACTGTATATCAATACCATAAAACCATTTGTCTCTGCTATAAATGATATAAAAGTTCATGAATATAAACAAAAGTATATATGCAATATAACCAGAAAATAACCCAGCCTGGCAGGTTTGATACAGTAGAACCTCTTTAGAACGCCGCTCATTACAGCCATAATCGCGATATATCATCGTTTTTAGACAGTCCCGGCCAATTCCCATACGACCATGTGTATTTTTTCTTTGTTAATACGTCCCTTAATATAACGACCATCGCGAGAATACAACGCTTTTTTGGTTCCCTTCCAAGAAAAACCATCGATACTACGACGAAACGACTAAAAAATTGTTATTGTTTGTACCGTATTGTCCCGAACATAAGCAGAGGGTTTTTCTCGGAATTTCAAGCCCGAAAGTCACCCTCGGCTTACTTGAGAATCTCGGCCCATAATCGATCAAAAAATTTTTTTTTTGCTCATTTCAATTGGGCGTACAACACCCGCACACTCATATCAACATAATCAACTTGAAACTGCGAGATATTCCACTGAAAACACGTTTAATAAATGTTTTATCGTGAAGAAGCATAATTTTTCCAATTTCCAGCATTTTTATTTGAAGCGCAATAATAAACATAAGCACTTAGAGCTCTTGACTGCATGGTGTGCTTCATCCTACTGCCAACTGCGTGTGGTCTGACCTTGTCCGACTTTGACGAGCACGAGACTGTTTAGCATGTAGCGGCCGGCAATTGCACGGTCGCCTCGTTTGCTAGTTTGGCGGTCGATGTGGTCTCAACTCCCGGTAGACAATTCCCGTCGCGCTCGGTGCATTTTACGCGGTTGTCTAATGATACTTTCAATGTTTCAATGTTCTTACGCATGTACAGGTAGAGACGTTCATTTCCCGGAAAATTATTATGTGTACAATTTTCCACTGATTTTTTTCACATGATATATTCAAGGATAATAATTATATTAGGAGTTCAAGGACCGAGATTAGGGTAAGGGTGATTTAAAAATCTAAAATTTTAAATTTTAAAAAGCGTTCTTAGCATGAGTTCATTCGCTGAACAAACTTTGTCCAACCACTTTACCAGCCAATTGGATCCTTTTATAAAACTTCCAAATCGAAGTAATAGTTTTTGGCATATCTGTGAAATAATTCAAAATATGCATAATATAATTACTAAACCAGTTGTTGATTAACAGCAACCTAGATAATGAACTTGGTGAGACAATATAAAGGAAGTCGAGAGTGTGGTTATATGACACTTATGTTGGGTAAATTGATTGATTCTTAGCAATCGGAAATCATTTTCGCGACATTTACAGCTTATAAACAGGAATAAGAACTTATCAGCAGGAATAAGAACTAAGACAACAGCATTCAGCCAATATTGTTAGCTGCACTTTCTTCCAAGTGCTCAAAAGTAAATTTACCTGCAAAAACATAGACCAAGTTATGTTCAAGCAGTCAAGCTGCAGGACACCATGTGGTAAAGCACTTGCACTGTCCTTGGCACCCAGGTAATATAAGCTCACTGCTTCACTTACTGTTCCAGCCTCTTAGGCCTATATGCACTTCAAAAGCTCGGACATATTTCAAATTTTAACAAAGTAACCTTCGTTGAATAAAGTATACTAACTTGATACAGAAAAATGTGTGGGAAAATTTTCCAAATGGAAAATTTTCCGACTCACATCTCTATGTACAGGTACTCTTAGTGATACTATACGGTGGTATTATTTTCATATTATATACCCTTCCAGAATAAAGCAAAGTGTATAGGCCTACTCTACACATCACGATTGAGACCATGATATCTGTTCAATGTCAGGTGTGCTGCTTGACTACAACTGAGGGTTGTAGAAATATGATACAGTTGAACACTTCAACACTTGGAATCACTCACCAGTAAATTGCAGGAGGAAGGTTGAAGAGGGGGTATCATTGATTAAAGCATCAATTCAGAGTGTGACTGATAACATAAACTTACTATCAAAATACTGTTACACAGCATTATTATACAGTGTCTTACTATAAATGCATACATACCACATAGCAGGCTATCCGCGATCAAACTCCGCCCTATGTTATAACATTGACGACTGACACCATTTTATGTATGCCTTGTAAAACAAACACACAAAGTGTGATTGTGAGTTTTACTGTAACATTTGGTTGTACGGCGATCGTGATATAACGACGATTACAAAGTCGCACCAAAGAGGTTCTACTGTAGTGATTTTGTAACCTGGCCAGTAATCAAGTAGATTATTAATAATTTCAACTGTCCGTGAGGGATTGGCTAACACGGCTACATACAGCCCAAGTTTACAGGTAGCTATTTATAGCGATAAATGCCACACCACACCAAACCATAAGTTAGTTTCAATAGTTTGTCTAGGTTAGGTCCTAGAAAGTTCCAAGCGAAGGCAGTGCTTACCGGCTGTATGCGAGGTATCGGTGACTACGGAGAAGATATGTTGTAAGATATCGGTGAAGTACGTCTGGTAAAAGCTCTGCGCTGCCTGGTCATGTTGCTCCACATTCTGCAGCAACTGATACAGGATCTAGACACACAAGTGACAAAGTTGCATTGCAAAAAAACAGCTCAAATATATCGCATTGATAGCTACAATATTTACAATAGATCAATAAATATATTCAGGTTGAACTTTCTCTATTTTTTGTCATGTTCATTTTTTTAGACTTCTATGTGTGACAAAAAAAGTACGGTCACAGCCAGCACAGTCATGTGGTCAAAATTCATTGTGTGGTATTTAAAATGATTAAAATGAGGTGGTAAGATCACCCTTGTGGTGCCCCATCTGAACAATCCCCCCTTTCTCCATAGCCTTAATCGGGGAACAATGATTTTGTATCAAGTTTCAATGTACCGTATTTACTCGCATATAAGTCGCATGTATATTTAGAAATTTGAGAACTCAAAACAGGGGTGCGACCAATACGCGGGTGCGACTTAATACGCGCGCACAAAATCTCAAAAAATGAAAGTCAAATGCATCAATTCTCGTCACAGTCGAGCTTGCTATTTTTAGGTCATCAAAAAGTCACATGGGTCTCATAAAGGTAAGTGAGAAAAAACGTCACATTTTACGATAAAACCAGTTGCCGTGAAACACTGCCGGTCGTCCAATGTTAGAGCATGGGGCGAACCCACAATCGTCGTCAGAATTCATGCACAGATAGTCGTCAGTGCTGAAGCAAACGTGACACTTCTAGATTCTTGTGTTACACTGAATAACAAGACAAACACTTCAACACATCTGTTCATTATCAAAACAGTTGCCATGAAACACTGGTGGTCCAATGTTACAGTATAGAGGGAACCCCCAATGGTCGCCCAAATTGATGCACAGACAGTCATCAATATTGAAGCAAATAAATACATGTAAATATGTTTACATTCATTTTTATCTACCCTCTTCCCAGTGTTGAATGAGTAGCCCCCTATAGACAAATCAGCCATATATAGCATTGTTGATTGATGATAAACAGAATGTCTCAAAGTGTTTATGTTGGTAATCACAATCAGTGTAACATGATACTTTTAAAGTCTCATGTTACACTGATTACCAACAAGAACACTTTTGACATAACATCAATCAACAATGCTATGTATGGGTGATAACAGTCTATAGTGGGCTATTCATTGAACACTAGGAAGAGGCAATACAAATTATAATAGTAAAAATGAATATAAACTTGAGAGATATTTAGGTAATCATCATGCACTCTGGGTCCCATTGTCGTCACGCTCGTTGTCGTCACGCTCGCTCCGGTATGTTAGACAACCTGTCCCCTTCCCACCCTCCCGGTTTAGTTGAGGCCGCTCACAATGGTTTCTCATGCCTCATACCAAGGGTTTCTCTCTCAAATGTCCAGAACAGAGAGCTAAACATTTCAATCGCGATGTATTTTTGACGTACTGGAGACTTTTTTTTCTTGATAACATCGAAACTTGATACAAAATCATTGTTCCCCAATTAAGGCTATGGATGAAAGATAGGATCGTTTGGACGGGGCACCACAAGGGCGATCTTACCACTCCATTTTGATTATTTTAAACTAAAGAACTTCAACACCAGGACTGCTCTGTCTGTGACCATAATTTTTCGCCGTGGATAAAAGTCTTCAGTATAAACACACAAATGTTGATATCTTCCACTTTGAACTAAGTCTCTAGGGCAATGATCACTTCTTTCCATTTTTATCAGATGTAAAGTTTATCATTATACAAAATGGACAAAATAAATTAGTGATAACTATAATGTTATAATTAGGCCTATCACTCTACTAAATAATGGTGATAATACTATACTAATACTGGAGACTGCAGGTGCGACTTATACGACCATACAAAGGGTTTTTCAAAAAATGACTGTCAAAAACAGGGGTGCGACTTATACGCGGGTGCGACTTATATGCAAGTAAATACGGTAATTGAAAGAAGAAGAAAATCTATGATATTTCCAAGAAGTCAGAATGTGAATACAAAATGTCCTTCAAATAATAATTGTGTGTGGCTACTTGAGTTTGAGGTAATTGGAAACTGAAATTATCAATATGCCAGATCATGACTATTGTTTTCTCAATGACCCCACCAACAGCCAGGCTATACGAGAAAGATCTATTGGAGTCGGATGAATGATTAATGAGATGATGGGATGATGAGATGAAGGTTTTATGGGTAATGGGAAGGATTGTGGGAAGGAAGCGGTTATGGCATATATTGTGGGAACCATCACAGCATTAGCTTAGACTACAGAGGAAAACCACGAAAAACCCCTGTAAAGATGGACGGTAGCGGGGATCGAACCGGGTCTGATATGCCCACTGCCTCCCTGGGTGCGTAGCCTCGAATCCATTACGCGGTGGAATTGCCTCACTTTCACCGTGATTTCACGGCAAACACGCAGAATGCAAGTCTCGAATCAAATCCACGTGGCAGTGCTCAAATCCACCGTGTGGAAATTTTTACTAGGCATTTGGTTTGTGCTTTTGAATTTCACCGGTGAAAGAGTGAAGCGCGTCGCGGCGTATAGTCGAAGCTCTGAACTGTCAGATCGCTAAAGAATAAAGATGGACGTTTTGCTGGATGCATATTTTGAGAATGAATTGATTGAACGACGAGCCATTAGATAAGAACGTATTTCTAATATCGGTTTGATGCCTTTGATATAAAGGGTCAACGATTTATATTGTTGATTTATATTTATATTGTCTACCAAAGGCATCAATTCGGAATCTTGTGTGAAACTAAAATGTGTGACAGGCTTTCCTTCCAACGTCGTACATATCTAGGCTCAAGCATAGGCTTTATCCGTATAGAATAAATTGTAAGTTATGATACATCATTTCTCTTCTGAAAAAGAGAAATCAGCTTTGAAAACAGTTTGAACTGAAATCATCAGTCAGTAAACCTGTGTTTACTGTTTTATTGTGCAGATCTGTGCCCTATGCTAGGGCTAGGCCTATTCCTTGGCGGAGGTCAGGGCTGCCTTCTCACAATCCCATATAGGACCAAACCTAGCTAAGGCCTAGCTCAACACCCTTCATGGTTGGCAAATTAAGAGTAGCTAGTTTATTTGGAGAAAATACAGTATAAACCTTCCCGCTACTTTCCCTTCCCTGGATCCACTGGAGACTGACAAAAACTGAACAAAAAAATGAGAAAATACAATGAATAAAATATTCATGGAGGCAATAACCAAGCACAGCAAACCCTAACTAATTATGTAATATCTAGTTACAGCTACAGCAATATTACCTTATACTGTATCATGATCGAGTATTTGAGAGAGTAAAGAAGAATATTTTAGTGTCATAAGGAACTGCGGCTAAATTCGATCTGGCGACCTTTACGTCTAAAATCGGGGCTTTACTCGCAGTTATGGAGACACTAAAGGCTATACAGTATGGGCCTAGAGCATTAAAAGTAACAACATAAGCAAATACAAGCATTTTGTTTGGGTTCATGAGAATTGAATTGAACATATCTCATAATAAAGGATCATATTTATACTATATTATAATACTCAGTTTTATATTGATTATTTCTCAGTTATAGCATATCTAGGCATACACAGGTTTGACAAGCCACGGCAGGCCTACTCATTGACGGATGACATAACCTCAAAGCAGGGCATCAACTGCAAACGTTTTGAGAATCATTTTGTCCAAGACGGCGGTATTTATTCGAATTCATGACGTCATGAATTTAAAGCGCTCTGATTGGTTGGAATAAAGGCAATCTTTGTTGCTGTGTGAAATCTCTTGAAAGCAATCCACAAGACAAGATTTTCATTCCAGACTAGAGCAAATAAATCACGGAAACAAAACCAACGCGGAATTGGTACGTGGAAAGTTTCAATTCCGCGTGATTTGGTGGAAGTTCCAGACTAGGCACCCAGGTCACATGAAGCAAGTGCGGTGTAAACCACTACGCTGCATGTGCCGGTTTGTGTATAATGATGAAACAACAATATAAGCATGTATCAATACATTCTCAATTGATTAATATGATTTCCAAGTCGCAAAAATACGCGAAATATGCCTAAATTCGCTCAGAACACCACAATCATCTTGAAACCATAAGATATTCCATGAAAAACACATATTTTGAATGTTTCACCTTGAAACAGCTTGATTTTCCCAAATTCCATCTTTTTTATTCAACACGTGAGCTGGAGGCCAAGTCTTGAAACAGGCAACTTAGATCGCCTAGCGATCTCAGTACGCTGACTGAGAACGCTAGGGAAATGAGTTCTGTTCAGAATGGCAGTCTTGAGTTCCAAGAGGCACTTTGAGAACGCAGGTGATTTCATTATCACACGAGCGTTTTCAAAACGCCGTTCTAGGCGTTCGCAGCGCCAATGTAGTTATGCGTACTAGAAAGTTTCGATAATATCATTTCAAGCTCATCCGTATCTGATTTTTGAATTCGATTTTCTATGTTTTGATAACCCCAATACATGCGGGATGAACTTATTAATTTTTTTCATATTAGTAGAGAATATAATTACCCATTTTAATTTAATTGAAAATACGGACAAATCGTTGTTTTAGATAGGAGAGAAAACCAGGAAAAATTTTGGTGTCGCCGTGGTCTAGTGGGTAGCGCATTAGGTTCTCGTTTTGAAGGTCGTGTTATCGAATCCCGCTATGGTATATCTTTTTTTGTTTACACTTAAAATAACATTTTAGAGCTGGACCACTGTTTAATTCATATTATTCCATTTTTCATTCAGTTCAACTCTTATTTTGATTGTATTTTAATGATCTCTATTAGGGATGACTTCGATTCTGAAAATTCAGAATCGATTATCTAGGGCCCAGAATCGACTAAGAATCGATTCTGAAAATTTTTGGGACAATAAATGTTGCTGGTATCAATTTATACTTGTTCAAAACTTCCCGCGCTGTTTTTACGTCGTTATTAGCAGTTGCAGTTGCTTTGGTATACACTGTACTGATCGGCTATTTTCGACCATTCAAGGTCACGTAACCATAGCAACCAAATGCACCCCCCCTCACCATGCCATCACTTACTGTTTGTTTACGTTTGTTACGAAGACGAAGACAACCGAGCGCTCATGTTAGGGAAACACGAGACAGCAAATACGAGTGGTGCAGGAGGCATCTGATTGTTTGGAGATAACATGACAGTTTGTGAAGGGATTAGAATCAGAGATAAGAGTGGAATTCCTTTAAAGAGTACTGTTGTTTGTTGTTGAAAGAAATTGCAATATCAACAATGGTAATGGGATTTCTGTAGTTTGGTAGTTTTTTCGAAATCGGCCCAAACAAAACTCACGTTCGCACGTTTCATATTCTTGCAAATATTGATTACAAAATAAAATAAACACGCAGCAATTATTTTAATCAATCAACAGCAATTATAATCCAATTGTTTGAGTTCTTATAAGTGAAGGAAATAGGTAAAGTCGTAAGCTGTGGTGGTATAAATAAAATCTGGGGTTTAAACAACAAACAATTATGACCCCACTCAACGATAATTATCCGGAACTGACATTGGAATTTGGAAGGGGAAGGCGTATGCGTCACTCAGACCTCTACCGAAAATGAAGACTTTGGTGGAAGGGGTAGAGGGGACTTGAGTGACAACAACCAATAACATGGCCATTGACATGGACACGTGCGCGCGAAGTGGCCATGTGCTTCCCCTTCAAATACGAGTTGCTACGACAGTACGAAGCACGCTCGTCGCTCGCGTAAACTCGGAAATCAGTATAGTTCGCACCAAAAAAAAAAGCAAAATAATCGATTCTCGGTTTTGAGAGTCGTTTGGTAGTAGAATCGATTAGTAATCGATTCTCGAATAATCGAAGTCATCCCTAATCTCTATCATTGAATAAACTGGCACAATCATCACAATATAGGCCCTATATGGGCCGAAAGGCAATTTCACAATGTGCCACGAATGCACAGATTAATCGTCGAATGTATTCATGAAATTATTTTGAACAATATCTTCATATTCAAATTTATTAGGCTCATATGTTCTCAAATATAATAATGAAACTGAATCTGAAATGCTACTTCATCATTAGTATATTGAATCAAAATAATTATTGCTGTTTGTTTCATTGTAGCAAATATCTATGAGGATGCAATGGTAAATGTCAGTTGAATGTGAATAGCAATAAGAGGATAAAGTAGAATATTAGGCCTTTATTGAGTGAACAAAATAATCAACTAATTATCATATTATCATAGGTCTACCTTTTTATTCTATGATATTATCCAGCCATGATTTATAGATGCATATCATGAATAGCCACAAATTTCAACTGTTATATAATATATACTAGATATTATTTATTATCGTGACTTATTTCATACTGAGAAAATCGAGAAGATCATATGGATTTGTTATCGTATCAAAAATGCAACTCTTTCGAAAAGAAACAATGAGCAAGAAAGAAAGATGGAAGAATAAATAGAAAGGAAGATAGAAAGGAAGATAAAGAGAAAGGAAGAAAGAGACAATTAAACAGAAACGAATAATGACACCGCAAAAATATGAAAGAATGAACAATGAAGATCCTTCTCATATTCACAATAGGCCTATAAGCCCATATTGAATTATATTGAATTCATATTATATTATTAGGCCTATTATTATCACGATTATTCATTTTATTTTCCCATTTCTTATTGAAAACTATATTTATCGGTACAAGAAGTGACAATTATCATGAAAAAACATTCAAAATCGATCTACTATTTGAAAACACCTCTTTTCAAAACGCCAGGAATTGTAAAACGCGAGGTAAAAGCTCGCGATCTAGAACACTAAAAAAAGCGATCTAGAACGCCTGGCATTTTGCTAGTTTGAACTCAAGACTAGCTTACGCGCTCTTTTGGGCGCTTTCATCAAAAAGAGTTATGAAAACGCTAGCGTTCTGAAAACTCCTGGACTCAAGACTTGGCCTCCTGTTCACAGCTTGTTAGACGACCACGAGACTAGCATGAACGTTCTGCCGAGCAGCCGAGAATGGTTTCTCACTTACTCACGGTCGGTCGCCTAGCTTTCTCTCGCGCGTAGTATCAAATTGACTAAATAACCAGGAAGACTGATGATTCATGTTGAAGAGAAGTTTTTTGGCTAACACGGATTTTTATAAATCAAAATCATTTTCTGGGGCTCTTTTTATTTCGAATTAACAATGGTTTTCTTGCTCACTAGTTCATCACTCTCTACTGTACCGTGACCAAAGGAATAGCCAAAACGTCAGAATCTCGTGTGTCTTTTTATCTGTGTTCTATCTACGGGCTCTTCACTATGAGTGGCCTTTCTCTACTCATGAATGTTGGTAAGCTGCTGTTCATTCTTTCCCTTTCACCCAATTCATATATTTACTTGTAAACTGTGTACTTGTAAACTTGTTTTTCCTTTTAGAACTTGATAAAACATCATTTCCGCACGACATCAGGCCAAAAAAACCATAACAGCCAAACAACGACATTTTCAAATAGAGATGTGAAAAACAGGAAACCATGACACCATTTTGAAACAATTTTAACAATACCGTATTTACTCGCATATAAGTCGCACCCGTGTATAAGTCGCACCCCTGTTTTTGACAGTCATTTTTTGAAAAACCCTTTGTATGGTCGTATAAGTCGCACCTGCAGTCTCCAGTATTAGTATTATTACCATTATTTAGTAGAGTGATAGGCCTAATTATAACATTATAGTACTATCACTAATTTATTTTGTCCATTTTGTATAATGACAAACTTTACATCTGCTGAACATGGAAAGAAGTGATCATTGCCCTAGAGACTTAGTTTAAAGTGGGAGATATCAACATTTGTGTGTTTATACTGAAAGACTTTTATCCACGGCGAAAAATTATGGTCACAGACAGCAGTCCTGGTGTTGAAGTTCTTTAGTTTAGAATAATCAAAATGGAGTGGTAAGATCGCCCTCGTGGTGCCCTGTCCAAACGATCCTATCTTTCATCCATAGCCTTAATTGAGGAACAATGATTTTGTATCAAGTTTCGAGTTATCAAGAAAAAAAAAGTCTCCAGTACGTCAAAAATAAATCGCGATTGAAATGTTTAGCTCTCTGTTCTGGACACTTAAGAGTCCATGGGAGTCGATTTAGCGAAATATCAGTTTTTTTTATGATAACTTTTGAATGGTATGAGATATCAAAATTCTAATAAGGGAAAAATACAGATAATTAACATAGCTTCAGGAAAATATAAGCTATAACTATTTAAGTCACATCGCATAACTGTCAAGAGTTGACAGCTAAAAAATGTGTTTTTTTAGCTGTCGACTCTTGATGGTTATGCTACTTGACTTGAATACTTATAACTTATATTATCTTGAAGCTATGTTAATTATCAGTGTTTCTCGCTTATTAGAATTTTGATATCTCATACTGTCCAGAAGTTATCATCAAAAAACTGATAATTCGCTAAATCGACTCCCATGGACTCTTAAGAGAGATACCCTTGGTATGAGGCATGAGAAACCGTTGTGAGGGGCCTCAACTAAACGGCGAGGGTGGGAAGGGGACACCTTGCTGCCTAACATACCCAAGCGAGCGGCCAGAGTGCATGATGATTACTTAAATATCTCTCAAGTTTATATTCATTTGTATCTAGCCTCTTCCTAGTGTTCAATGAATAGCCCACTATAGACTGTTATCACCCATACATAGCATTGTTGATTGATGTTAAACAGATATGTCAAGTGTTCTAGTGGGTAATCAGTGTAACATGATACTTTAAAAGTATCATGTTACACTGATTACCAACATGAACACTTTGAGACATTCTGTTTATCATCAATCAACAATGCTATGTATGGCTGATTTGTCTATAGAGGGCTACTCATTCAACACTAGGAAGAGGCTAGATAAAAATGAATGTAAACATATTTACCTATATTTATTTGCTTCAACATTGATGACTGTCTGTGCATCAATTCTGAGGACGATTGGGGGTTCACTCTATACTGTAACATTGGACGACCAGTGTTTCATGGCAACTGTTTTGATGATGAACAGATGTGTTGAAGTGTTTGTCTTGTTATTCAGTGTAACACAAGAATCTAAAAGTATCATGTTTGCTTCAGCACTGACGACTGTCTGTGCATGAATTCTGACGACGATTGTGGGTTCGCCCTATGCTCTAACATTGGACGACCGGCAGTGTTTCACGGCAACTGTTTTTATCGCAAAATGTGACGTTTTTTCTCACTTACCTTTATGAGACCCATGTGACTTTTTGATGACGTAAAAATAGCAAGCTCGACTGTGACGAGAATTGATGCATTTGACTTTCATTTTTTGAGATTTTGTGCGTGCGTATAAGTCGCACCCGCGTATTGGTCGCACCCCTGTTTTGAGTTCTCAAATTTCTAAATATACATGCAACTTATATGCAAGTAAATACGGTAGGTTGTACTACTGAACACTGAAGAACAAGACAGGCTGTGATTCCAAGAATGAAAGATTCATGTATATGTGCAGTGAAACCTGGATGCAACGATCCCGGATCCATCGGTTCCTGCTTTCTATGATTGATTATTGTTGCCTAACGACCCCACCAACAGCTAGGTTATACGGGGGTACGAATGAGCAGGTGATTATGAAACTATCAAATGATGATAAGTGAAAGGACGTTTACAAAAACCCATACCTTATGCGGGACTCGAACCCACGCTTAACGGTGACTTGGGTTTCTGAAGCGGTGCCTTAGCTGACCGAGCTACCAAGGGTTTCCTGCTTGTGTCATCTATTTTCTCCCCACTCCACTCTCATAATAATAAGCATGTACGCAGTATGATGACTGGACCAGATGGTCATGCTGGTACTCACACTGTCCCCATTTCTCTAAATGTAATTTGGAACCTTCACCTTGTACAATTTATCACCTTTCTCTTTCCTCTCCCATAATGCCATGATCCCATACAATTACTTCATGTACGTCTAGTTTAGGAAGGTTATGAAGCACTTGTGATAGAGACGTAAGTACCTGAAGTCCTGTGTCAGCTACATTTCTCATCGTATGTTTGAAAGCCCATATGATGGAGTCCAGGACTAGCTTGAACTGTGCAGGGGGTATACTAAGGAACGCTGGGAAGCAGTGATTGTTCACCGCCTGGAGGAGCAGGAAGAAATTGGTCCGGTGTTCTGGATACTCCTCAAAGTCCTTGTTGATCATCTCGAGCGTACACTCGAAGACGGCGTCGAATATTTTCGGCACCTCGCTGGTGATGTGGGCCTCTAGCTTGTTGACAATGATGGCCATGCCACTGAGCACCTCTGGTTCCCGGGCAGAAGGGACCAGAGTCCGCTGGTAATCCAACAGGACTGCATCCAGGAGCGGAGGAATGAAGTTCTCCAGGACCTGAACAAAACAACCACCTTGGCATTTACATACTTTACTAACAATTCAAATCCTACAAAGTACAAAATTATCATCATTTAATCGTCGCACAAAAACTTTTGGTTCCTGTACGAAAGATTGATCGAGTTTAAAACCTTTAGATATCTATGTTTTCGACTGCATACTGCAATCATTTGTACCATAAGGCTACCATAAATCAATTAGGCCTACTCGACTTACAAAATCATGTAGGCCCATGACTTTTCAAGAATATTCAATGAAGTAGAAATCTCAAAGTGAAGTCTGAATTTAAATTGCAAATTGTAATATTGAGCGTGTATAAACATTACATTACTATATACTGTATATTTAATACCAATCTGTTGAATGATGAAAAGATAACAAGTTTATCCTTCCACTCTCACTTGCTCGCTCGAAATAGTTCGAGACCAGAAAATATTTCGAGGCTCGAAATTTCGATCTGGGAAAAAATCTTTTCGAGACTTGCACAGCCCTAGTGGTGGATCTCAGCATACACTTATAAAGACAATCAAAATGACCACTTTTTAATATGAAATTTGAACTCAACATTGAAGTACTAACAAGTAACAACAGTTTTTCAAATGCAAACAATGCAGTGTAAATTGTAATGGTGACCAAGGCCTATTGGTGTCGGTGAATGATGAACAAAGTGGTGGGAAGGTAAACACGAAAGGTTATTATATTAGAGGCTCAGAATAGTGGGATGGAAATGGTCATGGACTCATGGCTTATAGACAGGAAGCCCTCGTTAATTCGAAACTCGTGGGAGTTCATCAAGTTTATGACAGAACAAAGCTCGCGAGATGCTTGGACAGCACGAGAGGTAGAATATACCTGCTTTTCTCACAAGCAAACTACAGTAAAACCTCTATCCATCATTTTCAAGGACCACATAAAGAAAAACATTCATGCACGAAAATTAAGTCATCACAACCCTGAAAAACAGATTTTGATGAATAATGGAATATTTTTTTCTCCAATTTTAGAGAAAACTGGAAATTATCATCTTGACTTCAGAAACTATAATTACAATTTTTGTCCACCAGAGACCATGAGTCATGACATAGGTATTACCGATGATGTATAGAAACATGAAAAGAATTGCTCAATGTCTACGTCACAACTCGAAAAGTCCTGGAGGACAAATAAATTGATTTCAATTTGTGAAATGGAGATAGTTTTTGCTCAAATGAGGCAAATAAACATGTAGTTTTGGGTTTGCAGGCTCACCATGGTGTGATCATTGGACCGGCTAACCCAGTCTGCGATGAGTTTCAGTGTCTCCTTCTTGACGACGCGCATGCTCTTGATGAGTGGCTGCTTGGTGACTCCCTCCCCGTTGACCGCGATCGCCGCGCTGATGTTCTCGCTCATCACCTTGTACACGTTCAGCATGTCCAGGTAGATCCTGCCCAGCTGCAGGACGTAGGGATGGCCGAGAGCCTTGCACGCTCGCACGTTGGTCTTCAGGATGCTTGCAAGCTGTTTCACTGCATCTTGGTCCTTCAGAACATCCACGTTCTACAACCACAAACATGGCTTCATTGATAAATGTTTCAATTTCCACATCTCGTCAGCACAATGCCATCAATTTGATGCAATAAATGTTGAATTCTGTTAATGTGGCCATCCTTCTCCGACACTTGGGAAGTAACAGATGCAGGGACCAGAAAGTGGTAACAATGAGAGCCTACGAAGCCACATGCAACAGCAACGAGAAACCAGAGAAGGAAAGGAAGGACACAATGTTTTCAAAGTACAACCAAGCCTAGAGATTTCCTGAAATATACAAGTGAGTGTTTATTATCATTTCGATGAGAACATATGGAAATCATTCTATATTATTCAATATTCAGTGATGATCACAATTACAATTGATGTTTTATGAATGGCTTTGAATAAATTCACCTCCACACAAGAAAGAAGTCACCAACTTTTCATTTGTCACTTTGTGTTTCCTGATAAACAATTGCTAACACAGCTCGGAAATATGTGCTGTCAAGCCACATTCTATGCCAGGCTTGTACGGTAATGACAACACAAGGATCGTAGAGCAGCATTTGTCTGGCAAACATTGTCATTCATTTTCAGACTAATATGCGTTCTACACAAGATGGGTACGTAACAGGGCTACACAGTAAATACTTTTCAACCATCCTTTCCAAGTTTCAACAAGGTTTAAAACAACTATGCCCAATGGAAAAAGATGTTACTCCAAATGGAATTGAAACAATTTGCTGCGTGTGCCCATATCAGTGGTATCAGTGTAACATTTGACAGGCTGTGTTAACATTAAATGAGCTTGGATTTATTCTCTGGAGAGGAAAGTATTGAAATCGCATGCAAAAAGGAGAGAAGCAGATTTGATCCCAGATAATAATAATTGTAAATACAGGTAAAGAAACAAACTGCCAACACAGAAAGACAAAAGGAATGGGGACATTTGAAAGCATGTGGCCATGGGGCCTATTGGTAGAGGAAAAGAAGATATACAGAGCAGCTCGTTCGTTCAGAGTACAAGCATTGAGAGAGCAACAGGAAGGAAGGGATCTTACTTGTAGTTGCTGCAGAGAACATGGCACGGTTGCGATAAGTGCTATTGTGTATCGTAGGAGAGAAAAGAAGGCATCAGTAGACGTGGTTAATGAAACACGTACTTCAAATAGAAACCAGCTGCTGGATTGAGGAAAAAGATTTCAAGGGGGAGGGAGTTCACCTGAATCAACAAGGATAACAAGGATAGTAAGAAAAGCCACGAAGAGACTAGGCAAGATAGAGAATAAGCCTAATGGTGCAGGGCTGCTTTTAGGGATAGAACAAATCAACAAAATCAAAAATTGGAGAGGAAAGGAGTAGGAAAAAGGAGTTGAAATTGAATTGTGTAGATGGAAGTGTATGAAATTGAGGACGACAGTATAGACGTGGCCAGATGACGAATATAGGAAGACAGTTCCAGTTGTAGAGAAGATGCAGGGGTCGCTTGGGGGAGAAGGAAGTAATTGCACGATACAGGCCCTCTACATATTGGAAAAGCCAAGGCTAGGATACTGGAAAGAAAGCACAAAGGGAATCTAATAGTAGGAGACAAGACCTAGTAACCGACATAATCAACGAGGGGAAAACAAGGGCAGGAGGCAGCAACCTCAGTGAGACACTAGACATCAGCTCAAGTGATCATGAAATTCCAAACGTTGAATTGAGTGGAGTGAAGATAGCTGACGAAGAGAAGGGAGAAAAAAGATTTAGTTTTACAAGAAGGCTAAAGTGTACGACATAAGAAACTTCCCGTCAAAAAAGAGAAATAACTGGACAACAGTGATGGGAGACATTGGATAGTTTCAAATGTATTTGTTTCGAGGTAATAGAGACATATGTGCTAGTATAACAGTAATCCAGATTCCATGATAACCAAGAAATATAAGCAATGATAAAAATTAGGAAATTGGATAACTGGAATAGAGGAACAGGAGGGGAAGTACAACAAGGAATTTAATGATACCTTTTTCGGAGGAGCGTTTGACAAGCATGACGAGAATGAAAGCTGGGAAAAGATGCTCAAATATATTGGCGTAAATAGCACCAAAGGAAGTAACAAGGACATGCCTAGGCTTACAGTAATTAACAAATATGGAAAGGATTTCTCAAGTGAAAACAAGAAGGCAAACACATTGAACAAATATCATAGTAAGTTTTTCTTTTCTTCGAAAAAGGGATAGGCCTACAGGTGGGAGGGTAGTAGGAAACGAAACAAATACTGAAGATTTTGATATAAACAAGCAAGCTACACATTCCATATAAAATCTTGACTCATTACATGCTGCATTTTACCAGCGTTGAAAATAATTTTGTTTTCATTGTCAGTCTAGGAAAATGGCCTGAGACTGAATATATGAAATGGGTGAAAGAGAGAGAAGTTGACGTCTCAGCTATTGCCTTGGTCACATCAGAGTAGATAGTAGGGCTGTGCGAGAATACAAGCTATATCTGGAAGGCAATAGCCGAATGTCTTAGCTTTGTTTACCTTGGACGCCTGGCTGATGATGTCATCCCACACCTGGTTAGGCAGCATCATGTACTTCTCGATAAGGTTTTCCTGCACTTGGTGGTCCACCTGCGCGTTGATCATGTACCCGACCGCCTCGTAGAACGTGTGAACCTGCTGCGTCTGCAGGTCGCAGATGATCGAGCTGATCGTCGTCAGGATCTCTTCAATGAAAGGCACTGCCTCGCCCACTTGAATCGTTACAAAGTGACGACGACACTTGAGCGCTATTTTGATGAAAGTATCACAGGCCATGTCTTGCACACCGTCGTGGGTCTCTGCAACATTATCATACACTTTGATTGGGGATGCAATTAAATTCAACAATCAAAATACAATTCAGAATTCACTTGATAATAATATCAAACGGATGACAATTTAGATTGTTGCCAAGTGGAAGGTACCCAAACCCCCAAGAACTCTGAAGATCGATTCGTACTTGTCTCGAGATCAAACGTCCAAGATGCAACTAACTTTCTTTCTGATATTCGACTTGATTCAAAGTCAGTTGAGAACAACTACAGTAAGCCTACATCAGATTATCTCATATATCTATTTTGATAGCAATGGCATCTTCATAAATTTGAGGTTATGTGCCATGTACGAGCGACAGGATTAGACCTACTGTGTTCACTCGTTAGTTGATAATGTTATGAGCAATTTCCAAATAGAAATTCATTACAAAGTGCTTAAGAAATTAGAAACGACGCACTCTTTTTCCTTTTAATGCTGCTTAGCGGCCCACCAACATCTAGATGATACGGGAGTAGGAATGAGCGGGTGAATGAGATGATCAAGTGAGAACGGGATTTAAACCCACGCCTGACCTGACTTCAGTTTCTGTCTGAGACACAGGGGGGGCTAACATGCACTCAAGATGGTTTGTAATTGTTTCGTAACCTGCCACATGTAAGCTCAAGGCCTATTTTCAGAAATGCTTCTTGATGGGCAACCACTAGAAGGTGTACAATAATAGCCTGACTTAAACTGTACCAAGAAATTATGCAATATAAAGATTAGAGGATGTTTCCAAGACATATGCATTATAAGCATTATAATTTTACGGAGAACCAGTTCTGACTACACCAAGTTGCCGAGTTTTCCTAGTTGTCTCAAACAACTCTCTATGACGTGGATCACTTGTCTGGCACATCGAGTTTGTTCGACAAAAATCCCAACAAGTCAAGGCCTGCTTGTTGATTGTCGGCCTCTCACTTTGGTGCCTGTTTTGTCGAGTTATCCCATAATTTGGAGAGCTCTGACAAGTTGTCCACCCCACAGGAAGTCTTGCATGGAGAGTTGTACCCGGAAACAGTACGTCCCAGAACTCACAAGCATATAATACTGACAAAATGAGAGAAAAAAAAAAGAAAAAATTTAAAAAAATAATAATCAAATAGGCCTAGAATAACAAGAATGAATTTTAAAAAAAATATGATCAAGTGAAGGAATAAATCAATTAATTGATTAATTGAAGAAAAAGAAAAATGAGACAAAAAATGAGACAAAAAATGAAAAATCAATAAATCAATGAAAATCCAAGTGAAAAAAATGAATAGTAATAAATAAGTGATTAAATAACTGAAAAAAATGATAAAAAAATGAAATGAGATGAAAAAAAAATTAATAAATAAATAAAATGATGGAAAAAATAGGAAAAAAAAAGAAAAAAAGAGAAAAGAAATCAAACATCACAAGAAAAGAAGAAAAGAAGTTGAAAGAAAAAGCTCAACAAACACCTTTTATATCCATCCTGACTTGGTTTTTCGTGGTTTCCCACAGTACCTGAAGCAAATGCTTAGATGAAGTACTAATTGGCCACGACCTTTAATTAGTAGAGTGATAAGCCTAATCATAACATTATAAGCCTATCACTCATTTAATTTTTTTTTGTCAATTTTGTATAATGATGAACTTTACATCTGCTGTTAATGTAAAGAAATGTTCATTGCCCAAGAGACTTAGTTCAAAGTGGAAGATATCAACATTCGTGTTTTGTTTACTCTTAATACCCATGCTGTAAATGGGTGGCCGGCAATATGATCGCGGCTAAAAGAGCGCGGGCAATAATCTCGCGGCAATAATATCGAGTGTGGTAAAATGATCGCGCGTACATAAGGTCGCGAAGACAAAAATGTCGTGAGCAATAAGAGCGCAGACAAATGATCGCGGTGACCATATGATCGTGGGCAATAAGATCGCGGTGACCATATGATCGCGGGAGAAAAGACTGCGGACAATAAGATCGCGGGCAAAAGATCGCGGCGACAATATGATCGCGGGCAATATGATCGCGGACAATATGATCGCGGGCAATAGGATCGCGGTGACCATATGATCGCAGGAAATTAGATCGCGGGCAAAAAGATCGCGGTGACCATATGATCGCAGGCAATATGATCGCGGGCAATAAAATCGCAGCAACCATATGATCGCGGGCAAAAAGATCGCGGTGACCATGTGATCGCGGGCAATAAGATCGCGAGCAAAAAGATCGCGGTAACCATATGATCGCGGGCAAAAAGATCGCGGCGACAATATGATCGCGGGCAAAAAGATCGCGGCGCCCTTAAGATGATTGTGGGCAATAAGATCGCAGGCAATATGATCGCGGGCAAAAAGATCGCGGCGACCATATGATCGCGGTCAATATGATCGCGGGCAAAAAGATCGTGGCGACCATATGATCGCAGGCAAAAAGATCACGAGCAAAAAGATCGCGGGCAATATAACCGCGGGCAATAAGGATAACCTATTAAATGAAGATTAACAAGTGGCCTATTAACGAATAATTCAAAACGATCACAATCAGAGATGATGAATCGAGAAAGCCGTGACATATTTGATTCTGGTAGTTCTTGAACGATTAAATAATACAAAGTCTGTAGATGTGGATTGAGCAGGCAAATTATTTGTTGTACTAGAATTCCATACTTTTATCATCATCTCACAACGCAAATCCTGCGTTTTCCCAGTTCTAACCACACTTGTCGAGGAGTGAACATCTGGGGGCGCATTCCTGTACGATCTAATCCGGTTTTAGTGATGTTGGTATTAACTTGGTATTCCTAAATACATATATACCAGAAAAGCAGGATTAACTTAAACCTGCCAAAGAGCGGGTTTAGCGTGTTTTAGGATCCACTTCAAGATTTCAAATATATATTTAAATATCTAATATGGTGAATATCGTTACGGGAATGCGATTTCTAGAATAAGAACTGAAGGTAACGGAATATGAATATATCGAAATAATTTTACTATTAGTTTCATTATTATTGATAATCCATTTGCCAGAATTCTTTTCAAAGCTTGTATTGTCATGATGTTCTGAGAGCATAATATTCATATTGGCAGTATGGTTGTATCATTAGCGCGGCTGCTTGCAGCGCAAGGCGGGCAGGGTTTGACCCCACTTGGGCCAACTTTTTTTTCAAATTCAATTTAATTGAAAGTAGTGCATTAGGCTGAGATTTGATTTAGTTCAAGTTTTGTTGAAATTGGAATAATTTAGATACATTTTAGCTGGTAGCATTTTAACAAAACAACATTTGTCAAAAAACTGTTTCACCGACGTACTAACCTACGCTTCCCTTAAACCTACTATAAAACTCGTACAGAAATACGAAGTTGAACCTCTCTAAAACCGGGTTCAACACGGTAATAACTTAATTGTACTGGAATGCATCCCCAGGTCTCGTAAGATAGTAGCTAATAGCTATATCTCGTCTTAGGTCGTCCGCGACCTTCATTCGCGATATTATGATACGAGATAACGTGTTTTTGGAAAACTGACACCGTAGAGGCGGAGAGTGTGAAGCGAGCTAGTTAGTGCGTCAGATAATAAAGAGAGAGAGGGGGGTGATTCTTGTGATTTTCCCAAGTATTAACGCGCGGTATATGACAGAGGCAAATATATACTTCCACGTATACCCGTCTTTCAATCTTTGACTACTAACGATCAACTGTTTTGATCTGTCAATTTCGACTAGCAAATCGGACTCCATGTATTAAATACTATCGACAGCAGTAAGTTTCAAACTTACATTCCAAACACATGATAATTCTGTTTAATTTAATACTGAAGCAGTTTGGGCTACCTACGAGAGACGAAGCTTCGATTGACAGTTTGTCGCTTTGATCCGGGTTGACCTATCCCACACACTTGGCGTAAGGGTGGTTCAAGCACTCATCATTCTCTTATAAATACGAGTATGAGTAACCCTGCTACCAAGTGCCAACAACTCGACAACTAAATGTCAAAAAATTTCAGAAGAGCCACCACTCGCAAGCGCGGTAAACAGTAAAGACCGGGGTTCGATTCCCGCCATGGTCGACCACCATCCTTAGGCCTACACGGATACAACGGTTTCAAGATGAAGACCTGAGATTGTTTCATCACATAGTAATGAACCAGGAAAACGCGAGATTTGCGTTGTGAGATGAGCTTAGAAGTATGGAAATCTAGTGTGACACATAATTTGTCCGCTCAATCCACGTCTACAGGCCTTGTATTATTCTAATCGTTTGAGAACTACCAGAATCAAATATATCACGGCTTTCTCGAATCAACTTCTTTGCTTGTTATCGTTTTGAATTATTCGTTAAGGATTCTATAATAGGTCTCGTAGTTCCTCCGACTGCCGCCCAGAAGGTAGCAGTGTCGAGTTAACATTTTCTATTTTTTGCCTATAGATGGTGCTAAACACCAAGATGCATTGAGGGTTGCGGCAAACGCAACCCGCAATGCATCTTGCAATTTTCTACCTCTCCATACTTGTATTTACGAAAGAATGAAGCGCGAACCACTCGTGCGTTGGTGGTATGGGATGGGGAGACGGTCGCTCGGAACATTCTTCTTTCGTGGGTACAAAAAAGCAGTAAATGCGTGAAGATCCATGACAATAGCTGTCAATCACAATTCAAAGGATAACATCCCGTCACAACTTGTCTAGCCGTCAACTGTATCATATACAAAAGAAAAAAGGGTTTACTACCTATCTATACAATTTGAATAAATATCGAAACGATATGTTGTTATCTTAATTATACTTTGAAATCAATTTTCCACATTGAATAATTATAAAGCATGGGGAATTGATGAAATTCCAATTTTATTTTTGAAATTTCGTCCGTATTTAGCCAAGTTGATTAGTAGTAGTTCTTAAAAGTTCACTCCAATCAAATCAACTTGGACTTTTCCACCTGAAAAGACAGCACCATGCAAACCAGAAAAAATTATATACGTAAAGTAGTTCATTATATGTGCGTTGATAATGACGACACTTCTTCATTCAAATTCTTTTTTTGTTCTCAATTTGAGCCCATTTTGAGAATTATTAGAAATTGACTTTTGAATTAGTGTTCACTGCTTACATTGCGTTTCGATTAATTTCAGTTTTAATTATGTAAGATATGTAAATTATTGCAAAAGTATTGAAACATTCCGAGGTGCGAATATATTCATAAAATATGAAATAAATGACGAGAATTGAACCCCGTCTCCTGAATGACGGTTCAGTATTTATCCATGTGGGTCACCCGTCTCACCTTATTTTATATTTACTGCTAAGGCCACAAGGTTTGACTGATCTACATAAACATTTTTTTGGGATACGCATATTTATTTAACATCGGAAGTAGAAAGATTTTGGCAGACTGCACTGCACAAGTCGCAAGGTTCGACTAAGCGACATGAAACTTTTTCTGTATACGCAACAGAACTTATTCAACTTAGTTATGTATGGTTTTCGGGTCAAATCAGTTGGACCATTTCTGAGAAACGCCATTCTCAAACTTCTGAGATTAGGCTGAGCAAAATTTTAAAGAAAGATTGAAAAAAACAAAATTTCCTGCGGGCCTACCGGTATATAAACACATAAATGATACACATTATAACAAATGTTCATGTAATTCAAACCAGCCGTACCGAAGAAAATGAATTTAATACATATTTTTTTCACCAGATGAGCGATAGCGAAGATTTCCATCCCTCTCTAACGGAGCTTTGTCTGTTCTTTTCTGTTTATTTGTTTGTGTGAGTATACTACACAGGTCACACGGGTTGACTGATCTTCACGCAACTTTTGTGTACACGCAAATTTATCCAACTTGGAACTTTATTGTTTCTGGGTCAAATCAGTTGGACTATTTCTGAGAAACACCACCTAAAAGTTTCTAAAAATTTCATAAGATCAAGCAGTATGGGAGAATTCGAAAAATGAAATATCTCTAAAAAGATTCAAATTTTCACTCAAATGATACACACGATTACAAATATGTATGTAATTTAGACCGGCTGGTTTGAAGAAAATAATGCAATGAATGTTTTAATTCATCAAATATATAAAGCAATATATACAAAGAATAATAAAAAAGAAAAATAAAGAAATACATAAAAAATAATGGCAGAACCAACGAGATGTAATAGTAAACCATACTATTACATCTCGTTGAGCAGAAGGCGAGAATCACGACTTTGTAGTATTTGTTAGTTGTTGGGTGGAATATATTCTGTATGTGTCAAGGTGTGTAGAGTTTTCGATTATACTACTTCCTATAAATATCTCGCTCATCTCACAACGCATATGCTGCATTTGCCTAGTTTGTATCGTGTTTAACGACGCTAACGTAACAACGTCCTGGTGACTATGCTCATAATAAATGTATGATAATGCACTGCTCCAGCCTTGGAAATTCAAAGTGCATGTGTTCATGTGGTTGTTGCGATGGTCTAGCTATATGAACTCATTATGTTATAAGTCTGTTGAATTTCGGGCGTGATCAACTGTTGACTGAGATATTCAGCCATCCGGGTGTTCAGCCGTTACTTCTAGGGTGAGGAAGAGGTCGAGGGTTGAATCAGTCTGTAGCGAAATTTCTTGGATACAAGACTTATAGACTCTGTACCGCACATTCAATTAATGTGTTCTATGCAATTATTCTGTATTGTGTGATTTGCTTCATTCTACGAGTATCGCTTCAAGGTTTGGAGTAGACCATAGAGTAGAGAAGTTTTTAAAAACTTCATCACTCTATCAGTAGTCCTATATTCATGAATACAAATATATCGCTCATCTGTCATTTTACAACGCATACGCCGTGGGTTGTCTTTACATCGTAGGCCTAATAACAACAGAAGATTATAGTGATTATTCACTTCATCAAATGTCGTCCTTGAATACATCTATTTCTAATGCAATGCACCATATATTTCCAACCGTATTTGTGTTGATATATGGACCTACCAATATCTAAAGATTTTTTAGGTACAAAAAAATTACTGCAAATTTTGATCAATACGGTTTCATTTCATATAACAGAATTGGGTAATTTTGATGTATGTTTATGTATTTTGTGTTTTGTATTGTTGTGACTTGTGACAGGATACGTCACTCACTCAGATCTTACACTTTATCTATATAGATGTATATGATTGTGAGCATTCAAATTATTTTTCCCGATTTTTCATAATCGTTGTATTTTGATGACATGTCATTTATTTTCATTTTTGTAAATAACAATCCTGTGGCTCAATGAGATATACATGATACATCTATCTACCTACCTTCTGAGTTATATTTATTGATCCAAAGTTGATCTCAATTTACCGTATCATTAAATAGGATTGAATACTTGGTTGTTATCGTAATCGATTTTAATTTTAGTTTTGATACATTGTTATTGACTTTGAAATTGGTATGTTTCCACGCGGTGAACATGATATACAAACACACACCGTTCATGTACTAGACCTATTTTGGATACATTTCTCAATTATATTCTTAAAATCCATCATGAAAGAATAATGTACGAAATGCTGAATAATTATTGTGTCACAAATAGTTAATACATTTCCAAAATACATTTTCTACATACTGTCGCATTATATATCAAGACCTCTGAAATGTCAGTGTCCAACATCCTAGAATTGCATTTTATTGAATTATTCTATTACATAACGAATACTGTATGATGTGCATCACATAAAACAAAACAAATAGGCTCATATTGCATAATAGTCCCCATATTTATAGCATATGTTGACGAATATCTCGAATAGATGAAATGATGAATAGAATGTTTGATGGATATGACTGAACTCAAGCATTCCCAGAAGCATATAATGAATAAACATTTGAACATTTGATGTGATACGAAAGATTCTCAGTTTCCTCTCTGACATAAGTATGAATGTGCATATTATACTGTCGTTATCGGACCAGGAAAGATTTGTTAAAATACCACATTGGAACAGGTAGTTTTTCTGTGCATTGTATGATTCGTGGCTAGCCTCAGGGGATGGAGTTGAAAGCAAGCTAGCAACCCTTCGGAAACTTGAAGTAGTGTGAAAGATCGCCGCAAAATACGGCAGCGCACCGATCATGAACGAAAAGCGAGACGTAAATTCATGAAAATTAACACTTTGATTTATACAACATTTGTGAGCTGTGATATTTTTTCTAACAAATCCCGAGCTGAGGATTGCCTCAGCAATTATTAGGTCGTGAAAATTGCCCTAGAATTTTTACGTTATCTCCACCCGTTCTCAACATAAATATGCATTACGGTAAAACTGTAATTATTTTTACCGTCGTCAATATGATAGCCATGCAATTTTGAAAAATATTGTTATCTTCCTTGAACAATTTACGTTCCAATGACATTTTTTTCATTAGAATAGAACTAGTGGTGCTCTGTCAATGGCAATTTATAACAGTGAATGCGCGGCTGTGACAGATCGCGCAAGCTGTTATAGAGTCCTTAACAGGCCACTTGTTGATCGTCATTTAATAGGTTATTATTATTGCCCGTGATCATATGGTCGCCGCAATATTATTGCCCGCGATCATATGGTCGCCGCAATCTTATTATATGCGATCATTTGGTCGCCGCGATCATATTACCCACGATCATATTGCTCGCGATCTAATTGCCCGCGATCTTATTGCCCGCGGTCATATGGTTGCCGCGATCTTATTGCCCAAGGTCTTATGGTTAATGCAATCTTATTGCCCGCAATCATTTTGACCGCGGTCACTTTGTCCACGATCCTTTGGTCTTGGCGATATTATGTACCCGCGATGTTATGTCTCTCGCGATCTTATTGCCACGACCTTATTGCCCGCGATATTTAGAGCGTCGACATTATTGATTCAGTAATATTACCGTGAGCCCTGTAAATGTACGGATATATATCACAAGAACGGTCATAGTGTGTTCCGGACTTCCGGAAACTGAACGACTTTTATCTACGGCGGAAATTTATGGCCATAGACAGCGCAGTCCTGGTGTTGAAGTTAATTGGTTTTGAATAAACGAAATGGGGTGGATCGCTCTTGTGGTGCCTTGTCCAAACAATCCTATCTTTCATCCATAGCCGTAATTGGGGAACAATGATTTTGTATCAAGTTTTGATGTTATTAAAAAAAAAAATATATATATATATATATATATATATATATATATATATATATATATATATATATATATATATATATATATATATATATATATATATAAATTTATATATATATATATATATATATATATATATATATATATATATATATATATATATACAGTAAACCCTCGTTAATTCGAATTCCAAGGGACCCCAAAAATCAAAATTCGAATTAAAAAAATTTGAATTATGAAAAAAATGTTTTTTCCTTGTATAGTACAGTAGTATACTGTGTGCGTGCAGTTTGAGTGACCATGTGCGCCTTGCACATTGTTTGTTCCCTCCTACTTTCCCCTTGTTCTAAGGAAGCCAACTTTGACAGCCATGTGGTTATCTTCAAGTCAAGTGTTTTCTCAGCAATTTTAACAACACAACAAGGAGTCCCAATAATACTATATATTATCATGTCATTCATTAGGTAACACTTATCACAGTTCACAGTGTTGAAAGAGTCAAATTACCAAACTGGATGTTTGGATTAAAAAGTAAAAAGCAAGGCAATAAATATAAATATTAGGGCCTGGAATGAAATGAATGAATTATTCTCTCTACATGCACTAGCCGACTGGTCTATTTATTATTGTATCGTGTTTGTTCAATTTGAATTTCAGCAAAAATTATGAATGAAAGTTGACACAATCACATCCATTATCCTAAACATTACCGCTCGGGTGTCTCGACCAGCCAGATGTCTGTCTGTGACCCTGAAAAGACCCCTCGCCTAACCCCTCATCAAAATAGCACGCGCTGCACATGTGGCTATGACGTATCTCTAGCTTGCCGGGTCGCCAGGAATGTTGATGACAAAGGATTTCACGTGATGAAATATCCAATTGTGAAAACTTTTATTCGTAATTTTTGCTGAAATTCGAATTAAACAAACACGAAACAATAATAAAACAGTAGTTTGGACTAATAATCAGTTCGAAATTCGAAATAATAAAAATTCGAATTATCGAAATGAATTAACATTGATATCCCTATACCAGCGGCCGGGGTCATTTCTCTGGTTCGAATTAGCGCGGAATTCGAATTAACCGAGTTCGAATTATCGAGGGTTTACTGTATATATATATATATATATATATATATATATATATATATATATATATATATATATATATATGTATATCTATATGTATATGTATATATATGTATATATATATATATATATATATATATATATATATATATATATATATATATATAGATAGATAGATAGATAGATAGATAGATAGATAGATAGATAGATAGATAGATAGATAGATAGATAGATAGATAGATAGATAGATAGATAGATAGATAGATAGATAGATAGATAGATAGATAGATAGATAGATAGATAGATAGATAGATAGATAGATAGATAGATAGATAGATAGATAGATAGATAGATAGATAGATAGATAGATAGATAGATAGATAGATAGATAGATAGATAGATAGATAGATAGATAGATAGATAGATAGATAGATAGATAGATAGATAGATAGATAGATATATATATATATATATATATATATATATATATATATATATATATATATATATATATATATATATATATATATATATATATATATATGAATATATATATATATATATATATATATATATATGAATATATATATATATATATATATTATATATATATATATATATATATATATATATAATATATACATATATAAATATATACATATATATATAAATATATATATATATATATATATATATATATATATATATATATATATATATATATATATATATATATATATATATATATATATATATATATAATATATATATATATATATATATATATATATATATATATATATATATATATATATATATATATATATATATATAAATATATATATATATATATATATATATATATATATAATATATATATAAATATATATATATATATATATATATATATATATATATATATATATATATATATGAATATATATATAAATATATATATATATATATATATATATATATATATATATATATATATATATATATATATATATATTATATATATATATATATATATATATATATTTATATATAAATATAAATATATATATATATATATTTATATATATATATATATATATATATATATATATATTATATATATATATATATATATAGATATATATATATATAGATATATATATATATATATATATATAATATATATATATATATATATATATATATAGATATATATATAGATATATATATATATATATATATAGATATATATAGATAAAATATATATATATATATATATATAAATATATATATATATATATATATATATATATATATATATATATATATATATATATATATATATATATATATATATATATATATATATATATATATATATATAATATATATATATATATATATATATATATATATATATATATATATATATATATATATATATATATATATATATATATATATATATATATAATATTATATATATATATATATATATATATATATATATATATATATATATATATATATATATATATATACTATATATATATTATATATATATATATATATATATATATATATATATATATATATATATATATATATATATATATATATATATATATATATATATATATATATATATATATATATATATATATATAAATATATATATATATATATATATGAATCCATTATAGTTTTAGGGTATAATCGTGTTAAATTGAGTACAAAGTATAGATGTTGGATACTTTTTTCATTTTCTACTCGACGCGTTTCGACGGTCTTATCACCGTCTTTTCCAAATGTTGTATATTCTATAAAACAATCACATTATTGTACAATAACAAAAGAGAAGAATTTTACAAAAACAAAACTGG
>OZ023327.1:24875801-24977141 GCA_964007535.1 Brachyptera risi
TATCTATCTATATATATATATGATATATATATCTATCTATATATATATATATATATATATATATATATATATATATATATATATATATATATATATATATTATATATATATATATATATATATATATATATATATATATATATATATATATATATATATATATATATATATATATATATATATATATATATATATATATATATATATATATATATATAGTATATATATATATATATATATATATATATATATATATATATATATAATATATATATATATATATATATATATATATATATATATATATATATATATATATATATATATATATATATATATATATATATATATATATATATATATATATATATATATATATATATATATATATATATATATATATATATATATATATATATATATATATATATATATATATATATATATATATATATATATATATATATATATATATATATATATATATATATATATATATATATATATATATATATATATATATATATATATATATATATATAAGCATTGGGCCTACTTATTAATTCTGTGCGCTTTAAAAGCCTGACCTGCAGTCCTACGAAGCAGTAAACAAACACGCATCAATGTGTCTTCTGGATTGAAAACAGTAAGTTACAGTAACGACTCTCCAACTTACCGTGCATAAACTCGAAAAGTTTGTTAACTACTGTTTTGAGGAATTTCCAGTGAGCTCGGAGAAATCTGGGATATTGGCCGACCACGTACATTATGTTGGATGCAATAATAGCTTTGTTGTCTTTGCCTTTCTTCTGTTCGCATAGACCGAGCAAGTCTTTGATAACGGTCACTAGGAAACGCTTCTCGTCCTCTTCGTGCATTGCACCCGATATACTGCCAATCGCCCAACATAACTACAAACATAATCACATCGTTTAACCAAGCACACCAACACCAACATCTACAGCAGAGTAATTGACAAACTTGTATAAATAAAAACGTTAGAGATGAACCCCACGCGTCCACCGTGCCACATCTTCATGCTTTCCAATGCAGTAGAACCTCTTGAGAAAATCCCTCATTACAGCCACCATCACGATGCATCATCGTTTTGAGATAGTCCCGGCCAATTCCCATAAAACCATGTGTAGTTTTTCTTTGTTAATAAGTCCAGTGATTTAGTGATTTAGTGATTGACAAATCATCATTCAGGGTGTAGTGTGTGATTGAGAGAACTTGAATTGAGGGCCTCCATTTGACTGGAGAGCACACTATCTTGAAAAATTTAAACATTCTAAGTTCATAAAACGTAACTCACAAATATCTCGTTAGATTTCGTAATGTAGGTTTTATGAATCGAATAAAAATACCCAAATTACTTTCAAATTCAAAGTTTAATTTCAAATTATTTTTATATTGTATTTTCATTCTTATTTGAAGTTATAATTCATCCAACTCCAATGAGGAAATGTATGTCCGGGTCAAAGTCAGTTTTTACTTTCTTTCGAGCCACAAATGCAACATTTATTTGAAAAAGTGGATATTCTGATAATTTAATAACCAATACCGCGACAGAGTCTCCATGAGACGATGCGTGAATTACAAATTTTCTTGACTCATATTACGTTTCCCTGTGTCAGGAACGTGAAGGCACCTATTTCTTAGCATCATGCACTTCACTTCAATTCGGGGTGGTGTTATATGAGGGGACGTGGGGGGCAATGAGCCAAGGGTTTCCTGTTATTTTCCAGGCCGTATTGATGAATAATAAGTTGCACTTGGCATGCAGTTTTGATTTCACACGTTTTATATCAGGAAGTTTTTGTAGTTGCTAAAATATTTCAGGACTTGGCTCCCAAGTTTTTACCCGTCAGGGTTTATGGTGGGATACATTTTAATACAAATTTTTATGAAAGTTCACAATTGATAATGCCTAAAAGAGCATTTACAACCCAACACTAATTGTCTGTACCTAACAAGATACATATTCTCAGTCCATTACCATAAATTATTTTGCGTATTATTTCATAGATAGACTAGCCAATTGGTCTGTATGTAATTGCTAATAACAAGTTCAGGTCCCAGGGAAAATTGTGCTCCTTTCAGTGGCTTTTTGTGGTATCCTCTGGCATCTTCAGATCTCTGTAAAGGAACTAGCTGAATGAAATGTTATGCCTGCCCCGGCTTCTACAACTTACCGTATTGAGGTTCTTCCACGACCACTCGGTCCCGTTGACCTGGTTCTGGAGCTTCTCCGTCATCACTCTCTCCGTGTCACCGTAGTCGAGATGCGTCAGATAGACGAGCGTCTCCCGCATGTTCTTGTACAGGTTGATCGAGTCCGTGTCCTTCATGAACTCTCTAACCACTTCACCGTTCTCGTTCTCCACAACCAACACTTCTTCTGGCTTGGCCATTCGGCTGATCATGATGTAGCGCACCTGCAACGCCACTCAGTCAATCACTTGACAAACACTCCACTTACAATTACAGGGTTCAATTTTGGCTGATGATGCACTTTTTCAAATTATTCAATGAACAATCATTTACTGTAATTTATGAATTTATTGTATACGTGTATTCATTTTATAATAATCTGGTACATTTTGGTAGGGCCTAGCAAACATTCATTTTCTCCTAAATCTCCACAGACTGTTCAGTCTTTTCTCTATTACTGATCAATGTCCATGTGGTAGCATGTGGTGAGCAGGTGGTCAGAGCTGAAAGACAGTATCGAATCCTGAAGGTTTCTGGAAATGTTCTAAATGTTTAAATAAAATATATTGGTAGGCAATTAGAAATTTTGCACCATATTGTAGTGAATTATATATTATATTGATTGTAATCCAGCATACTCACAGAACAAAATTGAATACTACATCAAGACTATTTTTCAAACTTTTCAAGCGAATGAACACAATCAATTGACTGTCACATGTACACAGTGCTCAGTTATCTTACCTTGGTGAGCACGTCGCTGTAGAACTGTCTGCGCGGTGGTATCAGTGAAGTGTTGGACACCTTGGAAGCAAGGAACAGTGGTGACGGCGTGGTGAACGGGCTCTCTCGGTACAAGTCGGCACTCAGCCCGTTCCAGTACTCGAGACAGATCTTGAAAATCTCCACCTCCTCCACCTCCGAGATGAGGACGAGGAAGTGCAGCCCCTTCATGATCACTTCCGAGAGCACTTTCTTCTCCACCAGGCTCCCGTGCTCCTTCAGGAACGTGCACAGGAACATGGCCAGGTTCTGGATGAAGTTCTGTTCGGCGTCCTGACCGCGGGCGTATGCTTCACGGATATTCGTGTTCAACGGCAACATCTGACAATATCAGCCACATAGTTATAATGGGAGCAGATATACTGTGACTAGTTTATATCAACTATTCTAGCGAGCTCTATTGGAAAATGATTAAATTAGCAATAGGCATTGTGCAGCTCTTACCCTACACCACAGATGCCCAACGCCATACAAAAGTAGTCTGCGGCTTATTTTGTGATAGACTGAGCCGCCGTGACTGAACAGAAGAAACGCACGCCATCGACTGCACCGAGCGCTGATTCCATTATTTGTGAAAACTTCCCGAGGAAAGATATAAAACTACCATTCATATCTAAGAAATATACGTGTACCCTGATGGGAGGACTTTTTGTTGTTTTTCTTTCTATCGGAGCTACCTGTAACCACATGCGACTACCCCACAAGTACATTATTTTCTCAATTCAGTGAGAACATCTCCAACAGTAGTTGTTGGAAGAATCTTATAAAATCAAAGTGTAATTATCACCACAGAAATGAAATGAAACCATATATGAAAAATTAAAATTATTCAATAGAGTTATAATTCGTGTAGACCTATGATGGTACTATATTTTATATTGGGTTCAACGACACGCTATAATGATAACTAAGATTGTGACATATCAAACTATATAGGCCTATATTCGATATAAATTCCCAAAAATGTTTTAATGTTTTATATACCTATTTTCCTGGTTTTCTATTCCTTCATGTTCAACCCAGAAGGAACCTCTTATATTGTGCCAGTAGCCAGCAAGTCTGGAATGTATTTCCGTTCACGAAAGAATAGACACGTAGACGGCGCAGATGTATAATCGGGACATTATCGCAAAACTCAAGAACAAGACATAATTATGAAGAAGCTAGCCATTGTCGCCGAGCAGGGTATAGTTCACGTAGTCGATCCGACTTTACACCCTTCCACTCTCAATGTCAAGGACTGTTTCACCACATTTCGAAACATGGCAGAAAGATCTAGAAGGATCCACATATAAATAGGCCGAAATTCGTTGAGCCTGATCAGAAATTGTCTGACCGCCGTCGAAACCAGCAAACAGCTATCAGTCGTCCACACCAGAAGTCTCCGGTTCGTGACCCCGGGAGGGGTACACTCAGACATAGTTCATTAAGAAACAAGAATAGTCAAGAACCAAGAACATGGTCTGTTAAACCTGTGGTGGCGCACCGACGACACACCGACGACGTACAGACGACGCACCAACGACACATCGACAACGCATCAACGACAGTTAAACACGCAGCAGAAAACCACGGTACCGCAACTTATTATATATAAAGGCCTATTCTCACATATACCTAATATCACAATTCAATAATTTAACGTAATTCATCGAGTATTTGCTCCCCTAACCGACGGGTTAGAGACGCAAATAACACAACTAAAAATTCATAGTTTCTTTTGTTTTCTCTTTCCATTTTGATTTTTTGTGTCTAGTAATTTTTTTTATTGAAGTAAATTTTGACTTTCAATTTAATTTGAATTTAACCACAAGTATTTTCACGCCCTTTAATTCCTGGAAACCTAATTTATAGTTCCTCCCCGACCTTCCTAGTCCAACAATTTGTTTCCGCTAGGAAGTCGTTTTTCATCTTCAATTTAGTTTATTATTTTAAAACAAATTTTTTCGAGTCTCATCTCTACAGACTTGAGTAGCGGGCATCGCACATCTCTTCACCGGGGTAGTGTGATAAGATCTATTGGTGTCAGATAAATTGAATAATGATAGGGGCGTACTGGCCACAAGGCCACACCGGCCATTGGCTGGTGGGCCCCTCTGTTATCATAATTTTACGAGACCTATAAACGCCTTTTCAAAGTATATAGATAGGTACAAGCCCACAAGTACAGTGCAAGCGATCTTTTTCGAAACTCAACTATGTTAAGAATAAACTTGGAGCAAACATCACTCGAGAACACCTTTATATGATTGTAAATTGCGAGTCTGATCTTTTAGATACATTAATACTGACGAGATTATAATAAATGATGTTGCATTGACTTAAAAAAAACTTGTCAATACTCTTCACTTGGACTATTTATGGTTTTGTCACTTCAAACCTTTCTAGTTTCTACCAGTGGCAGATAGGGAGGGGGGGGATAGGGGCGATCCCCTCCCCCCATGTATCGGAAGCGACGAAAAAAAGTAGAAAGAAAGAAAGAAAGGAAAAAATAGGAAGAGAGAAGGAAGGAAATAAATATTGTATAAAGCCCTGTATGCCACAATCTTATATTTCACATAATTGCGTTGAAAATGAATCGGGAGTACTGTTTCAAAATGTCAGATTTAGTAGGCCTATATAGTTTAGTCAGCAAGAATCAACAAACAACACTAGGCCTACAGTGCTTCTTTCAGGTTCTGAATTTTCTATCAAGATTTTTTTGTAAATAACGATCATAAAAACGACGAGGGTCGTTTCTAGGAGTGAGCAAAGAGGGCGGTTGACCAGTGACCAAATTTAAGGGGCACTATCGGCGCCCATTTGTGACTTTCTATCAGTAATCTTATCCTATAGATCAAATTATGATATTATATTTACACCATGGGATGGAGTAGGTAAATGTTCTTATATTCAAATATCACTGATATGAATGATGAATTAATTCAGCGTTTCATTTGCTTGGAACAGCCATTTGACAAAAAAAGTCTTCCTAAAATCCATGTATTCCAGACATTTTGTGTAGTTCCTGAAACCCATAGAATCGTACCTCATCTCCTCATCCCATCATCTCATTAATCACTCATCCAATGCTAATATATCTTAGTTATCATTATGTAATGAATGTCCAAACTAGAATCTTGGTACTAGCAGGGATCCTCGTTTGTGATGATTTAGTTGTGGGATTAGGACGATTGCCAGGTTACCTGTTTATTATACGCACTCTTAGATTGAAGTGTTGAATGATGAGACGAGCTTTAGCAAGGATTCAATTTGACATACTGAAAAAAATTGGTGTTCGTTTTTTTTTCATGTTTTTTTGTCGGTTCTCCACAGGTCAAACGGCTACAGCTATCAACTTCAAACATTTTTCCATTATGGTTCCTCATCTAACTTAGATCTGTATAGTTTTGTGGCATTATCGGGTGGTAACTTTCATTTTTATGAATTTTAGAGATTTCAAAAATACCCATTAATAACACGGCAGAAAAAAATAAAAATATTTTTATTTTGAAAAAGAAAGAAATTTTGTGTGAAGTTGAATTACATCTTGATATACATTTCTAGAAATTCTCAGCTTGATCGGATCAGCCATTTTGAAGAAAAAACATAGAATGTGCTAAATTGGTACCACTCGAAGCAGTTTTTACCCATTTATAACTTAAATGCCACTCAATTGGCGAATTCAGGCAAAATTTCGGCAAAGAAGTCGACGTACTATTACTTTCCGCTTGTCTAACAACGCGTATATAGCGTTTTCCTAGAATAATTTAATGTCAGATGTGTATAATGAAATCAACAGTGTAAAATTCAACGGTTTACAAAGGTGAGTCGGTGGGTAAAAATCGGTTACCCATGTCCATCTAAACAACCTCCTCCAATGGTTGTTGGATGTGTACTGCCTGTCATGGCAGAAGATCTTAGTATGGCAGAAGACCTTAGTATGGCTGAAGGCCACTTCTGGTAAGAAAATATGAATATGGAATACAGTCATAATAGATAACAATTATAGTGCGTCGTTGAACCAAATATAAAAAATAGTACTATTATAGGTCTACAAGGAATATAATTCAATCTATCGCATAATTTTAATTTCTCATATATGGTTTCGTTCCATTTCTGTACCAGTAATTACACTTTGATTTTATAAGATTCTTCCGACAACTACTGTTGGAGATGTTCTCACTGATTCGAGAAATGAATGTACTTGTGGGGTAATCGCATGTGGTTACAGGTAGCCGAACCTCGATAGTCTATTTATTACAATGAACCCTCCCAACAGGGTACACGTATATTTCCAAGATATGAATGCAAAGCTAGCCTCGTAACAGGTAGTTTTACAATGATTGAAGAGCAGCGCTCGGTGTGGGCGATGACGAGCGTTTCTTCCGTTTAGTCACGGCGAATTACAGCACAAAATAAGCCACAGACTATTTACATCTGTGAATAGCTCGATTATGTGAGCCTCCCCCTAGCTACTAGCAGTCTGCATCATCATCATGTGACCAAGGCAATAGCCGAAACGTAAACATCTGTGTGGTCTGTCGACGCACTCTCCACTGTCGGTATCTAGCTGCTGCTCTTCATTTCCTAATCCACATTACCCTGACACTTTCGAGTGGGGAAAAACAACAAGATGATACAATTACAAATAACTGAAATACTCCACGTTCCAAGGCAATTCAACTGTAACTGTCAAAAATTGATGAGTTGTAAAACACAATGGACCTTGCACATGAAAAACTATAGCTATAGTCATACATATTGTACAAAAAACTACACATGAGACTACAATCAAGTTACATAAACCAAAAAACTAATGGAAAGCAAACATTAATCACACATATTATTGACGACAAAATTCAAAATTTCTCTTTTGAAACCACAATCACAACAACAAATTACCGTGTAATGACAACAATATAATTTAAAAACGGTTTCTTGTTTCTTGTATGAAACTCATCCTGAAGTTAAATGTTCAGTAATATCCAGCTTGTTAGTTTTCTTTTGAAAGAGGGTAGATTCTTAGTAGAACAAATAGAAAGTGGAATCTTACTGAACACTTTTGGACCTATAAAATCTATGTGCTGCTGCCCAATTTGTTTATTACGTTTAGAAATAGAAAGAAGATTTAAATCGAAAGTAGGTGTTTGATGAAGCTTACTCATAGTGTTAGATTTTTTGAATGAATTGATATTCTTGTCAATTCCCGCTTGTAATTTAGTTGGTTCTTATTGAGCATGAGAGGAAGCTAATGAAGTACCGAAGGGTCTCACTGATCGTCATACGGCCCACTCCTATTGACGCTCGGCTGTCTTGAGTCTGACAAACAATCAATCCCAGCTCAAAATGGTTGAATGACCGTGCTTTGGCTAGTTTTGTTAGAGTGAAATAAAAAAGGTGGAAATTGGGAAAGTAATGATCATACCAAGGAATTGTCTCAAACCATTTCGAATGATCCAATCTAAAAACAGTGTTGAAGAAGTTGAAGGGTATTAGCCTCACCTGTTCAAGTTGAACCATGGTCTGAGTGTAAAGCGTGACAAACATCTCGTCGTAGTTGGTCACCGTCACCCCAGCAATCTCCGTCAGGCATTTCAACGTCACATTACGAAACATTGGCACGTTGAGAAACTGAGAACAAGTCAATTAGAGGTGGAAACTTGCTTCTTTATACCCTACTGAACATTGGTTTTGTTTGGGCAACTTGGATTTTCTCCAACCCGACACTCAAAAGCTAACAAACTTTGAAATAGACGAGTTGTTCAGCTCATATATGCCATCTATGTAACCCACCTTTTTATTGTTCAAGGTTTTAAGGTTTCAAACTTTTTTAGTGATGCTTAGGGTTAGCTAGGGTATTATCAATGTTGAATATACAATACAGCAATTTTGCGGTTTAAACCTCACTTTGACTAACCATGATCATCTACCGTCGCGCATTACCTGAAAAATACCAGGTTACATAAAGAGCATAGTTACCAAATAATGTTTAGAATACAGTTTGTTGGGTTTCTTCATTTCATTTTGATGCATTTATACTGAATAGAAAATACTAGTGATATCATGTTCATGCTTCACAGTATAAATAATTGAAGCAAGACACACTGGAATTTGATTTCGAGTTCAATGCCCCAGCCAATAACAACAATAGTGGGTTAGCCAGTTGATTGGTCATTACTTAGCATCAACAGCAACTCTTCTTTTATTCATGGCTACTATTGAAAACACAACGCACGAGTACCAAAGCGGCCCACAGCCTTGGTACATTGTAGTTCCTTTCAAATGCTTTCAGATCAACTTTGGTGGTGCAGATAACAGATGCATGGAAAATTGAAAAAGTGCGGAAAAGTTCATTTTCATACCGTTCGCACTACAGTGAGACCTCGATCCATCGTTTTTGAAGGGACCGGGGGAAAAAAACGATGAATGCGTGAAAACGATCAAAGCGGGAAATCATTAAAAACGTTAAAAAAACACTAAAAAAACATTAATTTGAACAATATCTAGTCGAGCGGTAGCTCGACGAGAGCCAAGTCCGTGCGAAGTCTCAGCTACACGCTTACACTGTTTACACGAAGTACTTACAGGCGGTTTTGAGCATACTGTATCTCCGGAACTAATGAACATAGATACCTCTAGTTTGTTGTAATGGAATGAGCCGCCATACACGACACGGCATATCATCTATCAGCTATATCGAACCAAACGTCTGGATGTTATAGCACTGCGAAAAGCGTACTTTTTTCATATTCTTCTCCTCCTTCTTCTTCTTCTCCTCCTCCTTCCGTCGTCACATACGAAATGGGCTACAAGCCAAACGAATTCTCCGATTTGTCTGATTTTTTCAGGGAATATGTGGACCCATATGGAGATGTGTCTTTTGTATGATTTAACCGGAAGTTAGTTTTTGAAACCGGAAGTAATGCCATTTTACACTCCTTTTTTAACTTTTCATTATTTTTAAAAATCATGTTACAACATATTTCAATGAAATTTCAACGATATATTTGTATAGATATATCAAATCGATTGTGTGTGAGAGATTTTTCAATTGATAATTTTTAATTGGAAAAGATTGAAATAATAACGTACAGAAAATGTAGAATACTGTCGTATCGACGATGAATCACGGCCACCAATGAACCATCGAAAACTTTAGGTACTTTTTTCTCCGCTCGATCTATCTGAATGATCGCCACCGCCCACCAGACACAATTGAATGTCAAATGAAACAGCTGATATTTACAAATTATCACATTGATACCTTATTGCATGATAAACGTCATACCGTATTAAATTTTGTATAGATCTACAAACTGAAGAAGAAGAGGAGAAGAAACAGCAAACTGCTATAGAAACGGAAGGTAAGTCCAACATGCGGGGCTAATCGAAGTAGCTGAATATTATTAATTCGTATGCTAGGCCTATAATTATTGTTTGTCTACGATATAGTAGGCCTGCCTAGGCCCATGTGTTGGTAATATTCTAGCAAATGTTCATAACTTACATTAATTCAGTTATAGTGGCATTAGAACAGCTAGTAGGCCCAGGCCTATTACATAATATTGTGTTATAGATTGTATGCCTATGGGCCATAATATGTCTAGACTATAGGCAACATATAGTTTCTTTAATGATCGTAGTTCGTGCGTCTTCTCTCTATACAATGAGATTGTCTAAAAAATAGATGGGCGAATTTCAGTACCGTGCATTAGTAAAACCATAGACTTCTCTATGTTAAAACCACCGCATTCCTAACAAATGTGGATCGTTCTTTCTCCTCTCCGAAAAGAGATGTTCTAAAAAATCTCTGCCTATTTTAGTAATACGTATATTTCAAGTACCGGTATTTAAAGAATATTCCAACTTCACGACTATGTTGATTCAATGCTGGTATACGATTAGCTAGGAAATCAATTAGAATATTGTATTTATTGGAAGTTGGAACGGAAATTTGTTAACACAAAAATATATTCTGATGCTATTGTGGTTGAGCAAATCATTATGAAGCAACAAAAATTACTGATATCCCACCAAAAACCCTGACGGGTGAAAATTTGGAGCCAAGGCCTGAAATATTTCAACAACTACAAAAACTTCTTCATATAAAAGGTGTGAAATCAAAACAGTATGCCAAGTGCAACTTATTATTTATCAATACGGCATGGAAAATAACAGGAAACACTTGGCTCATTGCCCCCCACGTCCCCTCATATAACACCAAGCAGAATTGAAGTGAAGTGCATGATGCTATGAAATGGGTAACTTCACGTTCCTGACACAGGGAAACGTAATATGGATTCAAGAAACTTGCCCTCCCGTCTATTCTCTATTATAAAATTTCGGTTTCCATCAACTTGGTGTCATTTTGTAGGTAGTAATTGAGAAAACTCAAATTTAAAGCCTACATTTATATCTACATTTATATCTAGGCTATTTGAAGAAAAGAAACAATTATGAAATTATTTTCTTCAAGACGGCTGATCCAAATTGCATACAAATTCGTATACGTGTATCAAACGTGCATCATGCAAATTAGTATACTTCATGTGTTTACATTCAGTGACAATTTAAAGCTATTTTGAGAGATTTTATTTCTCAAATTTTCTTGCTCACCCTGATCTCATGATGTTCTCAGATAGTTTCAGATAATGTTTCTCAAAATTGGTCCTATCGATTTGACTAAAAAACTATACAGTTCTAAGTTGGATGAGTCTGCATGCATAAAAAGTTCATATTCATCAGTCAAAACCTGCGACCTGTCCAGCACAAGTTACTTACAGACAAACAGAAACAAAAACACACAGACAAAGCTCTATAAGAGTGGGATGGATTTCTTCGCTATCGCTCATCTAATTATATAAATAAATATCAGGTAACAGAATGCCCTAAGCATGGAATGAATAGGCTTGAATAACACAAATATCTTGTAATTATTATTAATCTACCTCATCTCAATATCAAGTTCATGAAACCCAACTTACGAATATCGTGTGAGATTTCGTAATTTGGGTTATATGAATATAGCAAAAATACTAAAATCACTTTTCAATTCAAAGTATAATTTCAAATTGTTTTTATGTTATTTTCATTTTCATTTGAAATAATTTATTATACTCCGACGAGGAAATGTATGTCCTGGTCAAAGTCAGTATTTGCCTTCTCTCGAGCAATAAATGCAATATTGAAAAAGGTTGATATTTTGATAATTTAATAACCAAACACGTAAATTACAAATTTTCTTGAATCATATTACGTTTCCCTGTGTCAGGAACGTTAAGTTACCCATTTCATAGCATCATGCACTTCACTTCAATTCTGCTTGGTGTTATATGAGGGGACGTGGGGGGCAATGAGCCAAGTGTTTCCTGTTATTTTCCATGCTGTATTGATAAATAATAAGTTGCACTTGGCATACAGTTTTGATTTCACACCTTTTATATGAAGAAGTTTTTGTAGTTGTTGAAATATTTCAGGCCTTGGCTCCAAATTTTCACCCGTCAGGGTTTTTGGTGGGTTCCTTTTACTGTAATTAATACTGTAATCACTTATAATTTTGTCTTCAAGTCATTAAAAATGCTGAAGTGTCATCTTTCCTATCTTTATTTATGATTTATTCTTTATTTACTCAATGTCCTGACTGATAAACAATGGAATAAACCCTGATCACTACTGAATATAAAATAAGAAAACACCATATAAATACCGTATTTACATGCATACCCTATTTTCAAGCAATCAAAAAGTCATGCGTCTCATGAAGGTAAGTGAGGAAAAAAGGTCACATTTTGCGATAAAATCATTTCCCGTGAAACACTGCCGGTCGTCCAATGTTAAGGCATACGGCGTACTCCCAATCGTCGTCAGATTTTATAACCGGACAGTCGTCAATGCGCTGCTACGCGAATTGGTTGCGCGTTTGGTACAACCTTTCCTCTCTCCGTCTCTCTCTCTCTCCCTGTGTAAGCCACATGGCTGCTGTTTTTAACGCAAGGTCACTGATTGCTATTTAAGACTGCCGGCCGTCAGTGTTAATGCACAGGAGTTCAGAGTGAACTTTAAAGTCTCATGTTACACTGAATAACAAGACGAACACTTTGACACATCTGTTTATCATCAATCAACAATGCTCGCCTGGAAGTGTGCTATGGTGATAAGTCTTGTATCTTGTTATCAATTTTTCTCCCTGTTTCAAAACGATCGTTCGAGGTTTTAAGTGGCGAGGGCCAAAAATAACAAGCGATAGAAGCAGGAAAACGATGAATGCAGGAAAATTCAACATTGTTTATGTGGTGGTTTGGTGTGCACCACACAAAACAAACGATAGATGCGGGAAAACGATAGATGCGGGAAAACGATAGATGCGGGAAAACGATAGATGCGGGAATACGATAGATACGGGAAAACGATTGATCCGGGGACGATAGATTGAGATTTCACTGTACTCTAGTGAAGTCATCTTCTCTACATGCCTAATTTATCATTCATTGTAGTGATAACATCGATTAATCTAGAATCGATTAAGAATCGATTCTGATGTAAAACGATTCTCAAATCAAAAAATCGATTTTTAAAATTTTTTTTTTTTCGGTTCATTTGGTTCAGTGTTGTACTTTTTTACGTCGCAATAAGTGCTCATTTCGTTGTCCATATTATTCTGTATTGTTGAGATATTATTACTATCTCGAGAAAAGCTATCCCTTCGATTACGTCTGACAGCCGAACATAAATGGAAATACCCAAATGGTACAGTACAGTTCAAAGAAATCTCTAGCAGCTATTTTTCACGTGAACGCCTTGGGAAGGTTGAAAAAAAAGTTTCAAATTACACTACTTTTTTGAGAATAAACTTTCTTTCATATATTTCTTTTTTGATTTTTAATTTTTTTTTTTTCAAAATCGATTTTTAATCGATTCTGGAGGATAGAGAAATGATTCCTGATTTTGAGAATCGATGTCATCACTAATTCATTGGTATCATTTTCAAGCAATTGTTTGCTTTTTGCATGTTTTGCTTTGGCCAGCATACTTGCTCGGCAACTATCATCAAATACATATCATCGACTTGAACAGATATAAGGCTTATCGGCTTACACAGAATTAGAAAAATTGAAAAAATGTGCAATTGAAATGAAATAAAAATACTTTAGGTAATAATACTGACTGGAGTATATATACTCCAGAAAACCTGATAAGCCCTCTTGAAATTGAAAGAGGTGAAATAAGAAGTTGTCAGGTTTCCTTACCTTGAATATGAGAGTACTTATAAGTTTAGTTTCAAATATATAGCCGAGCGGTATCCAGTTGAGAAACCTTAACAATGTTTCTAAGGTAGCACCGACCAGAGGAGCATTCTGAGAGTTGTCCTGAGGATGAGAAACCAAGGATTAGAACACACTCAAACTTGCCTAGTTGATACATTCATTTCAAAATCACTAGATTACAAAAATAGAGCTCAATTAAGCACATTTGGAACCTCTTCAATTAAATTGCATGTTATAACCTTTTTTTTGCATGGTTTTGCATAAAAAGGCTCTTTTTGGTATGCATATTTAGTATTTTTTCATGTTTTTGCATTCAGCATTTTTGCCATATTTTCAACAATTTTTGTTACAGATGAACAGAGTACAGTGCAATCTATTGTACACAAAATCAATTTATGCACAAATTTTCAACAAAATCTTTTCCATCAGTCTGCATGTGCTTTTGCATTAATGCTGCATGTATTGGCACTTTTGGTTGCATGTTCAGGTTTTTTGTTACATAACCATCCTAGCTCTAGTTCTGAATTTCAAGGCTATTCATCCTGCACGTGAAAATGACTTCATTTCTTTCATTTCATTTCATTTCAAACCTCTATGCCGATCAATTGTTTTCCTGCTTGTATCATTTTCCTGCATGGATAGTTTAGTTTTCCTGGTCGCTTGAGAAACGGTGGATAGAGGTTTCACTGTAGGCCTACTGATTCTTGATTTTGTAAAGAGAAAGGAGAGCGTGTAAAATCGATCATCAATATGTTCCATGACATAAAAATCCTAAATATATTACTTTGGTATCGCATATCATGCCCATTTTATTGCGCGTATTTGGGCACTGATACAGTATTTTTGGGTAATTCTTGCCCTTAATGCTCTTACTATGCTGTTTGTGGTTTCAAGGCCTATTTTCGTAGATTCAAACCATTTCCAGAAAGTAGATATTTCGGCAAACTTTCATTAAATGGCCAACTCTAACTATGTACAGTAAAACCTCTTTAATTTGAAATGAGTAAACGAAGCTACTCGACAGTTACATGAGATTTGTTGACATATATATGACTACCAGCTCACCAGTACCGAACACAAGAAAACGCTATGAGGGCTGATGCCTGACCACAATGCATTACTGAATTGAAAAGTTGCAAATTATAATTTAATATTTTTAAATAATTACAAATTTGTGTGCTATTTTATGATGAGAAATATGAACCACTCAATCATTCAACTAACAATAAAAGTAGGGCCCACCAGTCAAGGAAATCATGGGAAAACTGAACATCTCTATGTAGAAGCCAACTCACCATCACAAACTGACACAATTGGAAAATTTGTGCAAACTCTGAGCACATTGTATCTTTCAAATGCTTAGCTTTGGTCTGGGTCATTTGACCACTTGAGAAGTCAAACACCTCTTCACTTAATAGTTTCAAGATAGCCATATTGTTTTGACATAAACTTTCATTAGTTTTACTCGCCCCAACAATGTCTGGAATGAATGACTCCCAGTTTTTTGGCCACTCTCGCTTCAAAACCTGAAATGTGACACCACTTTTGTTAGATAACAACTATAACCGCAGAATGTTTCAAAGATAAACTTTTACTAAATGTATTCATCACCTGGACAAGAATTATATTCAACTTGTTGAGGTATGTTTTTTCTTTCTCCATAATTTCTCTGTCTGAAGAGGTTTTGATAATCAATCCTACCGTGTACTTTTTTATACCTGTAAATGAGAAATCAATATTAATGCTATAAGAAACTTCTGAAAACAAGAAGTTAGGAGTTGGAAATAAGTTAAAATCTCTCTCATTAGTTATTTAGACAGTTTATGGCACCATAAACCTTGGATCACGTTCCACATTACTGCATCTAGGCCTACCGCATTGAGTGGCTACAGTAAACCATCGTTGATTTCATAATCGATCTATAAAAGTTCAAGTTATACTGCAGTCAATCCAAGATTTAGCCTCAAACAAATTTTAATAGGCCTAGAACTTTTTTTTCATCTAGGGCGTATAGTGATTGCCTTGGTATTATTATAAACTGAACTAAAAAGAGCTTACTCAAATCAAAGCCACCATTTTGTTTTCAATCGCATTTTTATCAACAATACAATCTACTTTATTACTGGCCAATGTTAATGATTTTCATTCCCACAATTCATTTTAAAAACATTACAAAAATGATCTACGCAACATGAAAAAAGTCGTCAATCGAATGAAAATGCTGTGAATTTGTGATCTAACTTGAACTGATCAACATTCATGAACATTCATTGAATGATTCAAAATTTGATCGATTCGTTCCAGTGAATAAAGTTTACAAGACATAAATTCAAATTTAACCATTACTTTAGCCGTAACTTTATATGTAGGCCCTAACAAGTACGCATAAAGTTTGCTCGAATTGGTGCAGCCATTTCTATTGAACTAGTTTTTTTAGAAAATTCCAATCCAATTTATATGTATAGGTAGGCTACATATCTAGATCATTTTTCTAGCTCACTTTTTAAATGAAAACAAAAGTGAAATAAAAAAATTCAAATAAAAAAAATAAATAAAAGAATAAATGAAAAAAATTGCATTCTTAGTGCATATTGAATGCATTAGTATTAGTAACAAGAAGAAATGTGCCTAAATCCAAGCTGTCATTTTGTTTTCAACCAATTTTTCATTAAAAACTGGTTGAATTTTATGCTGTACTTGGGTGATTTTCATGCCCTAGTTCTCCTTTGAAATCACAAGCAATATATCTTACAGAGCACACATAAAGATTAGACCAATCAGATAGAAATTGCTACCAATTTGCAATCAATTTTCAAATAAATCAAAATTTGATCAATTAGTAAGTAAGATTAAAACATGAAAAATTAAACTTGGAGAAAACATATGTGAATAGTAAAACTATGTTCAATAAGTTGTAAAATTTGCTCGAATTGGTGTCGCCATCTTGTTTACACCTTCTAACAGCTGAGTTTTCTGACAGCAACTGCACCCCCTGTGCTGGGTTATGTTTCTAAAAATACAATGGTTGGTACAAATGATTCCAGATGCTACTTCTATGATTATTTCTCCATGATTTTTTCGACAAACAGGAAAAAGATCACAGAAGAATACAAAAATGGAAGGGTGGTGGAAAATCATATGGGTGGGCCTAGGCCCAATTCATAAATAGTGATTTACATTTCTTAGCTCAAAGTTGAGTGGGCCTAAATTGTGCCCGAGCTTGGATATCATCTTCATCTTCACTAGTGGATACATTATTATTGTTATCGATACCAAAAGTGAGATAAGAACCGGTTCCATCTTCTTATATCCATGTGTCAGGATGAGTTTCTCATCATCGGTCGAAAAAAGCATATTATATCACCGAGTTGGTCAATCAACATCCCGCCATTTTCACTCAACTCTGAATCAGTGTTTGTTGACAAAAGATTCGTCTGAATGAACGCTACAATTATGAAATAAATCGAAGGTCGACGTTATTCAGAAGAAGTACTTATGTTCAACCAATAGATCGCGCAAGAGCACAATAAAAATCAGGTCGATAACTACAGTTTACAGTCCAGTAGGAAATAATCAATATAGCGCGGGATTTGAAACGACTCAGCGTGTGTAGCATGGAGGGCACAGCAAGCCAAAACGAGCGTACGTGTGTGTAGCAGTTCAAAGGTTCATTTTTTGTATTCAATTCATAGTATTTCGCTCATTTTATCCACTTTTTTATTTCCATTTACAATGTTGATTTTTCCCTGGAATTATGAAATAAATATATGATTTCCCTGGTGAACCAAAATTACTTGAGAGTATTTATCAACAATTTCATTGAATTTGTAGTTGAATTTTGATCAACATAGATTTCAATAAATGCGTTATTTATGAACTTATGATAAACATGCGGGAAACATTAATAATCTGAATTGATTGGTTTGACTTGTTTTCTCGTGTTGCGTTGAACATTTTTGTAATGATTCAGACAAAATCACCAACATTGATTGGCCAGTGAAAATTACAAATTTTGGTTTCCTCATGAAAATGTGATTAAAAACAAAATGGCAACTTTGATTTGTATTAACTTTTTCTAGTTCTCATAATACCATAATTCATATTAGCCTCCCAAGAGAATGAATAGACAGGAATTTTTTTACAATTTGTTTGGCTTGAATTGACTTTGAGAGTTATCGAAACATTGAACATTGAGCTTTTGGGACAAAACATTGTAAGGACCAGAACTATTCTTTGAAATCCAACAGAATTTGTAATAACGTGGGTTTACTTGGAACTTGGTAGGTACATACCTGTACTTATTTGATAAATATTGGGTTTGACAAAGCAATTTAGCATGATCATGATGAATGATTAATGAGATGAAGGTTGTGGCCTTTATTGTAAAGACCATCCCGGCATTAGCCTAGGCTACAGAGGGAAACCACAAAAAATCTCTGTAAAGATGGACGGCATCCAGACACCAAATCAAGGTCCTATTTCCCCTAGCACCAATATTTTAATCCATCAATCTACAGATAGTGCTAATATCAACTTTCTTCAACAAAACTGGAAAGTTTAAAAAATGTTGGAAAGCAGAGCTTCAACTTTGTTAGACACAATTCTTTTGGCACAGTTCCAAGTTTTGAAAAACTGGGCTCTCCATATTCATTTCAATTAAGTTGAGAACTCTGAAACATTTATATCAGAATACATACAATTAATGAGTGTCCATTTGATGTTTCTAGTTTACGTTTCACATGTATGTAATATTAGTTGGATGTGCGTTGGGAACCAGAGCCACACAAGCCAGAGCTGTACTAATAAAAGACAGACAACATAAGCCGACAACACTAATAATACAACTTTTAAATGAGCTAAATATCCGTATTGAAATTGGTGATTTGAAATTTGTGATGAATTGACAACAGCTGCCCTTGTAGCTCAGTCAACTATCGCTAGAAACTGAAGTCAAGTCAGGCGTGGGTTCGAGTCCCACATGAGGGATGGGTTTTTGTTAATGTCCTTTCACCTATCATCACTTCATCGTTTCATCATCACCCGCTCATTCGTACCCTCGTATAACCTAGCTGTTGGTGGGGTCGTTTAGCAGCATAAAAAATACAAAATTGAAAACAATTCTGGAACCCAGTAAGTCGAAAAAAAGGTATCATTTCCTCGTACCGAGTCATCAGAAACTACAGCAAACCCTTCTTGATTCAAAACTCGCGAGTGAGACATTTTGAACTTTGAAAAAATCAAATCAACGGAAATGAAAATAATGAAATGTTACTAGGATGATTACTACACAGACAACTGTTCATAGTTTCCCGCGCGTTGCCTACGTTTAGTCGGTTGACGCGCTAGTGCCTGCCACCCAATGACTTTGTACCAGCAATTTCATTACCTACATGGACTGAAGACAACAAGAAGTTGGGACGCAGGGGAACTTGAAATAAAAATTTGAATCAAACACAGTTTGTGATCTCAGGGAGAAAATAATTACAATTATAAGTGAGAACAGTAATACACACGGGCTGTCTACGAACCTTCGCACTGGTTTCTCGGTAAAACTTTCCATCTTGTTTTGATGACTTGTTCTAAGATCTGTAGGGCATAGTACTTGGTTTGTTGGTTGGTAGAGAATTCCAAAATGAAGTCGACTCGAGTCCAAGCGTCCGGATGTTCTTTGAGAGTTGTGAGCACTTCTTGGGCCACTCGTTGCTAAAACAAAACACACGTAACTTACAATATGTTTGGGATCTAACGACACACTGTACTGATGACAAAGATCTATTGGCGTCGGTGAATCATATATGAGATGATGATTCTTTTTGTGATTCACTGTAAATCTGTCAAAACTTACCTGGCATTATTAGACACATTTTGGATAAAATTTGGTGGCAGTAAAAGGGTTAAATAACTCATATTAAAAATATTTGTGGCGCTTTGAAGAGTCTTCCCCCCCCCCCCTGTGACCCCATGGTTTGGAGTTCTTTCAAAACGTTCCGATGCCCCTGGGTGTGAACATAAACTTTGGCACGTTTCAAAACTTTACAATCATATTTGTGGAATTTCTGCATGCAACGAGCGTTTTCAATTATTTTGCCAGTACACGGGACAAAATATTTTGAATTATTTTTTCACCAGTGTAATATGAATTCACTTCAATGGTTCTGCATAGGTCAACTCAAAATCAAGTTATTTGTTAGAAGTAGATTCTCTATGAATGAATAGCCTTCCCAGCATATTGCTTATACTAATAGTGAATAGTTTGTGAATGTAAGGGGTGCTACATAAACCCATGATTGAAGGACTTGACAACCCTGAAACTAGATTCAAACAAATGACAACATTCATTTCCCTAATTTTAGAGGAAACCAGAAATCATCCTCCAGGGCCTGGCTCATTCTCTCAAACACATTACTTCATTCTGTTTGTGTTATATTTCTATTGGGTTTTAACAACGCACTGTACTGATGACTGAGATCTATTGGCGTCGGTGAATGATGTATCGGATGATGAGGTTATTTTATCAAGTGTTTTTGGATAGTGGGAAGAAGTCGGTTGTGGCCTGTTGTTAAGGAACCATCCCAGTATTGGCCTGAACGACAGAGGGAAACCACGAACAAGCCATGTCAGATGGTCGACCATGGCGGGAATCGAACCCCGGTCTCCTGAATGACATCTGTCTGTATTTTTTAGACAGAATTGGTAATGTCTAGGCCTACGTCATGATTAATGGTATCTGGAGTACAAAAAAATCAATCATCATTTCTGAAATTGAGATGATTTCTAGTTTTGTCTAAAATGAGGGAAAAGAATAAATTGTCACTCTTCATTGAAATCTAGTTTGAGGATTGCGACATCCTTCCAAATGATTTGCAAGCCATGTTCAAGGTGGAGGGGGGCAAGTACTTACTAACCAGCTGGGTAAGTACTAAGAGAGATGTTCTTTACCAACGAATCAGTTAGAACACAGTCATGGGGATATAGCATGTTTGTTATATTTATATTAGTGAGAATATATATTAGATGCCAGGGTGATTGACATAGTTAGTGTAATGATATTATAAATATGAATGTTGATAACCAGACCTACCCAAGGTACTCGATTCATTCACGTTGGAAAAAAATGGAGGTGAAATAAATTGCCTTCCAAGTACCAACTACTGCTATGTTATTCAAGTGGATGAGTGTCAGAGAAAACTTTCAATTCAGTCCAAATCATATTTTTGTTTACAAGTCTGTTTGTATTTTTTATGGACACTCAAAAGCAACAATACTGATCCTTATCAAACTTATTCTAGGCCTAGACATTACTCATCTTGTAACTTGGAACCATAAAGGTTTGGGATAGATTCTGTCAGCAAGATATTGATGATTTTTCATTTTGAAAATACCCACTAGAATAACATGTCAGGAAAAAATTGAAATATTTCCATCTGGGCCTATAACATTTTTAATTTGGATATTTTGATTTTTTAGTCGCTCGGTGGGCATAGTCGAAAGTACTAAAATTTGTAAAATGATTGTACATTGGAAAAAGGCATGCTAAAATTGATTGAACACGCTTATTCTTGGTGAGAAAAGAATCGGGGACGCTGGAGAGAGTATCCCAGACTCGGTCGTGTGACATGGGCTTCGAGGTACTTTTTTTAATGGCATGTGGTTAGGGTTCAGGTCAGGTCTGACACCCTAACCCATGCCACACAACCGAGTCGACTTCACTCTGGTATACGCTCTACAGGCGCTCCAAGGAATTGCATTAGAAACAATGTCTATTTTTTTTCAAGTTATAAATATTGCATTGCTCTTTTGACAACATTTGGTAAAAAATCATATACATGTTTCCTCTTCAAATGAGTGTCATTTAAAAATGGGAATGGAATTCTATATTTGCCTTTGCTCAATTTATTACAATATGTTTCTGTACACGTATTCCCTAGCTGTCACATTTCCGCAGTTGAAGCTATTGTCTACTCCAATGACGTGGTCTCAACCAAGAAGACCTCAACATGACACTGTTAGAACAGAGTAACAGACGACTGCAATCGGCGACGCAAGTCTACTTATCCGAGTTACTTTCAAACTACATAGGACTATATTTATTCGGCCACGACTCAATGATCATTCTATTTAATAATCAAGTTTAAAAAATATATATATGAAACAAACCCATTTTAATTACATAATTGAGAATATGAACATAAATCAGAAATGGACGAGGAAGAGAAAGAGTTTTTGAAAGACAAAGGCGAATTAAAGAAAATGAACATGAACGTTGGATAAAAGACAGAAGTTCTATTTTCCTACACGAGAAAATTTTCAAGTAGAAGAAACAAGGAAGATTTGGAGAAAAGAAGAGGAACACGAACGTCGGATAAAAGACAAGTTCTGAATGAATTGATATTTAGGTTTTACGGCGCGTCAACGACTAGGTTATTTTGCGCCGGCATACTGGACAGAAGTTCTTTTTCCTATACGAGACAATTTTCACGTAGAAGAAACGAGGAAGATTTGGAGGAAAGAAGATGAAGAGGAAAAAGTTGTGTTGGAAAAATGTTTTTAATCTTCTCCCTTGATATATTTTCTCTTTCTTTGCATTTTCCTCTTCATCTTCTTTCCTCCAAATCTTCCTCGTTTCTTCTACGTGAAAATTGTCTTGTGTAGGAAAAAGAACTTCTGTCCAGTATACTGAATTGTCTTTCATTTCACAACTTATTACTAATTTGTACCATGTCTTAAATGAGTATTATCGAGCTATTTCTTTGGTGTGGTGAGATCGCCCTTGGTGTGGTGAGATCGCCCTTGGTGTGGTGAGATCGCCCTTGGGGTGATCAGATCGCCTTTATGGTGCCCTGTTCAAACGATCCTCAACTTTCATTCTTTGCCTTTATAGGGAAACATTGGCTGTCTCAAGTTTTCCATGTTGATAATATATATCAGATCACCCTTGTGGTGCTCCATTCAAACGATCCTCAACTTACATCCTTTGCCTTTATAGGGAAACAATTGCTGTCTCAAGTTTTCGATGTTGATAATATATAACAGATCGCCCTTGTGGTGCCCCGTTCAAACGATCCTAAACCTTCATCCTTTGCCTTTATAGGGGAACAATGGCTGTCTCAAGTTTTCTATGTTGATAATATATATCAGATCGCCCTTGTGGTGCCCCGTTCAAACGATCCTCAATTTTCGTTCTTTGCCTTTATAGGGGAACAATGGCTGTCTCAAGTTTTTTATGTTGATAATATATATCAGATCGCCCTTGCGGTGCCCCTTTCAAATGATCCTCAACTTTCATCCTTTGCCTTTATAGGGAAACAATGGTTCTCAAGTTTTCCATGTTGATAATATATATATCAGATCGCCCTTATGATGCCCCGTTTAAACGATCCTCAACTTTCATTCTTTGCCTTTATAGGGAAACAATGGCTGTCTCAAGTTTTCCATGTTGATAATATATATCAGATCGCCCTTGTGGAGCCCCGTTCAAACTTCAAACGATCCTCAACTTTCATCCTTTGCCTTGATAGGGAAACAATGGCTGTCTTAAGTTTTCCATGTTGATGAAAAACAAAAGTTTCACACGGAGAGAATGGAGCAAGATCACTCTACATGCTCGTCTCCAGCACATCTCAGCTCCAAGAGATTGGTGATAGCTACCTGTCATGGCAACATGCCACTGTCATTGTAGGTCACTAACCAATCTAACCAAGCTAGAGCAAGTTGCAATCCGTGCTCTGAAATATATTACAAACACTCATGTGCTGAACTTTTCAAGAAATTCTAAATTCTAACTCTAGCATGCCTTTATATATATTATACTGTTTCGTCGTGGAAAATTAGAATTCAATCTAGACAGACGCTATCCAACTAGAATTCCGATAGTAGCCGTGGATAGGACTGTAAAACACAATGATTGCACCAAGGGTCCCATGCATCTGGGTTGAAACTTTTCAATAAATTACCTCTTAATATCAGAAATCAATTACGACCAAAATTTAAGCTGGCCCTCAAATCGTATCTAATACAAAAGTGTTTTTATTCTATAAATGATTTTTTGACAGATAAAGAATGAAATTCCAATATAATTAACTTTTCAACTTTTTAAATGTAGTGAGGTGTGCGTATGATTCCATGTGACTGCTGTTTTGAGTGTGAGTGTGTAATTGTTTGTAGGTCTTGTTGTATCAAGTGTGATATTTTACTATATTTGTAGCTTTCTATTCACATGTATCTCATATTGAAACATAAACTGACGATGCTCAATGTTGTAAACGTACAATCTAACGAGAAAATAAAAAATCATCATCATTAGCCTCGTCCTTGCATCTTGGAGCCAGCAAGATTAGCCCAAGGGTTTAATCGCTGCTCTGCCTCTAACCCTCAAATATTGGCACTTCAGGTAACTGTTGCTACAGTTGAGCCCAAGTTGATGAAAGTCAGTTCCTTGTATCACTACTAGATGACTCACAACTGGCACATAGTTTCAACATTGGTGGGGTAGCGAGAGACATCATAGACCAACACAACCCTCAATACATCTTGGATCCAGGATAGCTCGTAGTTGTTTACCTGATCGCCGATGCCAGTGTACATGCATCCTACGATGTTGTCGAGTAGGTTGATGTCGAGTTTCTGGTTGAAGTCCAGAAGCTTCGCTGCCTGCTCTGCAATTGTAGCCATTCAGAATAACACTGCAAAAAAATAGTTGGTTCTTGAATACTTCACAAGCAAAAGTTCACTTCACATTTTACTGATTCGAAAGACTCTTCAATCACTCTACGAAAGACCACCCCCTCAAAAAATGACCTAGCCACTACATAAAAATATGATGTGTTTTAATATAAAGATACAAGTTTGATGTTACATTTATAGGCCTATATATACAATTCAATCAAATTTTAAACCACTTTGAAAAAAGAAGCATACAGAGTACAGCTACAAATATTTAGAGCCTTTTCTGAACTTATAATGATGGAGATTTTTTCAGTGTTCAATCATCATTTCAATCATCACTAGGCAAGTAGGCCTATTGCATAAAATGTTCAGAAAGAGGATCAAGGAAAAAGAGAATGCATGAAATGGTGAGTTGTTAACTGGTTGTTCTTGCTGTTTTGGTTATATTTAAATACATATAATGGTAATAGATTGTTTTTATAAATGTTAGAAGCATCATCCAACACAGAGTATAGGCTTTTTACGTGTCGGAAGTGTTGTTTTTTGCATAAACTGAATTTGTTTTATATAATTTAATTTGGGCCACAGGCACAACAGCACACTATAAGTGACAGTGAATCTTTCCCCATTCAATAAACCAATCTAGCTAGAAATTAACATCACTTTTTGGTATTATAAGAGTTGCGAGAAGAATATATAAAGGTTGATTTACTGATTGCATCGTTTGGTCTGTGGATAGTGAAAAAGTCTTACCAAAGAAGAAATGATTGTAAAACAATGTTTTTCCAATATTCAAAATGACGATCCTTGTTCATATCCTAATTTACAACACGCACATTGTCTTCTCAAATTAGAAAAAATATATTTAAAATAACATTTGCATGAGGTTGGGTGGGTAGGGAGGGTCACATCCCCCTCACAAACATGGCTTGGCTATTTCAGCTTTGTTATTTTAGGCACCCGGGCACCCTTTGGAATTTTCAGAGCTCATGAGCTTACTACATTCAATTAAATGCGTGATTACAGTCATATGGATTTTCCTTTAGGACCCCAAGATACTACCGATACCAATAATTATTAGGAAATGAGTTTGCAAGTGCAATGGATTTGAAGTTGGATGAGCGTAATATGACACCAAGACGTACTCTCCAATCACATTGACAAGCTCTTCACAATAAGCAGGAGGGCCAAGGACATACGGTTCTGGTTCCAGTTCTTCAACATTCAAACACCTTCAAATTATGGGGATCTCACCATCATAAATTGAAGTTTTGTCATTTGAAAATGTAAAATTTGTGTAGCTCAATTAAATTACTAGTATTCTAGTTATTTTACTAGGCCTACTAAACAAAAATTTCTAGTTGCAATTCAAATCATCATGTAGAATAATTTCGTAATGTATGGCAGGTTTCCAATTCTAGTACCAGTATACATATAGAAAATAGAAATATTAAATTTGATTACAATTAAATTCGATAGATGAAGAAAGGTAGGTCCAAATGTTCTCATAACCCATGGTGCTATTCTGAGTATGTTGGAGTGAGACGCAAACTTGAATGACGCTTGTAAGAATATGAGTCCTAGATGAGTCTTCACCTTGAATAAATTCAATGACTAAATTTAGGCCTACAAAGAAGTCATCAATTTTATTCTTAATAATGTAATCTTCATTTGGTGGTATGAATGAACAGAAAAATGATTTTAAAAAAACAATGTCTTACGTGGGAGTTGAACCTACCCCAGGCTTGATTTCGGTTTCAAAAGCAGTGCTCTAGCTGGATTGAGGAGGGGGGGGGGGGCATCTGTTTGAAATTGATAAATGTCAGTCATGTGTGAAATCATCATAACTGATGACCTACTATACTCCCATTTGAAATATAATGCTCAGACTCTACTGATGACAGAAAAAATCATGTCAAGGGTTGCAGATGTAATAAGCATAGGCCTATCTTAAATTTTGGGTTTGCAGTTTTTTCAAAATAACTATTTGGACACCCGAAAAATGGCCTGCGTAGTCCAACATGAAAGAAACCCAATGCTTAGATTCATAGATCTATTTACCTTCAAAAATATAATAGTATTCAAATATAACTTACATATTGAATGATTTCAAATAAAAAGCAGTTCAGCACTGCTAAATGGATGGATTCCTAACAATCATTCCTTCGTCAGACAAAGTTGGGCCGGTTTGTGATACCTTGAAAAAGATAAAGAAGAAAAATTCAGTTCCATGTAGCAATACTGCGAATTTGCAATCAGATAAATTAATATGCCTGTTTTTTTTTTAAGGAACAATCATTGATACTGTAAGCTGTAACATACAAAATGAGATTACTGGTACCAGTGGACTTGAACCACCTATGCCCTAGATGTGGGTCTAAATTGTAAGGAAATATATAGACCTATACTTTAGAACGATTTCCTGAAATCACTGGGTAGGTCAAATGCACTCATTCTGAGCTTGTGTCCAACCGGTTCTTATGGGGAGTTTTTAGTGCTCATCAAGTCTTTGAAAGTAGGCTCCTAGTATTAATCATTACCGGTATTCAAAATATTTACCATCAGATCAATAATATACCAGCATGCCTACGAGAGCATATCCCTGCTAAATGTTTTAATCAAAAAAGCTACATAATATAATATTGGTAGGCCTATATGTAATTGGTTTGTAGAATCTCTGTGCAATAGGCCTACATAACAGCATCAATAGCATATGACCAGTAAAATTGTCAAATCGATCATTCCTAACCCAACCAAACACTTGCACTATAATGATGGTTGTACACGAAAACAAGCAAATTCAGGCACATCAAATTGATATTTACATCAAAGCAATAGGTATACCAAACCACGCTCCAATAAACAAAATACAAGAACAGTCAACAATGGGAAAACACTCCCCAAACTAACCTACAATAGGACTGGGACCTTATAGTAACAATGAATCAGCTACCATAGGCAATATCACCAATAGGGCCTAAGCTTAGATTAAACGCATCTGTGCCTAGCATAGGCTGAACAACAGAATAAGCAACTCTCATTACATAGTAGATCCTTGGTGTAATACAAATTTGTTTATTGTTCCATTTGGACCAGATATTATCTTGGCTTCAACTTCTAGAGAACCAAAGTGTTTAGGCCTGTCTACTGGAGCTTGTCACAGGTAGTCTACAGTACGTGCTAAGCCTACATATGTAGTAGTCGATCGTTCAGTACGGTAGAACTTAAAATGATAGGTAGAACCTAACATGATATGGTAAAACTTGAAATGATATGGTAGAACTTGAAATTATACGCATAGGCCTACAATCAAGACAATGGAGCAAGGCAGTTAACTAGGCCTAGGGCCTAGGTGTCCTTTGGGTAGGGGTCAAGCCAGACTGAATTAGATTTGAATCCTAGCCTAGGCAAACCCAAAACATTAGGCATATTCAAAAGTATCTGTAATCTTCCATTTCAACATTTGACACTTTGATAAACAATAATAGGCATAGGCTTGACCAATTTCCCGCGCGGTGTAAAGCTTAGGGACTAGGCCTAAATCGAAGGTTAACCTAGTTTACACGAGGCCTTTGCATTGCTTAGGCCTAGGTATAGGAGGCGACGTTGTGGGCCCTTTTCTTCCACAGAGACAAAAACGTCGCCACCAACCCTACCTGTGTTGTGGACACATCAGAATCTCCCTATCAACAGATTATGGAACTTGCTTACCTTTTAATTAATAAACGAATCGTAAAATAAACGCAAATAAAATCTTCGTTACAGCAGCACTAAACGCTTCCTCCGTCATAGCCAGCAGGCTTAGAACTGGTAGTGGTATTGGCCTAGGCCTACCATTAATTTGTAGCCGAACTACGGGGTAGTCGTAATTTCAATTTTTCTAAACAAGAATTTGGAAGATATGAGCTGAATATTTAATAATGGTTTCACTGATAACTACGAGGTCGAATACGGATTTATTTCGACCAACCCGAAATATCAACCCAACCTCGTATTTTCGAAAATAATAACAAGATGGCTGCGTTACCTAAGAGTCCTGACCGTGTTGCAAACAAACACGTGATTGGTCTACATGGCGGTGACGCAAATGACGTCATACAAACACGTGTTAGGAGAATAATATTCAACCTGCTGTTGCACGTTATACGGGAATCGTGTGGGACGTCCAAAGCGAAACCCCCAATCGTCAATGTTGGAGGATAGCGACAACAATGAACGAGACGGCAGTCGTTTGGTCCTTATTTCGCCTCCATTGTTGTGTGCCATTATTTCATCATTTATTTGTACTATCAGACTTCAAACAATCAAACCGAAAGAGGTGGAAAGAAAGTAAAAACACCTGCATCAACCACACAGAAGTTCAGAACTATTATTGATCTAAAGAATAGGCCTATCATCATCTGAACTCACGATACTTGATTTACTTGATACTTGATTAATAAATTGATCAAATAACTTTACATCAGTTACATGCATGAGCGTCTCTCTATTTCGTTTAATATTAAATTAGGGGTATTTTTCTGTCAAAGAACATCTTTATGATACAGAAATTCTTTATTACAGTGTTTTTTTTTCAATTCTCTAGTTATTGCAATTCTTTATTACTAGAAAAAAGTGACTGAAAAACACAACATATCCGTTGTTGAATGAGCGATACGAGCACATCTATATGAAATATAATGAGAAGTTATGCACATTGAGTTCAAAACAATCATGTCACTGCCTTCATGTTTTATTCATTACTCATTTTAATTGTTCTACTGTCTACAATTTGATTGGTTATACTTATGATACTTGTTGCTTGAATTCTTGAATGGTTTCTTAATAGCTTTGATTGATGTAAAAAAAATGGAATTTTTTTTATAAAAACGGCTGATCCGATTTAGGTGAAACTTTGGAATAATGTGTATCATGATTAATATTATTGTTTGCTCAACGACCCCACCAACAGCTAGGTTATATGGGGGCATGAATGAGCATGTGATTATGACCTTTTGGAAAACATACAAAGAAAAGCAGCAAGAAAAGTTATCTCAAAATACGGAAGGAGACACAGCCCCACAGAAATGCTAGAAGAACTGAAATGGGAGTCTCGAGGTTTGCAGCTATAGGCCTATACAAGATGATGTCAAAGAGTAAGGCATAGAAAGACGTTATGCGTTTAGTAAGAGAGTCCTCATTTGTTGGAAGAAGTGACCATAACTATAAAATTATTAGAGATTAGAGGATACAGCAGCAACATTGGTAAATTCTCATTTCTGGGAGCCACTATTAAAGAATGGAATATGGACTGGGAGAAGTGTTAAGATTATGGCCGAAATCGGTTGACAAATTCATTACAAATCTTTATAATTGTTAAATGATAGATGCCTTTGAATAAATACTGTATATTGTAACCAAGTGAAATAACTTGAAACAGTAAAGATACATACATACATACATGCAACTATGAAGTGATGATAAGTGAAAGGACGTTTACAAAAATCCATGCCTTATATGCGGTACCGTACTCGAACCCACACCCAACGGTGACTTCAGTTTCTGAAGTGGTGCCTCAGCTGACCGAGCTACCGAGAGCGGCAAAATGTGTATCATCATTATTATATAAAAATGAAATTTAAAAAAAATTGTCCCTTCGAATGAATTCATACTTTCACGGAATTTTCATATGGGCCTAATGTGTATCATGATTATATAAAAATTCCGTGAAAATATAAATTCATTCGAAGGGACTATTTTTTAAATTTTCTCTCCGTGTTATTCTAATGTTTTTTTTTTTTTAAACTTCAAAATGAGTTTGTGCAGAAGTAGTGCAACCTATTGCGCCTCAGAACAATATAGCATCAAATCAGATTATGACACGTGTGTAGGCCAACTTTCAACTGAATTTGTACTTTCGTTGGACCTGTAGAGCGCAAACAAAGAAACAAAACAGAAAACATTTTCGTTTCTTACGAGTACGGTGAAATTGAGTCTTCACTTCGCTCATTCGATTATTATTGTTATGAGTTTTTTATATACTGTATTATTTTGCTGTGTATTTAAAATTGTGATAAGTTGAACTACTAGCCAATGATTAAACGTATTTGTATGTGGCTAGGGCAGTATTTAAATTACATTCATTTAATTTCTTATGACTTGTTTTCTCGTCTCAAATGACAAATTTGTGTTACCACTTGACGCTTCTTTCGATATTTTCTCGAGTGTACAATTAGATCAAACTGAGATAAAAACTGCAATTTTTACAGCAACATTTAAGGTCTATTTTTTCTGACTGTAAGTTGAAGTCTAAAAAGACATGGCTGCTGTTATAGCGTCTGCACCAGTGTTGGGTAATGAACTTTTAAAATAAACGCGTTCGTATTTTCTGAACTTTTCAATGAACGCGTTACATTCACAGTCGACGATCTTGAACTTCTTCACGTTCGATTTTTCGGTGATCTTTAACGGAATAAAATGGTCATTTGAAAGTTGATAATTTTAGATTACTCATAATCCTATTCGACGCAATCGCACTATACGCACCTCCCCGTCCAAATTCCGAATGAGATAGACTATTTCACGGTCTATCCCGAATGTATAATATTCCCTGTTCGGGAGTTCATCATGTGATCACATGTCACCAGGCAAGCCGGCAGCCACGTGTGGTCAAGGTTTACGTGTTGTGACTTGTAGTCGTGTGTAGGCTGTGTACACTGATTGTATTGTTCTAGTGTCTGGAAGCGACACGCATTTAAAGTGTTAAATCACTATCAAACTTAGGCATTTATTGTAGAAAATGTGTGTACGTCTATGTAGGCCTACATATATCATTTTTTTCATATAATTTTCAAGGTGAATTTTTGAACGATCTTATTTTTTTTTAATTTGAACTTGAACTTTTACAGCAAAGCCACGAAAACAAACTTTGAACTTCTTAAAAGATCGATTTATTTGACGTGAACTGAACTTTTTGAAAGATCCTCTTATAAGTGAACTTCCCCAACACTTGTCTGCACGCAATTAACAACATGTAATAAAGCATTACACTCCTGTCCCAAAAAAAAGCGTAAAACCTAAAAATCAAATTGTGTTACTATTGGCTGCATGTAGATAAGCTAGAAGAATAGCTGTTCTTATAGCTCATGCTCATGTTTCTTAATAGCTGTTTAGCATATTATTGCTATATCTGCTGGCAGCTATAATAAGTGACTCATCTAAAACTGAAAAAAAACGGGATGAGTGTCAGTAGTCAAACGCAGTAAACTTTCAGGAATAAACGTATAGGGTATTCTGTCTGGGATTCCTGTAGTAGTCGTGTGGGGGAATCCTGGAAAAGAATTTCCATCATTTGGTGCTAGATAGAAGCACACATATCTTGATTATCTGTGATAGAAGAGCAAGGAGGCAAACTAAGACTTAATTGCCAGTTGCCAATTACATTATCCAGAATAGTTAGACCATAGATGTATATTACCGAGATTCGTACTCAACGCGGACCGCTTTACAAACCGGGAAGTTTCTGCCATATTAGACATATTATATTAGTGATAATATAGGATGCCCTGCTTACATTCTATTTGTAAATGTCCAATATGGCTGCCAAGATTGGAACGAACATATGTTGCTATCGGCTGCAGCTGAGTAACGTATCTCGGTAGGGTACTAATATATTGTCTATGGTCAGACCTACTCGCTATTTAAAGGTTTCGATTGACTGTCCTCCCCACTCATTAGTCACAACAGTTCCTCAACAATCTCTTAATTAAATAAATATTATGTAATGTATAACATAGGTCTACTGTAGGCCCTTCTTCATTTGCTGTGGATATAATTTTCCATATTCTTAAATAATCTTGAATCTGATCTGTTGTATATTTTATATAAAATATATGCAACATAGTCCATTGTGTTATTTATGTAATAATTTAATTATCGATAATTAATATTAATAATTATTATTCATCATAAATTATTGATTACTCAGTAATCTAATTTAACCTCTCTAGTTTTGGTAAATCCATCATTTTGTGTATATATGTTGCATCAATTCAAGCTCAAATCAAATGATTGTTCTTACAAGCCTGATTGTTATTCACACCTATTGTCAATGGCATGGCATTACGTATATCTGTATATAAATGATCAACTGCTATTGAAAACAATAGGTTCGGCAATTTACCATTTTTTAAAAATGAATCATTTTCCTATTTTATCAGACACTGAGGTTCAATGTGTTTTGTTGTGCTGTGCCTCGAAATTTTAAATGGCAATATTATTTCAATAGTTTTTACATTAACCATAGAATTATTAATGATATTGAATAATTGCTCTCATAATATGTTCGCACATCCAGAGACTTCTCTATATTATTGCGATCAATTTTCTGAAGAAACTAAAAGTGAAGACCCAACAAAATAATGTTTAAAGCGGCAACACATTTCGCGCGTTAATTTCTTGTCGTAGATTGACTGGATGCTGATTCGTTGTACGCTTATCGTAGTTTGTGCAGCTTTGAAATGTTTTTAGGTTATGTTGCCTGGCATTTGGATTGTTTGATCAATAATTCGTTGTGAACAAAGAAGTATTATATTTTGCTCCTCCTTGACTGCATGAAGATGAGTCAACAATTGAGGTAAATCTTAGAGCTCATTATACACTTATGCATTGGCCTCACTCTTCTGATATTATCAACATAAATAATTAGTATTATGACCAAGGCAATCAATTATTGAGGTTAAGTTGGTTAATAGGTTGATTGAAAGGAATGAGTCAGGGTATGGGGGTAGGCGAAGTCATGATAGAGCAGTAGTTATAAAGGGGGCTAGATTAGATGTCGGTAAGTTCTCTTTCTTGAATAGGACAGGTAGGGATTGGAATGGGCTTAGTAGAAGTATACTTGAGGAGGATGAAATAGGGTTGAAGCTAATCCGTCAGAAGGTTAGGGAGGCGACAGGATAGGATCGATAGGGAACTTGCCACCGCGCATTTATGTGCAACTGCAAGAGTTAATAATAATAATAATAATAATAATAATAATAATACGCAATTAGTATGGTACCTGGCGGCCCACGCCATGAACAATAAGATTTCCAATATCCGTGGCTTTTAAGAAGCCAACGTTGTAGAATGCAGAATCTTGATTCCTTTCCTATGGCCCACTACCATAGTCATCGATTTTGTAAGGTTCAATTCAATGCCAAAGTTCAGCTGTCTTGGGTTTTGTTAAATTGTAGCTAGGCCTAGGGTTATTAGTTATGTGCGCAACAAACTGTCTATAATATGGGCCAAGATCTAGTGTCCTGATTGACACAAAAGTAAAATATAATATAGGCCCAATGATAATAATACTGATAATAACAATAATAACAATATATTGTGAATTTAGCGCCAATGATCTACCATTCAATGGCTCTACCCAATGATCATTCATAGATGTAGTTACAATATTTCATAATTTACAGGGTTTTCTTTCAAATTAGAGAATTACAAAGTTACAAAAACTACAAAATTACAAACAAAAAAATATAGATTCATAACCAGGCTACAAAATAAAATTCACCATCCATATTGTACGTAACGAGTTCATGTTTAAATTTTTGATATGAATTCACACTTTTTTTCACGTCGTCTGGAAGTTTTTTAAAATCTCCAACACGTTTGTATAATATTGATTTCAAGTTTTTCCTTTTTTTCAAAAAAAGTTTTTTTCCGAAAAAAGTTTTTTTCCAAAAATATTTCCAATTGAACTATAACTGATAGAAATGATACTGTATATAGTGAAATGAAACTTGTGAAAATGTATGCGTAGGTCTAGTGCAAGTGTTTCAGCAACAGGTTGGTATGCTAGACAGGAGGTAGGCCTACTCCATCGTATGAGCTCAATCTCTGAGCAATGGAGTTGAAATGAATATGAAAATACCGGTGAGTGGTTAACGCACTTGCTCCATGTGACCCAGGAGGCAGTGGGCATGTCGGACCCGGTTCGATCCCCGCTACCGTCCATCTTTACAGGGGTTTTTCATGGTTTCCCTCTGTAGTCTAGGCTAATGCCGGGATGGTTCCTACAATATAGGCCACGACCGCTTCCTTCCCACTGTCTTTCCCATTACCCATAAAACCCTCATCTCATCATCCCATCATCTCATAAATCATACATCCAACACCAATAGATCTTAGTCATCATGACAGTGCGTCGTTAAACCTAATATAGGCCTATAAAAAAAAAAGTTATAAAAATACATGATTTATTCATTTTTTTTCTTGGTCAAATTTGTTTAGGTACTTGCTGTAGGCCTATGGAAAATCCATTGTTCTTTTGCCTTGACAGTAGGTTCTATTCTCTAAAGAGATAATGAAACTATAAAGTTCAAAAATCAATTCTGTTTTTTCATAATGATAGGGTACATGCTTTACAGTGGGCCTATACAATATTTTTAAAGATTATTATAAATGTACGACTTCTTGCTTGTACTTCAATCTGCTCTAAAAAGACGGGGGAGAACGAGTTGATAAATAGTGGCACACACTTCTGTGTTTTCATCAACGGTTTTGAAAACAGAAGTAACTTGACTTTTCAGAATTTTATTTACAGTATCTGCTCATTGTTCAGCCTTTATGTCTAGGCAGAGGCCACTGTTGGGAATGGGAAAGTTATTTTTAAAAAGCAATTTTCTAGAAGTTGATTTACTTGGTTAAATTAATAACTTGTGTATGCCCAAGGTTGAAGTTAAAAGAAACTGAGATTAAAAAAAGTTACAATTAAGTTACTTCAAAAAGTATATAGGCCTAAGCTACTTTGAAAACTTGATTAGCAAATAGCTGGGTAATCAGGGTTCGTTTATTGAAAACCTCTTTACACAATATTAAACTGCAAATAATTGTTCGGACAAAATAATTTGAATCTCGCATGTTAATTCATATATCCAACAGCACATAATATTATTTAGAAAGCTGCTCACTAAAGCGCAGTCAGCTTAGGCACCCATTTAGAAACCCAAGTCACCGTTGGTTGCTAGTTCGAGTCCCGTATAAGACATGGGTTTTTGTGAAGGTGATTTTACACATCATCACCTCGTAGTTTCATTATCATCTACTCATTTGTACCCTCATTTAACCTAGCTGTTGGTGGGGTCGTTGAGCAAACAATAATGATACCGGTATTGTTCAAAATCCACCATTCTGGTTTAAAACACCCCCAGGGCCCGCGCCACGGCCTATACGCTCATCTGATATTAAAAATGCACTTGAGCATTATAAAGTGCACAGGCTACCGTTTGCCCTCTCCATGTTACACTTTCAATACTTTTGAACATATTTGGAGTTGTTTCTTCAGTTTGATGAAGATGACGTGGAAGCTTTAATTAAGACACAATTTACACACTACGAATGTCCTCCGCACTTGTCGTAAAACATGTCTTTGTTTACATCACTTTCTGCTTTACTCTCTTTACTTTACACTCTGGACTTTACAAGCCAAACTTGTAGCAACAACGATTCTTCCACGTCAACAACTTGCTTCACAATAACCACAGCATGTGTAGCATGTGTAACTAGTATAGAAGTAGTAAGGTTGGTGTATTATGCTCACATTCAATCAGTACTACAATACGGCATAATATTCTGGGGTTCTTCTTCTCACACGAAAAGATTGTTCGCCCTACAAAAACGAGCGTTACGCTACATGTCAAATGTAAGTTTTAATCCATGTGCAGAGATTTTTTTATAAAGACATGTGTACACCACTCTTCAAGAAACATAACATTTTAACTTTGCCTTGTCTATATATGTTTTCCACTATAATGTTTTTAATTGATAATAAAGAACTAACCACTACCAATCATTTGATACACGTTCATGATATAAGAATAAGGAATGATATCAGATTGGTAAAGTATAGAAGTAAGAAATGTTCCAAAGACCCACTACACATGGGATCTAAACTATTCAATGTTTTACCATTGAACATCAAAAACAAAAAAGGAAATGATTTTAAAAATACCCTTAAAGCATTTTTAATAAATAAGTGTTTTTATTCAATAAACGATTACATGTTATCTTCTCAAATAGAACTGACTTAGAAATATGTGTAGTTTATTGAATCTTTTTACTATTTTTATAATATTTTGGTACTTTCTGTTTATTTTTGGATATTATGTATTTTTAACTTATTGTATACGACCTATCCAATATCATGTATATGATCACTTCTGGACGGAAATAAATATTATTATTATTATTATTATTATTATGTGTGTGTGCACGAAATCAGCTGTTACCGGCACAGTAGCTGAGTGGTTAGCGCACTTGCTTCGTGTGACCGGGAGGTGAAGGGACATGTCGGACCCGGTTCGATCCCTGCCACCGTCCATCTTTACAGGGGTTTTTCGTGGTTTCCCTCTAGTCCAGGCTAATGCCGGGGTGGTTCCCACAATATAGGCCACGACCGCTTCCTTCCCACTATCCTTCCCATTACCTAAAAAACCTTCATCTCATCATCCCATCATCTCATTAATCATTCATCCGACGCCAATAGATCTCAGTCATCATTACAGTGCGTCGTTAAAACCCAATAAAAAAAAAAAAATCAGCTGTTCAGGCCTCGATGTTGAAATGAATAGGCTGCTATCCTGCATAGGTGCATCATCTTCAGTTCTAAGAGCAATGGTAGAAGGGTCAACTGCCCTGTCCACAGGAAGCAATATCAAATACCGGTACCGTCGCCTAGCTTTCAGACTGTCAAAGCCTGAGGGCCAAGTCCAACAGGGGATTTATAATAGTCAAACCACCAATAACACATCAAAAACATTAGCGGTCCAAGTGAATTTCAGCTTTTAATAAGGAATACTTTTAAAAGAAGTGTGTAAAAAGTTGACCTTGGCTCTATAATCAAGTTAATGTCTTTACCGAAAAGTTACTTCAAAAGTACTGAGACCTGTGGCCGAGTTGTAATACACTGAACCGTCATTCAGGAGACCGGGGTTCGATTCCCGCTGTAGTCGACCATCCTGGCAGGGGTTTTTGGTGGTTTCCCTCTGTCGTTCAGGTCAATACTGGGATGGTTTCTTAACAACAGGCCACGACCGACTCCTCCCTACTATCCAAAAAACACCTAATAAAATAACCTTTCACCTCATCATCCCATCATCTCATATATCATTCAACGATGCCAATAGATCGTAGTAATCAGTACAGTGCGTCGTTAAACCCATTATAAATATAAATAAAAATACTTCAAAAGCAATGCGTTACTTTGAATGTTACTCTCCCAACACTGGCTGGCAGAGGCGTATATTTGGATGACGCCGGTGCATCGAAGATTCTGATGAAATGACGGATGATATTTTGTGCAGCAATGAAGCAGCTCGTGGCCCTGCACATAAATCATCTGATGAGTATTCTTTCTGATACAGGCTTCCTTACATGCGCAAAGTAACGGTGGCAACATGCACTCTGAACCAGTGGGCCATGGATTTCAAAGGCAACCTGTCTCGAATCTTACAAAGTATCGTGGAGGCCAAGGAAGCTGGAGCCACCTTCCGAAGTGGACCAGAACTGGAAATAAGGTAGACTTGAACCAGTCTTCTGGTTTGTCCTGACTGCTCTGCCTTGCTTGATTCTATGTCCGTATTAATTTCCAGTGGCTACAGCTGTGAAGATCACTTCTATGAAGGAGACACGTTACTCCATTGTTGGGAGGTGCTTCTAGAATTACTGAGAAGCAAAGTCTGTGAGGACATTCTTGTAGATGTGGGAATGCCAGTCATGCATAAGAATGTCACTTATAATTGTCGGGTTATTTTCTTCAACGGACAAATATTGCTGATCCGCCCAAAGATGCTAATGTGTGATGAAGGGAATTATCGAGAATCGCGCTGGTTTTCTCCATGGAAGAAAGTAAGTGTTCTTCAATTCTCATTATTTGTGTACTGTACATACAACAGATTGTACAGACCTGTTCACTTGTGCACAAATGAATTCTATTTATCCTCTGCCTTTACTGAGAGGCATGCAATTTTTGCAAATTAACCATAAGCGCGATGAACTTGAAAGTAATCTGAAACCATCATTTTCTGTGTTCTTTTCATATTTTGTGATGTTCAAAACCATTGAAGGCCAAGTTCCGCTATCTAAAGCGATATATGCCTTTCAACGATAAATCAACATTAATTCGAAATAAGCGCAATTGTAAGAAAATCGCATTTTTCTAAAAGCGTTAACGCTTTGTCAGTTACAGTCCATTTTAAAAAATCAAATTCAAGTGTCAAGAAAACCCAAAATCTTTCATTTCAATGTGTTTAATAACATATTTTTTACTAACATTTGTTGGCCTGTGGCACTCATTTGAAATGCAGTTTCAGTTCGTGCAGTTTAAGTAGTGTTTTAATGTGGGGCATATTGACTCAATGTGTCTTTTCAGAACTTGCTCACTGCTCAAGCTGAAAATATGTTGAAAATAGCTTCTAATATGTGCATGCATCATTTTTATCCCAGAACCTGTACGTTTGTCGTCCAAAGACTAAATTAATGCTAAATTAATGTCAAATTTAAATTTGACCAGTGCTATGAAATGCTTCTTCTGTATTGCTAATACTAAAGAGAAAAATAATTAATGCTATAATTTCATGCCTTTATCTTTACCTAAATGGAGTACTGTAAATGTACGTAAGAATTATAGCGATAGCGTGAATATAAATGTGTGAGTGTGCGTGTCATGAGTTCTCATTGTGATTTGTGAATAATGAACAACAGTAGGCATAGGCCTCTAAATCTGAATGTGTACAGTATAATGTTTTCAGTTAGTTTATTCCAAGTTCTAAAGTAAGGTACCGTATATATAACTAGATCTCTATAATATATCTTCTCACACAAATGACCCTAAGGTTCATTCTTTCAAGTGTCCAGGAGGCCAAGTCTTGAAACAGGTAACCTAGATTGCCTAGCGATCTCAGTACGCTGACTGAGAACACTAGGGATATGAGTTCTGTTCAAAATGGCAGTCTTGAGTTCCAAGAGGCGTTTTGAGAACGCGGGTGATTTCATCATTACACGAGCGTTTTCAAAACGCCGTTTCCGGTATTTTAGGCGTTCGCAGCGCCAATGTAGTTGTGTGTACTAGAAAGTTTCGATAATATCATTTCAAGCTCTTCCGTATCTGATTTTTGAATTCGATTTTCTATGTTTTGGTAACCCCAATACATGCGGGATGAACATATTAATTTTTTTCATATTAGTAGAGAATATAATTACCCATTTCAATTTGATTGAAAATACGGACAAATAGTTGTTTTATATAGGAAAGAAAACTTGCAAAATTGTCGGTACCGTCGTGGTCTAGTCGGTAGCGCATTAGGTTCTCGTTTTGAAGGTCGTGGTATCGAATACCGCTATGGTAAATCTTTTTTTGTATTCACATAGAATAACATTTTGGAGCTGGACCTTTGTTTAATCCATATTATTATATTTTTCATTCATTTCAATCTCTTCATTCAGTTCTCTTATTTTGATTGTATTTTAATGATCTCTCTCATTGAATAAACTGGCACAATCATCACAATATAGGCCCTATATGGGCCGAAAGGCAATTTCACAACATGCCACGAATGCACAGATTAATCGTCAAATGTATTCATAAAATTATTTTGAACAATATATTCATATTCAAATTTAAAAGGCCTATATGTTCTCAAATATAATAATGAATCTGGATCTGAAACGCTACATCATCATTTGTATATTGAAGCAAAATAATTATTGCTGTTTGTTTCATTGTAGCAAATATCTATAAGGATGCAATGGTGAATGTTGGTTGAATGTGAATAACAATAACAGGATGAAGTAGAATATTAGGCCTTTATTGAGTGAACAAAATGATCTCATTATCGTAGGTCCACCTCTTTATTCTATGATATTATCCAGCCATAATTTATAGACACATTTCATGAATAGCCACAAATTCCAACTGTTACTTATACGTATAATATATACTAGATATTATTTATTGTCGTGACTTATTTCATACTGAGAAAATCGAGAAGATCATATGGATTTGTTATCGTATCAAAAATGCGACTCGTAAAAAAAAACAATGAGCAAGAAAGAAAGATACAAGAATAAATAGAAAGAAAAAAATAAAGAATGAAAGAGGATATAGAGGGGGAGAAAGAGAAAGGAAGAAAGAGACGAAACAGAAACGAATGACACCAAAAATATGAAAGAATGAACAATGAAGATAATTCTCTTTTCATATTCACAATAGGCCTATAGGCCCACATCAAATTATATTGAATTCATATTATATTAAGGGGCCCATTATTATCATGATTATTCATTTTATTTTCTCATTTCTTATTGAAAACTATATTTATCGGTACAAAAAGTGACAATTATCATGAAGAAACATTCAAAATCGATCTGCTATTTGAAAACACCTCTTTTCAAAACGCCAGGAATTGTAAATTGCGAGGTAAAAGCTCGCTAAAAAAAAGCAATCTAGAACGCCTGGCGTTTTGCAAGTTTGAACTCAAGACTAGCTTATGTGCTATTTGGGCGCTTTCATCGAAAAGAGTTTTGAAAACGCTAGCGTTTTGAAAACTCCTGGACTCAAGACATGGCCTCCAGACTAAACACGTCGTTATTTAATATATTCTGATACGATTGATATCCATAATTTGTGTCAAACTTTCTGTACATTTCAGTGAAAGTGGCATTTATGTACTGTATAGGTGCGGGGTGTAGAAGACTTCTATGTACCTCGTCGAATAGTACAGCATACTGGTGTGAAAGTAGTCCCTTTTGGTGATGCCGTGATCGCTACCGAAGACACAGTTATTGGCTTTGAGATTTGTGAAGAGCTGTGGAACCCGCAGAGCACACACATACCAATGGGTCTTGATGGAGTCGAGATCATTTCCAACTCAAGTGGGTCTTATATGGAGCTCAGAAAAGCGTACATCACAGTTGATCTTGTCAAGTCGGCTTCTTTCAAAGTATGTATATAATTAAGACATCCTTGAGCCTAACTTACACTGGTCATTGTTTCGATCGATGACTTGAGATGAACCCTCGATCCCAAATAGGCCCTATATCGTAATTTGACGCTTTCGAGTACAGTATTTGCCCTTCAAGGCGTGTTACTTATACGGCCCAAAATCGTTCCTTTTTTATTTGAAATGGTGCGTGCATGATATTGGTATCAAAAGTTGCAAAAAAAATACCCAGATTACAGAACCGTAATGTAAGACACGTTATGAGGAGAATTTGACCAAAAACCCAATGTACCAAAAGATCCATTTTGAGTAAAGCATGTCTTCAAGAGAAAATTCCTCATAAGATTGTGTCTTACGATATATATCTGAAATATGAGCAGTTTTGATACACAATGGTACAAAATGGGGTAAACCTGGGACGTTTTTGGGTCTTTTTGACTGCGTCTTAAGGGGCGAAAAATCCCTAAAACGGTATCTCAATCTATTGTTCTGTTTTCTGGGTATTTCTCTGCATCATTTGATACCAATATCGTGCATGTACCATTTTGCTTGAAAAAAGTGCCCATTTTGGGTAGAGTGCGGGGTGAAGGCCAACTGTTGGTACTTTCCCTACATAATGGTGTCTTTCCCATCCACATATACATATTACTTGTGGCATTAACCTGGCCTATTTTGGTCCCTGCTGGGGGTCGTAAGATGGGATACTCTCCAATAATCCCCTTCCCTGACTGGCTTGACATCAGCAGTCTATTGTCGGTTGATGTTTGCTACTCCATAACATTTGATGGGTCTACATACCCTTGGAATAAGAATAATAGTCTATTCTCGATTAGAAAAGTCTAGTATAAATGTTTTGTGTGATTCAAAATTCTGTCCTAAACAGCAGGCCAAGTTGTACAAGTATTACAATTGCACATGTTGTTTAATTACATTTCAACCTACCCTATTGTCCTGAATATAAGCTGACAGTTTTTGCAGTAATTTAAAGTTGAAAAGTCACCCTTGGCTTATATGTGAATCTTGGCTTACAATTGGACCTACTATGCTGTAAATGATCCCATGTTCATTCCACTCAGAAGATAGAATGGACAGACTATTCTCCATTTCATTCTCTCTCTCTTTAAAACATCCGAATCACTAAAGAAAATAACAGACTGGTAACTAATTATCCTAAGAGTCTTCCAGATCTGTCCATTTGTATCATCGCTGGTATTCTAGAACCTTCTTGAACCTTCTCGAACCTTCTCGAACACGGTGATGAGGAAGGGGTGGAGGGTTGGCGCAAGGTCGGTTGGGCTGGGTGGCTGAGCGGAGAGTGGAAGGGGGGGAGGAAGGAATAAAGGAAGGAGGAAGTAAGGAGAGGGTGAGAGAAGAGGAAGGGGGCAGACGTGCAGTGGTGAATTGACCCTCATGTTGTCCAAGAATGTTCTGTGGAACTTTCGATTTGTCTGTCGTAGTAGTAAGAGAGAGAGAGAGAGAGAGAGAGAGAGAGAGAGAGAGAGAGAGAGAGAGAGAGAGAGAGAGAGAGAGAGAGAGAGAGAGAGAGAGAGAGAGAGAGAGAGAGAGAGAGAGAGAGAGAGAGAGAGAGAGAGAGAGAGAGAGAGAGAGAGAGAGAGAGAGAGAGAGAGAGAGAGAGAGAGAGAGAGAGAGAGAGAGAGAGAGAGAGAGAGAGAGAGAGAGAGAGAGAGAGAGAGAGAGAGAGAGAGAGAGAGAGAGAGAGAGGGGGAGGGGGGGTGATAGAGGGATGGGAAGGGGGGGGACAGAGGAAGGAGGATGGCCAGAGAGGGTATGAGAGGAGACGAAGGAAGGGGTGGGGGGTGGTTGGAGGGGAGAGAGGAGTGATAGTATGTAATTGCATTCACACGGCAGAGTGACTGGCAAGGTGTAAAAATGATCACATGTAGAAGTGGAAGGCATAGTGGTGAATTGGCCCTCATGTTTGAAACATGAAGGGTCTGGCTAGTATACCAATAAACTCTTCCATTATCAATTGACACTTTCCCAACATTAACTGTTCTGATTTTAATCAGGGGTTTCTAGTTTTTGTTGACAGACAGGCATCTGTTTTCTGTCATCTTTCTTTGAAAGTTTTTCAGTCAAGAGAAAGGTTGAGGAATGACTAATCAAGTGGAACCTGGTACTACTAACAGAAACATAATCTTGTCAAATGGTTTATATTAAAATGCTCTGGGCCCAGATTCACAAAGAATTTTATCTCTTAACCGGTCCAAGTTGAAATATTTTTAGGAGTTATCACCAGACTTGGTTATAACTTGTATTCACGAAAAAGTTTAGGCAACAGTTTTGAGAATAGTTGGTGATAAAGTTATCACCGGCCCCGAGTGGTTTTAGTGAAGATAAAACACTCACCTCGCAATTGATCTCGATGATTTTGGAGATTTGGCTCACTCAAATTCAATTAGTACATATTTAGAAGATTGAAAATGAAAATGTAGAGAGGTTGGGAGTAAAGAAACGATCCAAATTACGATTATCATACCTAATATTCAATCTTGACCTCACATTTGGGAATCTCGGATGACAGCTGATAGAATTAGCGGGAAACAAAATGCAAAGCCTTCTTGATGCTCAACAACAAAAAGATTCACAACAATTAGAAAACAACAAACTTGAAAGTATATACAACATTTTATGTATTCATTTTGATTTTAAATATTATCTAGCTGTAGGGAACAAGTAATTTATGTTTATATCGCGTTATTACAAACTAATTGACATCCCGCTCTTTGCTCACATTGGTTGACAGTCGAAAACAATGACGTCACACGGCAACAGCACGGACAGTTGGGGCAAAAGTTAACACCACGGTAAAATTATCTTGAAATTCTTTGTGAATAGGGATTAAGGATAAAACCGTTACAAAGTTAGAACGTGATATCTCTGTTTTAACTTAGAATGGGTTAAGCGCTAAAATGTTTCAAGATAAAATTCTTTTTTAATCTGGGCCCTGGATGATTGCTTGTCTGCTCAATGCTTTAACACTGACAACCAGTCCTTTGTTGACACTTGAAGTGGGGGTATTTGATGAGTTCAAGGGTCAATGGTCTCACTGTGTGTCACAAAATAATTACTGAAGACAATAAAATAAACACGGATCCATGCTAATGTGTGTCAAGTGATGACAAACTTACCTGTTGATTAACTAATATTATGACAATTTCCTTCTCATTATTCATAATCATTTTTTATTTATTGAATTGTGTACTTACATTATAACTTCTATTTACCTAGAAATCCTTTCTTCAAATATTGCTCTGGAAGTTTGGGGGGTCGGCTTATATTCGAGACAATATGGTATTTGGTCATACAAAATGTCAACTGCTGTCAGACTGCTCAATTTCCAGACATAATATAATTTTGTAAAATCAGATTAGGCCTAGACTTATAGGCTACATGATTTGGAAATGTTGATTAAATATTACCTATTAGAAAGCATTTGATCTTTCTGAATGTTTGGTTGATGCAAGCTCTAGCTGATCTTCAAGGGTGGCACCGAGTGTCTCAGAACCTAGCCATTCTTTGTTCCAGTCTGGTGGCTGTTACATGTTCAGTAACCTACGTGGCTGCGATGGTCAGCGGACATACTTCAATGGCTGCTCTTGCATCGCTGTCAATGGTGCAATCGTTAATAGGGGCCAGCAGTTTGCTCTCAAAGATATTGTAAGTTTAGGTATAAGATATGAGTTGTTCAAAAAATAACTTCTGGTGAAGCAAAGTTCAGAGATAGTGTTAAAAAATCATGTTTAATTAGTTCTGATCTGTCAACTCTTTCTGTTCTATTTCAATTTTCAATTGTAAAATTATTGCTCATCTCATTAAATTCTCATTCGCATTTTCGTTATAACATTAGGTGTAAGAGCAGATGCTTATGTATCTGAACCTTGCCGTTTCATTTTTGTTGGGTAATCATCTCACTGTGGAATTCTTATGTAAATTGTAATTTCTGTGTTATGCTACCTATACTGTCACTTGACACATCTCACCTGTCACAGCTCACTTGTCACTTGTCACATCTCACTTGTCACTTGTCACATCTCACTTGTCACTTGTCACATCTCACTTGTCACAGCTCACTTGTCACTTGACACATCTCACTTGTCACAGCTCACTTGTCACTTGTCACATCTCACTTGTCACTTCTCACATCTCACTTGTTACAGCTCACTTGTCACATCTCACTTGTCACTTTTCACATCTCACTTATCACATCTCACTTGTCACAGCTCACTTGTCACTTGTCACATCTCACTTGTCACTTCTCACATCTCACTTGTCACATCTCACTGGTCACTTGTCACATCTCACTTGTCACTTCTCACATCTCACTTGTCACAGTTCACTTGCTACTTGTCACAGTTCACTTGTCACATCTCACTTGTCACATCTCACTTGTCACAGCTCAATTGTCACTTGACACAGCTCACTTGTCACATCTCACTTGTCACTTGTCACATCTCACTTGTCACTTCTCACATCTCACGTGTCACAGTTCACTTGTCACATCTCACTTGTCACATCTCACTTGTCACTTGACACATTTCACTTGTCACAGCTCACTTGTCACTTGAAACAGCTCACTTGTCACTTGAAATAGCTCACTTGTCACTTGAAACAGCTCACTTGTCACATCTCACTTGTCACACTTCACTTGTCACATCTCACATCTCACTTGTCACTTGTCACATCTCACTTGTCACTTCTCACATCTCACTTGTCACAGCTCACTTGTCACTGGTCACAGTTCACAGTTCACTTGACACATCTTACTTGTCACAGCTCACTTGTCACATCTCACTTGTCACATCTCACTTGTCACTTGTCACATCTCACTTGTCACTTGACACATCTCACTTGTCACTTGACACATCTCACTTGTCACTTGACACATCTCACTTGTCACAGCTCACTTGTTCGGATGTTGGGTTTTGTGACATCAGTGTCAACTATTATCATAGCTATTTGCAATACTAAAGAATGAAAATGAGGAAAGTAAAATGACCTTCATCCCTTTGAAAACAATCAATTGCTGCTTCTCAAATTTCACAATAACAAACTTTTATTTGTGGTTTATACTAGAAGCCCATAAGTTGTGTTGTTGTAAACAGTCGTTGATGTTCTTGTTGCTTCTGTTTGCTAGGAAGTGGTAGCGTCCACCATCGACTTGGAGGATATCCACTCGTACCGTAACGGGCTCCGGTCTCGGTGCAATCTTTCTTCTGAGTCCCCGTCGTATCAGCGCGTCCGCGTCAGCTTTGCTCTGTCTGACGTTCAGACCTGCAACGTCCCGTCCTGCACCCCAATAGACTGGATCTACCATTCCCCACAGGTACTTGTGAGGATCAAACCATCAAGTCGTGAGAAACTTCTTCTCTGTTAGAATACCTTGCACTGTCTGATGTTCAGACCTGCAACGTCCCGTCCTGCACCCAGGTTGACATCTTGATGCTAGACCCATTTAAACGGATGAGTGGACTAGTAGGCCTACTTGACTTGTTTTGATGCGTGTGAAATTGCAGTCCTGCTGTCTTCGATGAGTTCAGCAGCAGTCTATTCTTGCTACACCATGATTGCATAACCGTCGTTGCCTGCTGAGACAAGACAGTAATGTCGGTAGCCGATGAGCCGGAAATAACATGCCTGGTGTCGTCAGAAAACAGGGCAAGCGTAACATTGTTGCATGAGTTCGGGAGATCGTTGATGTACAACAAAAAAAGAAGTGGTCCCAGTACCGAACCCTGCGGCACTCCTACTGAAGACTTCAGAGTAAGAGACTTGACTCTGGAGGTGATACCTATTTCATTCTTCTCAGATATTTCCACTGCGTGGGGTCGCTCGGAGAGAAACGTTTTGATCCATCTCAGGGCATTTCCATTGATTCCCATAACTGTAAGTTTCTCAAGTAAAATCATGTGATCCACACTATCAAACACTTTAGAGAGGTCATAAAAAAGGCCCGGAGTTTCACTCAGAAGTGTGAAGATTGCTGTTCCAGTCGATCTACCGCTACGAAAGCCGAGATAATATTATATTTATTTAGGTAGGATAGCAGCGGAGACAACATTATCTTCTCAAAGACTTGAGAAAAACATGAAATCAATGCGATTGGGCGATAGTTTCCTGGGACAGTTGGATCACCAATGATCTTTGACATTTCTAGATCTGATGGAAACTGACCTTCTACAAAAGATTTGTTTATGATCTCCATTACAAGTGGTGCTATGATATAAGAACATGAGCGAAGGATTGATGTTGGAACACCATTCGGGCCAGATGAGTGCTTATTTGCTAATTGGCTGATGATTGACTCGACCTCTTGGATTTGTGCTGGAAAGAGGAACATGCAGTGTGCTGCAGGGCTTGACTGCGACTTTGGATGCGTCCCAAGGGGCGGCAGTGATCTGAGCAGCTCAGGAACTGCATTGTTGAAGATGTCTGCAACACTTCGTGGGTTCGTGACTTTCTTTCCGTGGGCCATGAGAGTAATATTCTTCACTTTACGCTTTGATGGAGCGGAGCTGGCTTTTATAACATTCCACGACGCTTTGCTTGTATTTGACGCAGAAGCTATTTAACTGTCGTTGCTGTATTTCTTAGCATCTTGCAGATTTTTTCGGTGCTCCTGTTTTGCTTCTTTGTAGCAAGCCACGTCAATGCTGGTAGAACCTGGTTGTTTGGTCTCAAAGAAGAGCAACCTTAGCGCACTTGCGCTGTCTTTCGGGTCTTGTGTTATCCACTTGTTCACTCTCTTATCCTGAGATACTTACGAGATCGTTCTGGGAAAGCTAGTATTGAAGGCGTGCAGGAATATTCTCATAAAAGATGTAAATTTTGCATCTGAAGAATCTGCACTATACACAGGAGTCAAATCGCAAATCTCAAACACTGTAGAAAGTACTCTGGTTGTTTTAAACTGAAAGTCCTCTTCTTTTCTAAGATGACAGTACCTTTCTGAGATGTAATATATGACGTGATGGCAATGTCGAGCAGCAGCGAGCAGTGATCGGAAAGACCCCTGTCAAGGACATTGTAGGACTACATACTAGCATGGATATTAGTCACGATTAGGTCAATAGCTGTCGCTGAGGTAGAAGTTATTCTTGTTGGGGTAGAGTTTACCACTTGAAGACCGTACAAGCAAAAAAGATCACTAAGTATCATTTCTTTTTGGATTATTACTAAGGAAGTTGACATTGAAGTCACCACAATTGATCATTCTGTCAGATTGACTATTCCTTGATAAAGCTAATAGTATCACCTCTTCAAGCTTGCTGGCAAATTGATCAGTTTGAACCTGGAGACCGGTAGACAGTGATCAGTATTACAGACAAACCTTTAGTTTTCCATTTTGCAATCGCACATTCAAATATCTTTTCCTCACAGTTCGAACATATAATAGATTCAATATCAATGTTTTCTCTAGCTAGGATAATAACACCACCATGATGAAAATCTGAACGAGAAAAGTGAGAAATCGATTTAAAACCAGGTACGACGAGATTTTGAACTTGATAATCTTCAAGCCAGTGCTCAGCCAGCATGATAATATCACTAGGCCTATCGAATTCTGAATTGTGGACGAGCAATTCCAAAATTTTGCCAGCCGAAAGGCTCTGAATATTTGTGAAGAAAATTGATGCTGTTTCCTTAAGAAAGTCGCTTCTCTCTTCCGACTCCGTCTCCGAAACAACTTTCTTACAGCAACTCTCTGCTATAGAGTCTACGCTCCCTCCATTGTCTTCCTCCGCATATGAAAACATTTTCTTACCGCTGCGCCCATCGGCCAGAAGTCTGGATCCATTAGCGTATTCAGGGTAGAGCTATCCGCTCCAATTTTGAAAGATCCATATATCTGACTATAGTCACCTTGCAAGATTAGCTTATCCACAGTGAAATCTTCATTTGGTAATTTTTTCTTCAGGTACAACTTGACTTTCTCGGTATCGACAACTTTAGAAATCCCACCCAAGTGAATCCATATTTTACGGCTAGGCACTATAAGGTCATCCAGTCCTTCTTCAGGTGTTTGTTTTCTCGTACCGTAAATGATTTCAGTCGTGCGTTCGATTCTACGCCTATTCATCTTATTTTTCACGAGAGTAAAGTCTTGTTGATAGTCTTGGGTACCAGTAGATGGGATGTTGCCATCCAATCCCTCCATGCTATCACTGCTGTTGTTGCCAGTGTTCTCACTGCCCTCTGTGGAGTTTACACCCAAGCTCTCCTTGTTCCCCGGTGGCTCTGTCGGTAAGCGCGACTGCACCAGCTGACTGCTGTGTACAGATGGGCGGGAAATCTCTGCTGACCTATTTCTTGCCATATCACGATTAGTCATGAGACTAATTTTCTCTTTGAGAAGCAAGTTTATCTCTTCTTGGTTCTCGAGCCTCTTTTCTTTCTCCTTAATCAGGCTGTCTTTGGCTTCAATAATAGCCTCAACCATATTATTACGTACGACATTAGGCCTACTCACTGTGTCGTCACCCGATGCATCACTGCAAGTTAACCCGTGTCCAACGCACGTCTCAGCAAAAACGAACACTGCGGCTACAACTGCCTTCAACCGCTCACAAAGTTCTTCTTTCTTACCCGAATTACTTAATCCAATCCTTTCCAGCTCCTTCCTCAATTCTTTCACCCCCAATTTGTCCACTTTCGTACTCAAAACTGTCAGCAGAGAACTCGACTTGACAGTCAGATCCGCCATCTTGACTTTGATTTCCTTTGATTTTATATGTCTTGGTTTTTGCCTTTAACCCTGTGGATAAGCAGACCGACTTTTCAAACAACTTGAATGCAATACCAGCGATCTCAACCGCTAGAAGGCAGTGAGCACCAGCCCATTGAGTTCTGAAGAGGGTCTATAGGGGAAATAAAATATACTGTATTGATAAACATTACAACAGAAACTAATTTTATCTTTGTGAATGTTGCTCTCTATATAATTGTAACTTGTTTGTTATTTCAATCACTCTATAAGCAATCTATTTGTAGTTTGTACAACTGATGGTAGTATTTCTTGAATAAGTCATTCATTAGTAGTATTTAATGTTATTAGGAGGAAATCGCCCTTGGACCGGCATGTTGGCTGTGGGACTATCTGCGTCGTTCCGGTCAAGGAGGGTTTTTCTTGCCGTTAAGTGGCGGAGTTGATTCAGCGTCAACGGCTTGTATCGTATTCTCTATGTGCAGATTAGTCGTAGACGCTGTGCAGACGGGAGGTAAGTGGGCTCTCAATCGTACGATCAACAGCCAGGCTAGACAGGGGTACGAGTGAGCAGGGGATAATCAAATGATGAGTGGGAAACCCATGCCAATGCGGGACTCGAACCCACGCCCAACAGTGACTTCAGTTTCTAATGCGGTGCCTCAGCTGACTGAGGTATGGAGGGAGGCTCGACTGAAATGCATTTCACTATAATAACATTGTGAGCTCAAAAGATGAACGATGGGACGATTGAAATCAATTAGTTCCTGTAAAATGATCTCGGACTGTGTATAGGTTTCTCTCTCAAAAACAGCCAAACCATATAATTATTATACTAGAAGTAGAACTTGACAAAATATTGATCAATGTTAAAAACTTGATTCAGTAGAAATAAAATTGTGTGAATTTGAATACTTTTCAAATACATCTTGCTTGACTGGGCTTGGGGTTTTTAAAAATCTCAACCTTATTCTTCTCTTTTTGACAATAGTAAAAGTCAAACTACAGAATAATTTTATAGTTTCTAAAAAAGAAAATGATTAAAAACACATTTAAAATGCATTCCTGACATTACTTTAGTATGTATCTGTATCTCCAGTAGGAATAATATAGCATACAAATTCATAACAAACGTTCAAATTGGTTTTCTGATGTTCCTAATTTGGGCATTGTATATCCAAAAAGACTGACATTTAATACTGATTGTGACCGATAGGCGTACCATGAAACCTTTCCAACAGATTTCCATACATTGTATAAATCAGGTCAAGAGGCATAATATCCAGTCAGATGTAAGACAGTAAACATAAGAATATCCTTGGAAGAATAAATGCATGCAAGTTGTAATGACAAACACGCAAGTTATGTTACTGACACATGAGTACATTAGTATTGGTTTTGATTCTGGATGTGTGTAGGTGAATTGTTATTCAAAGTAAAACACAATCTGTTTGGAAAATCTGTTGAATTTTGACATTCTAGGACTACTGCGCGGTAGATCAGTTGATATTGTTCTTCCCGCAATTTTCGACCAGATTCATCGTGTTTTTTCTCAGTTCCAAAAGTAAATGTTGGTTCAACTGTTAGTTCATGATCAAAATACTATTTCTGTTGCCAAGTTCATTTCTCCCCAGAGAAGAAAAGTTTCCCATTTAGTTACAGATGATTCCCCTTGAATAATTCATTCAGACTACCAATTGCATGAGATACATTTTCTCGGAAAACTTGACGTGAAGCCATTTTCCCCCAATAAAGGTGAAGGTTTGGGATGAATGGGATATAGATGAACATTCTATCAACCAGTTGACAGCTGGGTTATGGCATTATTACCCAAACTCTCAATATCCCACAGGTACTTGCATTTAGATAGCCTTTTATAACATTTATAGCAGAAAACAGTGGTTGTGTTGTATTGATATATTGTTGTACTTGATGTGTGGAACAACGATCCCTGTTATTTCACATTCAGAGGCTCGTCAGTTGGACACATGTAGCCTAGAACGAGGTCCTATTATTCTTCAATAGATCAGCTTACTCCATCGGCAATGAACAAATGAACACCAATTTCTCAATCTCAGTACAAGTCCCACGTCAACAAGACGTAATGCTGTCGAGATGTTGAAGTGTAAGAACGCACATACGCGTCCACGGCCGTCAAGTGGTTAATTGCACATAACCATGGTTCCATATTCAGTAGAAATGTATGATTACAGATGCGAAAGTACTATGGGACGTGAGACGTATTGTTGGCGATGGAAATTACGAGCCGAGCGATCCACGAGAACTTTGCAGTCGTCTGTTCGTTACGTGCTACATGGCAACCAAGAACTCTTCAAAAGAAACCAAGTCAAGGGCACATACACTGGCTTCACAAATTGGCAGGTAAAGCTTGGGGATCAGTAGCTCGTGTCTAGTGTGTACTCGTTGCTGATCTTCTTCATCTGTTCGTTACGTGCTACATGGCAACCAAGAACTCTTCAAAAGAAACCAAGTCAAGGGCACATACACTGGCATCACAAATTGGCAGGTAAAGCTTGGGTATCAGTAGCTCGTGTCTAGTGTGTACTCGTTGCTGATCTTCTTCTTCGTCCGTTTGTTACGTGCTACATGGCAACCAAGAACTCTTCAAAAGAAACCAAGTCAAGGGCACATACACTGGCTTCACAAATTGGCAGGTAAAGTTTGGGGATCAGTAGCTCGTGTCTAGTGTATACTTGTTGCTGATCTTCTTCTTCGACAACGCAGTAGACAAGTGAACCAAAGTCAAATTTTGAGGTAATTTTGACTGAGGTATATTTTTGCATTTTTGGTTTTAAGCATTCTTAGCTCAAGTTTGGTATAAGCTCATAATTTTTGTTATTGTAGTAGTTTTTCAAATGTAATGGTTAGAGGTGTTTGTAAACGGTGTTATGACCTAGTGTTTTTCGTTTCCATATTTTCACATTTCGGTGGTTGGCGGTGTTATGAGTTTTTTGACCTAATATCATGCGGGAATACCAATTCACGAAGTTTCAAATGGAAAAATAGGATTAGTCCCGTGCATGACATTAAGTACAAAAAAATGAACTATATATACAGTAAACCCTCGTTAATTTGAATTCCAAAGGACCCCAAAAATCAACATTTGAATTGAAAAAATTCGAATTATGAAAAAAATGTTTTTCATTTGTAAAGTACAGTAGTAAAGTGTAGGCATGCAGTTTGGATGAACCGGCCATGTGCGCCTCGCACGTGGTTTGTTCCCTCCCACTTCCCCTCGCCAAAGGAAGCCAACTTGGACAGCCATGTGGTTATCTTCAAGTCGAGTGTTTTCTCAGCAATTTTCACAACACAACAAGGAGTCCCATCAATACTATATATTATTATGTCATTCATTAGGAAACACTCATCACAGTTTGCAGTGTTGAAAGAGTCAAATTACCAAACTGAATGTTGGGATTAAAAGTAGGAAGCAAGGCAGTAAATATAAATATTAGGGCCTAGAATGAAAGGAATGAATTATTCTGTGTACATGCACTAGCTGGCTGATTTATTTATTATTGTTTCGTGTCTGTTCAATTTGAATTTCAGCAAAAATTACGAATAAAAGTTGTCACAATTAGTACATGAAATCCTGTCGTCCATTATCCTAAACATTAATTACTGCTCCGGTGTCTCGACAAGCCAGATGTCCGTATGATCCTGAAAAGAGACCCCCGCCTCATCTTGCTTCACTTGCGCGTAAATCACTGGACCGGTGTATTGCTGTTCTACGCGCAAGTAAAGCACGCACCGGGTTGCTAGATTTAGTTATGCTCGTGCATATGACTGCTCTGTTGAGCCGCCTCAGCCATACTACACAGAGAACTGGCAACGTTGGACCCACGTTCTAACCTTGAACGTGCATCGTGTTGACATAAAATAGCATTTGAAGTTTTGGATAAAATTGTGCATGTTAATTAACGTAAAACATAACATTTTACTAAGATCATTCAAAAGGTAGAATTTCGTGGTACATTTCGCGGTTTAAGCTTGATTTCGGTGTTATGAATGAATTTGATTGAATTTCACGTATTTTCGCGCGCTGAAAATTATATCAATCAGTTCAGAATTGGTCAAATGATGCATATAAAACTTTTCGCGATTTCGCGACTTGCAAAAAACAAACACCTCTAGTAATGGTGTTGTATATAGGCCAAGTACAATTGGTGCTGTAGAAATATCAGTATTTTAATATATGTATTGAAAAAATACAAATTCCAAATTGGAATCCATGTAATATTATATCCAAATATCATACATTTTTATTTACCAAATGACCGAATATTGGACACGAAGAAAATTAGTAAACTCCTAGGTGAATTCACTGGATTACTCGGAATTGACAAAGATTACATAAACAGTCAAAAATCGTGCGAAAAAAACGTTGATAATAGAATCCATTTTCGATTAGTAGGGTCAGGTCCCCACAAATATCTGCATTGGATATCACTCGGTTCAATAAGAGAATATTGAAGAAAACACCAACGCTCCTAGTCAATCTTTTCTCGTAGATCAGATGTTCTGTTCGGATATCAGTAATCGCATAATTGCAGCCAACCTACTGTGAATAGATTTTCATTCCGGTGAATTATTATGTTTGTTTCTCAATCGGAATTGAGACTTAATTAATCAATATCACGACAGTTTCTCCTGCCGTCGCTTGCTTCAAGTCTGTCTTTGTCGTATTTTTCAGTTATTTTTCTGAAGAAAAGTAATCGACATCTTAGCCAATATCTCGTGTCCCACATAGAAACAATCACAGGTTTATATTCTCTCGTACTGCGAATTTGGAAAATTCCAAGATGTGCTTGAATAGAGAATTCAAAATTGTTATACCCTGACGGGCGTGCGGGTTCGGCCCCACAGGGAATTTTCTGGAAAAATCGTGATGTTTCAGTGTATATTTAGTTATTTTTAGTAGAAGTTTTAGTAGTTATGCTCATTGCTGTTATTGCAATAGTGCTGAATACAAGTTGGAGTTTGGGCTATCTTCTGTAAGTTTCATTCCAACCACAAGCTCATTACAATTGAGAGAATATATTTCGCAATTTGATTCCATCAAACAACAAAATCATTAAAATCTCAATTTCAATTGGGTGACCATCTCAAAATATCTTTGTATCTTGATTTGTTTCACTGGTACCTGATTTATCAAGGTTATATTCACTAACTAGAAAATGGATGTTGATCATTTATTTTGTGAATACAAGAATATCATATTCTAAATAACAAATCAAATTTAAAATGCTCGCCTATGGGACAGGGCATGACCGAATCGTTTCCACTATCCAAAAAGACCCAATAAAATACCTTTTCATCTCATCATCCCGTAACCGACGCCAATAGATCTTAGTCACCAGTACAGTGCGTCGTTGAACCTAATAGAAATGAAATAAAAAATGTAGGTCAATGTATGTACTAAGTAGTATGTACGTATGTGTGCATGTAGGCCTATGTATGTGTTAGGGTTGGGCGAACCTTGATTTTTGCCACGAACCGAACCTTGAACCAAACCTTTCAAAAAGGTTTGTTTTTTCGAACCTCGAACGGAACCTTTTTTTCTTTTTTTTTCATACCTACCGTAAATATAACAGACAGATTCGGTCTCAAACCCATATGGAACAGAAATGTAACTCAGTCATAATAGGGTACAGACCCACCAAGAATACAAGCCAAGTACATCCAACCAAAGTACTAGACCTAGTTTCAGTAGTAGGCCTAAAGTAAAACTGTGTCGTAGATTTGTAAGACAGACTGGGACAGTACAAAATTGTGCCATTCATGACATAATTCAGTTTTTCAGTAAAGGAATTCAGGGTTTGTTTTAGTTCAGAAGCAAGTGTAGAAACCTAGAACAGGTGATATAAACAGATGAAGGCCTAGTTTCAAGAGCAATATCACGTCGATTAATGCAAAATTATGAAAACGATTTCATATTTAATACATCACAGTTTGGTCAACTCCATTACAAATTTCCAAACTACTTCACACAAGACACACAGCCACTTGAACTAAAGTTCTGGTCTGTTCAATGATCGACGATCGACCTATCGAATCGATAGAAGCAAACAGCTCATAGGTCCTGCGCACTGCACTGACAGCTTTTGAAACATTTGCAGGTTATTTTTATATCTTATTGGATTATATCTTATCTGTTATCTCATTGGGGTATAAACAACAATGAATAACATTCTTGTATTTCAACTTGACTTGATGAAGTTACCATTATTGAAGAGAAGAAATTAGTGTTGTGATAATTGGTATGAACAAAAAAAACAAAAAAAAATTCTTTTTCTTAGAAGTTCGAAAAAAGTTTGTTTTCGAACCTAGCCGGTTCGAAATTCGAACCTAGCCGGTTCGAAATTCGAACCTCACTTTGAGGTTCGAAAAGGTTCGAATTCGAACAGGTTCGCCCAACCCTACTATGTGTGGATGTATGTATGTGTGTGTGGATGTATGCATACTAAATGAAAAAATTAGGCCTAGTCATGAATTTTTGTATAAAAAGTATAGTTATACCTACAGTGACTGTATCAGTTGCCAGAGAGCATTTGGCAGGAGATCTATTTATCAGTGGTATTGTCATGTTTCTGTTGTAGCTATCACCTGAGTGTCGTGATCGATAGCGCTGTCAGTGCTGTTGTTGCCGTACTGTCCTCGTTCACTGGCCTAGTGCCCAAGTTCAAGTCCCAGGGTGGCAGTGCCAGAGAAAACCTAGCACTACAAAATGTTCAGGTAACATGAGACTACCTCACTAATATTATCAAGAAACATTAAGCTAGGTCCGTCAAACTATTGGACAACATCCTTAGTGTGTTTTCCCATACCTGTTTGTTCACGTCACATGAGGTATGCAATCTATCGGGAAAAACTAGGTAGAGAACGCTGAAAATTATTCCATAATTAAATGATAACGATGTTTATATAATAAAATGACAATAAAAATAACAATAACATCAACGATGATTTTGTTTCAAGGTTTGATGTTATTGAAGCACATTCTCTTGTTGCAGGCTCGCATTCGCACGGTGGTCTCCTACCTGTCTGCTCAGCTGGTGCTCTGTCCAAGGTTTGATGTTATTGAAGCACGTTCTCTTGTTGCAGGCTCGTATTCGCATGGTGGTCTCCTACCTGTTTGCTCAGCTTGTGCTCTATCCAATGTTTGATGTTATTGAAGCACGTTCTCTTGTTGCAGGCTCGTATTCGCATGGTGGTCTCCTACCTGTTTGCTCAGCTGGTGGTCTGTCCAAGGTTTGATGTTATTGAAGCATGTTCTCTTGTTGCAGGCTCGTATTCGCACGGTGGTCTCCTACCTGTTTGCTCAGCTGGTGCTCTGCCAAGGTTTGATGTTATTGAAGCACGTTCTCTTGTTGCAGGCTCGTATTCGCATGGTGGTCTCCTACCTGTTTGCTCAGCTGGTGCTCTATCCAAGGTTTGATGTTATTGAAGCACGTTCTCTTGTTGCAGGCTCGTATTCGCACGGTGGTCTACCTGTTTGCTCAGCTGGTGCTCTGCCAAGGTTTGATGTTATTGAAGCATGTTCTCTTGTTGCAGGCTCGTATTCGCATGGTGGTCTCCTACCTGTTTGCTCAGCTGGTGCTCTGTCCAAGGTTTGATGTTATTGAAACACGTTCTCTTGTTGCAGGCTCGTATTCGCACGGTGGTCTACCTGTTTGCTCAGCTGGTGCTCTGTCCAAGGTTTGATGTTATCGAAACACGTTCTCTTGTTGCAGGCTCGTATTCGCATGGTGGTCTCCTACCTTTTTGCTCAGCTGGTGCTCTGGGTCCGGGACCGGCCGGGCGGCCTCTTGGTTCTCGGCTCGGCCAACGTCGACGAAGCTCTGCGTGGCTATATGACAAAGTACGATTGTTCGTCAGCTGACATCAATCCAATCGGTGGAATATCCAAGACGGATCTACGAGGCTTCCTGGCTTATGCTGAGAATAAGTAACTATCATGTGACTGTAAACGATGACCAACACATGGTTCGTAGAAAGAACTGCTTATAGACTGACAAATTCAGTGAATAGAAGTCACAAAATAAATTCGTTGAACAAATATATTGTTCATTTATATCGACATGGTATATCGGCTAAAAACTCAGCCTCGTTCATCAAGAGATATTGGTTTCAATTTCAGATATACCAGAATCAAATGTTCGGGATTTAGTGTATTTTCTTATTACCACTAGACCTATAGAGTCTATGTTTGATTATGTATTATTTTTTTTTCAATTTATCAATTGATTTTCTTTTTTTGAAATTCTTATATTGCAATAGGCCCCTACATATAAAACAAATGAGAATTATTGGTAAGAGATGAAATATATGTAATATATACCGGTAGTTTTTTTTATATTGTTCATCTTTGTTTCTGTTTCTTTCTTCCTTGTATTATATTATCTGGATGATATTGTTTTAATTAGTATGGTTCAATTTGTTCTATTGATTTTTTCTTTTCTTTGTTGATGTTCAAGTTGGTTTAGGTTTAATTAATAATATTTTTTTTTCTTTCACCTTCAAAATTCTGTCTTCAGTTGTTCAATAATATTATTAAAATTTTGTAATTATTATATATAATGTTTTTAACCATGAACCATTATTAAATAAATATATTATATAATATAGGCCCAATAACCATCATTATATAATGTTAAATAATATTATTATAATATATATTATTCCTTTTTCATCCATTCTCAATTTTAATAGTAGACCTATCAATATTAAGGGTGCTATTCGATCAAGAATATGTTAACGATACCGAAATGTGCTTCATCGAAAATCGATCAAAAATATAAAAATACAGTAGAACCTCTTTAGAACGTCCCTTATTACAGCGATCACCGCAATATCATCGTTTTAAGATAGTCTCGGCCAATTCCCATAAGACCATGTGTACTTTTTCTTTGTTAATACATCCCTTAATATAACGACCATCGCCAGAATACAATGCTTTTTTGGTTCCCTTACAAGAAAAACCATCGATACTACGATGAAAGAACTAAAAACTTGTTATTGTTTGTACCGTATTGTCTCAAATATAAGCCGAGAGTTTTTCTCGGAATTTCAAGCCCAAAAGTCACCCTCGGCTTACTTGCGAATCTCGGCCCATAAACGGTCAAAAATACGTTTTTTGCTCATTTTAATTGGGCGTACAACACCCGCACACTCATAACAACAGAATCAACTTGAAACTGCAAGATATCCCACTGAAAACACGTTTAGTAAATGTTTTATCGTGAAGAAGCATGATTTTTCCAATTTCCAGCATTTTTATTTGAAGCGCAATAATAAACACAAGCACTTGGCGCTCTTGACTGCATGGTGTGCTTCATCCTACTGCCGACTGCGTGTGGTCTGACCTTGTCTGACTTTGACGCGCACGAGACTGTTTAGCGGCCGGCAATTGCACGGTCGCCTCGTTTGCTAGTTTGACGGTCAATGTGGTCTCAACTCCCGGTAGACAATTCCCGTCGCGCTCGGTGGATTTTACGCGATGAACTACCGGTTGTCTAATGATACTTTCAATGTTTCAATGTTCTTACGTATGTACAAGTACTCTTAGTGACACTATACGGTGGTATTATTTTCATATTATATACCCTTCCAAAATAAAGCAAAGTGTATAGACCTACTCTACACATCACGGTTGAGACCATGATGTCTGTTTAATGTCAGGCGTGCTACAACTGACGGGTGGAGAAATATGATACAGTTGAACACTTCAAGACTTGAAATCACACATCAGTAAATTGCAGGAGGAAGGTTGAAGAGGGGGGATCATTGATTAAAGCATCAATTCAGAGTGATAACATAAACTTACTGTCAAAATATTGTTACACAGCATTATTATACAGTGTCTTACTATAAATGCATACATACCACATGGCAGGCTATCCGCGATCGCACTCCGCCCTATGCTATAATATTGACGACTGACAGTATTTTATGTATGCCTTGTAAAACAACCACACAAAGTTTTATTGTGAATTTTACTGTAACATTTGGTTGTACGGCGATCAAAATATAACGACGATTACAACGTCGCACTAAAGAGGTTCTACTGTATTAGGAATTCCATTCAATATCAAATCAAATTGATGATATCGAATATTGATCTTTTTAGGTCTTCAACATGTTTTTTTTTTTAGTCGTCTGTAGCTATTTTGTGATATCGTAGCTTGAAGTAATATTGAACAGTTAAACTTGGCTCAACAGTGGTCATGCGGCTTACACATGCGGTGCGGATCATTGGCTCTCAGCGACACAGTATGGGGATTAGTTCAGCAACGTTTAGTAGCGGTCCAACATTGAAATATTTCACTTTGCAAATATCAAGAGTGGGCATGATATATTGAGGGTGATGGATGTATCTACCACACAAGGAAAGATTTAATTTTGTTACTCTAGTATTTTTTCGTTCCAGTACTCTATGAAGTCATACACATTTTTCTCCATCCTTGCCTTTCCCTCAATCCACATTGGTTATTTGAAAATGAAGTAATATTCTTACTTTCAGGAACGATTCTTGTTTTTATACATTTTTCAAAAAGTTTTGCTCAGTTGATTTTGAAAGACGTAGGCCAGTAATTTGTTATCGCAGTCGTAGACACACTTTTTAAAATCAATCTAATAACAAGAGTCCTTGAAGGTGATAGGAAAAATACCTGAGCTAAGACATAGATTAAAGATATGTGCAAGAAGAGTTATAATTTACACTCTGATCTCCTTGAGGATGACGTTGCTGATTATAATCTTCAACATACATACGCTGCTTCTTCAGTTCATTGAAAGAAATGAGAGACTTGTGCAGTATATGTGTGTGTGACAGGAAGGGTGGGTAGGTTTCAGGTGGCGGTCGTGAGTGAGATCTTGACAGCGGTGCCCACGGCCGAGCTGGAGCCTCTAGACGACGGCTAGCTGACTGGGACGGACGAGCAGGACATGGGCAGTATATGAGTGTGTGACAGGAAGGGTGGGTAGGTTTCAGGTGCCGGTCGTGAGTGAGATGTTGAAAGCGGTGCCCACGGCCGAGCTGGTGCCTCTAGACGACGGCCAGCTGACTGGGACGGACGAGCAGGACATGGGCAGTATATGTGTGTGTGACAGGAAGGGTGGGTAGGTTTCAGGTGCCGGTCGTGAGTGAGATCTTGACAGCGGTGCCCACGGCCGAGCTGGAGCCTCTAGACGACGGCTAGCTGACTGGGACGGACGAGCAGGACATGGGCAGTATATGAGTGTGTGACAGGAAGGGTGGGTAGGTTTCAGGTGCCGGTCGTGAGTGAGATGTTGAAAGCGGTGCCCACGGCCGAGCTGGTGCCTCTAGACGACGGCTAGCTGACTGGGACGGACGAGCAGGACATGGGCAGTATATGTGTGTGTGACAGGAAGGGTGTGTAGGTTTCAGGTGCCGGTCGTGAGTGAGATCTTGAAAGCAGTGCCCACGGCCGAGCTGGAGCCTCTAGACGACGGCCAGCTGACTCAGACGGACGAGCAGGACATGGGCATGACGTACGACGAGCTGTCGACGTTTGGCCGGCTCAGAAAGCAGCTCAACTGCGGCCCCTACTCCATGTTCTGCAAGCTGCTACACACGTGGCGAGATACGGCAACTCCTCAAGTGGTGAGTCCCGCCCACCATTCTGTGTCATTATACACTAAATGGAAATAATTTGACTAATTAATACAGTGACTCGTTGAACCAAAATGCTAGGGACCCAAAAGAAAAATGGTTTTGACTCATAAAAATTCAGATTAACAAAAAAACTCCTTTCTATGAAAATCTTTCCGGTTAAAATTGGAGCAATTGGTATTGCGCGCGAGAGGAAGCTATGCCACACGTGAGAGAAACCGCTTCACTGATTGTGTGTACAACGCATGATCGCTATACAGCCCGCTTCCATTGGCGCTCGGCCGTCTCGAGTCTGACTAACGAGTGTTCCATCTCGTGCTCGTCAAGGTCAGAGCACACTCGGAATGGCAAACAGCTCAGCTGGCTTCGGCCCATCCTTACGCGTCAAATAAAATGGATGGAAATCGGGAAAATAATGATCAATTCAAGGAATTCACTTGAACTATTTCCAATTATCCAATCCAAAAACATTGCTAAAGCTCGAGATATTGGTTCAAATTACGAATTAGCTGGAATTCCTATTGACCGTATTAATCAACATTGAAATGCCCATGCCTTCAGCTGGGGACTGGCTTCAAGTTCAAAACATGTCAAATTTCGGATTAACCAAGTTTGGATTAACGACGGTTTACTGTAATTATTATTGTATAAATCATGCATTACCTACTAAGACGAATGGTTGAGTGGCTAGCACACTGAACCGTCATTCAGGAGACCGAGATTCAATTCCCGCCATGGTCGACCATCCTGACAGGGGTACATCGTGGTTTCCTTCTGTCGTTCAGGTCAATATTGGAATAGTTCCTTAACAACAGGCCACGACCGACTCATTTCTCCCACCATCTCATATATCATTCACCGACACCAATAGATCGTAGTCATCGGCAGTGTTGGGTAAGTTCCTAAAAAAAAAATAACTAGTTGAAGTTCCAGTTACTCAGCCAAAAAAGGAACTAGTAGTTAAAGTAACAGTTCCTCCAAAAAAAAAGAACTGAAAAGTTCCCAAACTTTAAGTTCCTTTGAAGTTCCTTTGAAAGTTACCAAAGCAAATTTTTTCGTAACATTCAGGAGTATTTTCATGGGCGTTGGAAATAATCTTGATATTTGTGTTCTCTCATCAATAAAGTGATAACGCCAGTGATTTTCATATAAATATTCGTCATTTTACTATAAATAATTCATAATGGTAAATATAGTACCGATTTTCTTCTCGCCATACCACTAGGCCAGAAAATACCTACTAGGCGAGTGAATATCTTCATGTCAATTTTCGAGAATTAGAAATGTAATATATCAAAATATATTACCATACTTCGATTGACTGTGCTACAAAATCATGTAGGCTTCTTTTGGAATGATTTTTTTTAGGCTCATAATTATGTTTCATCTGTCTAATCAATGGACCCACATAATGGTTGAAAAATCATATAAATTATAAATTGAAAAATTGTATATTATGAATTTTATAAATTATAAAATATATTATATTTGATTAAATTATCAAATACCAGTTAGATGTAGGTGGATAAAACGACTACTGAGTGAAATTGAAAGAGTAAATAATGAATCAATAATTCATTCATTTGCTTACTTTAATATGCTCTCGCTAGTTCAACGACGTTGACATCGATGCACCCATCAGTTTCCCCGGCACGCACAAAAGACATTTCGCCATAAAATGTCTACCTTTAATATTTTTCTCCTCCAAGAAAAAAAAGGTTTTCACGTGTTGCCAAGATGAAAGATTACTACCTGTATCTGCCATGATAAAACAATACTTTGATAGTAAAATAAACTAGCACTAGCCAATATTATACACTTACACGCTGATCACCAAGGACTGACGCTGTTAGACAATGACCTCCTCTCGAGATCAAACACTGAAGTGAAATAACTATTTTGTGTTTATACTACTCTCCCATGTGCGTTTTGAAAATTATCTCAGTCTTATTGGCTATTGATGATGTCACCGGGTGGAGAGGGAGGTTTTCTCAGAATGTCTTCATACGCAGAAGAAGCAGCTGCATTTAAACGAAGGATGACGGTTCGATTGACCGTTTTCTCCAACCACTCACTCTTATGCTAGGGTGGTTCGAGTCACCAACTCCGTTACTTGAGAACAGGTGATAACACCGATATAACGGAAAGATCGTAGGATGAGATAAGTGCACAGCTAATGAATAGGGAAATACCTACGTCAATGATGGGGAATAATACAAACTTGGAATAATGAGTGGTCACTGGTCAGACGATGGGCGGAAGTGATGAGGAAAATGTGTGTTTCTTTCAAAAATATGAGACAAGACGAACATTCTACCTGCTATCATTCGAAAATTAGACGATCTTTTCTTCTTTGTTATATGCATACTTGAAGTACAGTTTGTTCAAAATGAACTTTCAAAGTACCAGTAACGTGAATTTCGTTGCTCGTTACCACTGAAATGGAACTGTGTTACGTTGAAGTTCCTGCTTTATAAAAGGAACGCGTTCCCTATTGAAGTTCCTGTCGGTAAGTTCCTACCCAACACTGGTCATCAGTATAGTACGTTGCTAAACCCAATATAGATAAATAAATGCCTTAGGCTTATGAATGTTCAAACTTGAAGTTAATAATCATGTCAATTAGGTAAGTTAGATATAATATTGGCCCCCAAATAATCTTTAGTGGGGTCATTGAGCAATCAACAAACATTATATTGCCAAATTGAACTGAAAACATTCATCTTTTTGTCTATCGGTATAACAAAATTCGGCGTTTATTATCTAACCGAAGTCAATCCCTAATTGACTTTTATCATACTGCCATGCACTGTACAGTCTCTGATAATGAAAGATATCATTATTATTATTATTATTATTATTATTATTATTGAAGTTTATTTTCAAATTGTCATCTATATAATATTTGTTTTAGACGTGTTATAATTTTTGTTTTGTTTTGTTCTGACCTTGAATATGCTCTTCTATTTTCTAAATTATTCTCTTAGTATCACTTCAAATCTAAACACCCTACTTTTTGGCATTAAACGTATTCCTTTCGTACATCTCAATCTGAACTTTACATATATTACATATTCTTTGTTATTTTTAACCCACAGATAAGCCTTCCCAGGCTTTGTGGAAGAGAGTTTAATTTTATTCATATATGTATGTTCTATGTTATTTTGTTCAATGAAAAAAAAAAATGCATAGTAATAATAATGATAATAATAATCTTTATTCAAGGAACAATGTACATTGTTATAGAATGTGTCACATATGGTATAAAATATCGAGTGCTGATATATAAAGATACATAAAGATATATAAAGATAAATAAAGATTAAACAGAATTAGGATTTTGGAAGTATTCTTCTAGTGTATATGGGCAAGTTTGAATGAGGTAAGTTTTGACTATTGATTTGAATTTCTTCTTGTTGATAAAAAGGGTATTCTTTATTATAGTTGGTAGATTGTTGAAAATGATACGACTGTAGTGGGCTGGGTTGTTTTTGCATAGTTTCAGATTGAGATTATTTCTTGTTCTGGTACTGTGATTGTGGATGATATTGTTTGTGAGATGGAGATTGTCGTCAGGTGGTATATATATAGGGCTGTTTCAGTTGGAAGATTGTTCTGCAGGATGTCTGATTTGCGACTCCAATCATTGCTCTCACAGTTCTCCTCTGTAATGATAGTAACCTAGAGGACTCTAGTGAGCCAACCCAGAAGATAATGCCACATTGTATTCTAGGTTAAACTAGGCCAAGAGCAGGGTATCTTTGCTAGTCATCTTGCATGATATATGGAGCTGAAGCCAGTTTTTTGTGTCTTTTCTGTAATTGTAGTAACCTAGAGGACTCTAGAGAGCCACCCCAGAAGATAATGCCATATTGTATTCTAGGTTAAACTAGGCCAAGAGCAGGGTATCTTTGCTAGTCATCTTGCGTGATATATGGAGCTGAAGCCAGTTTCTTGGTTAGTTAATCGATGTATGTATGCCAGTTCAGGGTGATTCCGAGAAACATTGTCTCGTTGACTTCTACCAAGGTATGATGTTGGAGTCTAACTAGGAAAACGCTATATACGCGTTGTTAGACGAGCGGAAAGTAATAGTATGTCGACTTCATTGCCAAACTTTTGCCTAAATTCGCCAATTGGGTAACATTTTAGTTATAAATGGGTAAAAACTGCTTCGAGTGGTACCAATTTAGCACATTTCATGTTTTTTCTTCTAAATGGCTGACCCGATCGAGCTGAGAATTTTCAGAAATGTGTATCAAGATGTTATTCAACTTCACACAAAATTTCAATTTTTTTGAAAATAAATTTTTTTAAATTTTTTTTCCACCGTGTTATTCTAATGGGTAATTTTGAAATTTCTAAAATTCATAAAAATAAAAGTTACCACCCGATAATGCCACAAAACTATACAGATCTAAGCTAGATGAGGAACCATGGTGAAAAAAATTTGAAGTTAATAGCTGTAGCCGTTTGACCTGTGGAGAACCGACAAAAAAACATAAAAGAAAAAAAAAAAAACATAAAAACGAACACCAATTTTTTTCAGTATGACAAATTGAATCCTCGCTAAAGCTCGTCTAATCAGTGGAGAGCAATCTTGTGTACACTGTGCACTGTGAATGTTACTGACTGCGTTGTCGGCGTGCTGAGAGATGGCTCGTGGCATCTGCGAATATGGCTATGGTGCCCTGATCAAGGTTTAGGAATATTTTCCCAACTATTTCATCTTTTTATTGCCTTGGAAGTTGATTTTTTTCTTTACATTCTCTAAATAGTTTATGATGCAATATATGGCACGTCAAAATATAAACATTAACGTAATATGAAGTAAACTAAAATATATATTCATGTTACCAAAGTAAAAAACACAATTGTACATAACGACCATGCTATGAGTTGGAGTGATCTAATAAGTGATGATTTGTAATTCAGGTGGCTGAGAAAGTGAAGCATTTCTTCCGTTGCTACGCCATCAATCGACATAAAATGACCGTCTTGACACCAAGTTACCACGCCGAGAGCTACAGCCCAGACGACAACCGCTTTGACCTTCGACCTTTCCTCTACAACATCAACTGGACGTGGCAGTTTGAAGCTATCGATGATCAGGTATATGCAGGAAGATAATTATTATATTGTATTATTTGATCATTTCAGGCTGGTCCTTTCACTTGTCACCCACTCACTTATCACCCACTCATTCGTATTCCCGTATATCCTAGCTGTTGGTGGGGTCGTTGACCAGCATTCAAATAAAAAATGAAATAAAAATATGGTGATCAGGTTATAAGTTGAAACTGGCGCATTCAGCTCAGTTGGTAACACGCTCGCTTCTTGTGATTCAGGGGGTGAGGGGCATATCGGACCTTGGTTTGATCCCCGCCACCGTCCATCTTTAGATGTGTTTTCCGTGGTTTCCCTCTGTAGTCTAGGATGCCGGGATAGTTCCCACAATATTCGTCACAACCGCTTCCTTTCCACTATCCTTCCCATATCTATGACACCGTCATCTTATCATCCCATCATCCCATAAAACGCTCATACAATGCCAATAGATCTCGGTTATCATTGACCATGACAGTGCGTCGCTAAATCCAGTATAAATTCAATTCGATTATAAGTTTCTAAATTGAACTGTTTGTGATATAAAATTGTTACCAGGGAAAACTAGATTATTGTAAGCAAGTCCCGATGTCCTGCTGTACATGTCTTGCCACATTCAGTTGACAACCCATTGCTGGCTACTGTATTAGGTGGGTCAACCTTGTAAGCAAGTACTGATGTCCTGCTGTACATGTCTTGCCACGTTCAGTCAACAACCCATTGCTGGCTACTGTATTAGGTGGGTCAACCTTGTAGCAAGTACTGATGTCCTGCTGTACATGTCTTGCCACATTCAGTTGACAACCCATTGCTGGCTACTGTATTAGGTGGGTCAACCTTGTAAGCAAGTACTGATGTCCTGCTGTACATGTCTTGCCACATTCAGTTAACAACCCATTGCTGGCTACTGTATTAGGTGGGTCAACCTTGTAGCAAGTACTGATGTCCTGCTGTACATGTCTTGCCACATTCAGTTAACAACCCATTGCTGGCTACTGTATTAGGTGGGTCAACCTTGTAGCAAGTACTGATGTCCTGCTGTACATGTCTTGCCACATTCAGTTAACAACCCATTGCTGGCTACTGTATTAGGTGGGTCAACCTTGTAAGCAAGTACTGATGTCCTGCTGTACATGTCTTGCCACATTCAGTTAACAACCCATTGCTGGCTACTGTATTAGGTGGGCCAACCTTGTAGCAAGTACTGATGTCCTGCTGTACATGTCTTGCCACATTCAGTTAACAACCCATTGCTGGCTACTGTATTAGGTGGGTCAACCTTGTAGCAAGTACTGATGTCCTGCTGTACATGTCTTGCCACATTCAGTTAACAACCCATTGCTGGCTACTGTATTAGGTGGGTCAACCTTGTAGCAAGTACTGATGTCCTGCTGTACATGTCTTGCCACGTTCAGTTAACAACCCATTGCTGGCTACTGTATTAGGTGGGTCAACCTTGTAGCAAGTACTGATGTCCTGCTGTACATGTCTTGCCACATTCAGTTAACAACCCATTGCTGGCTACTGTATTAGGTGGGTCAACCTTGTAGCAAGTACTGATGTCCTGCTGTACATGTCTTGCCACGTTCAGTTAACAACCCATTGCTGGCTACTGTATTAGGTGGGTCAACCTTGTAGCAAGTACTGATGTCCTGCTGTACATGTCTTGCCACGTTCAGTTAACAACCCATTGCTGGCTACTGTATTAGGTGGGTCAACCTTGTAGCAAGTACTGATGTCCTGCTGTACATGTCTTGCCACATTCAGTTAACAACCCATTGCTGGCTACTGTATTAGGTGGGTCAACCTTGTAGCAAGTACTGATGTCCTGCTGTACATGTCTTGCCACATTCAGTTAACAACCCATTGCTGGCTACTGTATTAGGTGGGTCATCCTTGTAAGCAAGTACTGATGTCCTGCTGTACATGTCTTGCCACATTCAGTTAACAACCCATTGCTGGCTACTGTATTAGGTGGGTCAACCTTGTAGCAAGTACTGATGTCCTGCTGTACATGTCTTGCCACGTTCAGTTAACAACCCATTGCTGGCTACTGTATTAGGTGGGTCAACCTTGTAGCAAGTACTGATGTCCTGCTGTACATGTCTTGCCACGTTCAGTTAACAACCCATTGCTGGCTACTGTATTAGGTGGGTCAACCTTGTAAGCAAGTACTGATGTCCTGCTGTACATGTCTTGCCACATTCAGTTAACAACCCATTGCTGGCTACAGTATTAGGTGGGTCAACCTTGTAGCAAGTACTGATGTCCTGCTGTACATGTCTTGCCACATTCAGTTAACAACCCATTGCAGGCTACAGTATTAGGTGGGTCAACCTTGTAGCAAGTACTGATGTCCTGCTGTACATGTCTTGCCACATTCAGTTAACAACCCATTGCTGGCTACTGTATTAGGTGGGTCAACCTTGTAGCAAGTACTGTTGTCCTGCTCTACATGTCTTGCCACGTTCAGTTAACAACCCATTGCTGGCCACTGTATTAGGTGGGTCAACCTTGTAGCAAGTACTGATGTCCTGCTGTACATGTCTTGCCACGTTCAGTCAACAACCCATTGCTGGCTACAGTATTCTCTTCAAAATCTCAATAACATTTTGTCAATTTCAATGATATTCAACAATGTTACAGTCAGCAACGAGGATATGAGATGAATGATTGATGGCTTCTCTTACCCCGCATCATCATCTATAATTCATCTCGTATCATCCATCACAAAATAATATTCTTTAAATCAAGTCTTACTTTCCAATTATTCTTATGTCAGTTATTTACAATCTTTCTGATCGATACCGATCATTGTTTCGATAATGAACTAATCAAATATTGAACATTCGAATTCCATATCAAATCGAAGTTCGATTTATTTTTCATCATTCAGTATTTTTTTAACGAGGTCTCTTAAAAACGACTAATGAAACTGCCTTACAAAATGCGGCGCTCAAAACCAAGCTACGAACTGTTGATTTAGCAGTGTTTTCTCCGCAGATAAGTTTAAGTTTCTGATTGAAAAAGAGGCTATTCGAATAAACACCATTTTCGTACATGCAATTCAATTGACGAAAACGTAGCCCGCAATACTATTTTAACGGTGGATATGCAGAACACAGGTCCAGCAACCATTGTTCCATGCCGATTAACTCCTTTAATTTACCCATGATCTTGGTATACAACATTGGTTGGAGCTTTCACCCATAGACAAGTGAATACATTGCAGCGGCCATGTTGTGTTGCAGTTGGCTCAGTTGACTGACTCGGGTCTGTGGGAGAAGCAAGCCTTCTCGACTGATGACGACAGGCAGGCTGGAGCCAGCTCAGGTCAGGTCAAAGGTGACTCAAACAGACCTCAAATCATGCCAAGGCCTACTCTAAACAAAGTGCTCAATAGTAAGTAAACAGCTGAATCATAAACCCAAGGGGCTGCAAAACAATTGCAATTTAACTCATTTTCTCCACTGGAATCTTGAACCAGCCCAAGGAGTGGACGCAATGCCCCATTAAAGTCTCAAGTGAACCAATCACTCGCAATATTCGCCAGAAACACTCAATATGAAGAAGGATTTCATTTTATTTCCGTTACTCGTATTACTCATTAGACATTAGTCATAAGTCATCTCATTACATGTTGATTAGAGAATTGAATTGAGTATTTTTTATACTCTTCATAGACAAGTTGGACAGTTAATACTCGACTTGAAAACTTGTCACTTTACAAAATGTAGGATATGGAAATGAGAATTATGTCAAGTATAGATCCTGAAAATATGTTGAACTTGCATGCCTCCAGTATTCAGCCTCAAGAGTTTCTTGTCTGTGATTGTTTCAGCTGATTCGCACAAGGGCGTGGTAGTTAGTGGTTACCAAGGTAACAAGACTCAAGAGAAGTGCCTCGAAGAATAAAGTCAACCATAACCGTTGACAGTCACGAGGTTTATTCCAACATAATGTTTATTCTGGAAACATGAGTAGGACCTAGCATAGAATTCATAACATACTGCCACTGGTTCATGGTACTGTACAACTAACTTGGATATCTTCCCCAAGAACCAGATGGAAAAACCATCATTTATTGGTGGAATAGTGATTATTGATCTCCGACGGTCCAAAGGTATTATTACTTATGGTTGTGATTGGGGCATAAAAAGCACAGTGAAACATGCACATGATCTACGGTGAAATCTCAATCTATCGTTCCCGGATCGATCGTTTTCCCGCATCTATCGTTTGTTTTGTGTGGTCCCAACCAAACCACCACATAAACAATGTTGAATTTTCCTGCATTCATTGTTTTCCCGCTTCTATCGCTTGTTATTTTTGGTCCATCACCACTTAAAACCTCGAACGATCGTTTTGAAGCAGGGAGAAAAATTGATAACAAGATACAAGACTTATCACCATAGCACACTTCCAGGCGAGCATTGTTGATTGATGATAAACAGATGTGTCAAAGTGTTCGTCTTGTTATTCAGTGTAATATGAGACTTTAAAGTTCACTCTGAACTCCTGTGCATTAACACTGATGGCCGGTAGTCTTAAATACCAATCAGTGACCTTGCCTTAAAAACAGCAGCCATGTGGCTTACACAGGGAGAGAGAGAGCGACGGAGAGAGGAAAGGTTGTACCAATCGCGCAACCAATTCGCGTAGCAGCGCATTGACGACTGTCCGGTTATAAAATCTGACGACGATTGGGGGTTTGCCGTATGCCTTAACATTGGACGACCGGCAGTGTTTCACGGGAAATGATTTTATCGCAAAATGTGACGTTTTTCCTCACTTACCTTTATAAGATGCATGTGACTTTTTGATTACTTGAAAATGGGGCATGCATGTAAATACGGTATTTATATGGTGTTTTCTTATTTTATATTCACCAGTGATCATGAGTTATTCCATTGTTCATCAGTCAGGACATTGAGTAAATAAAGAATAAATCGTAAATAAAGATAGGAAAGATGACATTTCAGCATTTTTAATGACTTGAAGGCAAAATTGTAAGTGATTACATACAGTAATAATAATAATGATAGCAGTTTGTTGTCTTAATTACAGTAAAAGGGATATTGTTTAAATTTATGTCTTTTTAGTGTTTTTTAACGTTTTTAATGATTTCCCGCTTTGATCGTTTCTTCCCCCCGGTCCCTTCAAAAACGATAGATCGAGGTCTCACTGTACATGTATTTGTAGTAACATGCAACATTCATATCCACAGCAACATCCGTGTACGTTCCAGTAGAATGTGTTTCATACTTGGTACACCTGACAATAGCTTAGAATTAGTTCTTTTCCAAGTTGAATCAACAGTTCCATGAATTAGCCCAAAATAGAGAAGCATTTCACCTGTGTGAACCATTTCAGCTGTCACCTGTGTACTCAAGTAGTGTCGGTTAGCAGTGAAGGTTTGAAAATATAAGAACCAACTCTTGAGGCAATAGGCCTGTTTGTTTGTGTTGCACCAAAGTAGTGCTGGTGCAGGAAGAAAGTGCATCATATTACGGGTTTGGTGCAGATCCCTAAATGTGGAGGTACAAACAAACTCGATATGGTGTGTGTATAGGAAAATAGCCTGAGGCTGAAGATATGAATTGAGTGAAAGGGAAAGAAAGAACAGCAGCTTACCAAGATTTATGAGTAGAGAAAGGCCTACTCATAGTGGAGAGCCCGTAGATAGAACACATAGAGATGAAAAGTAAAACACAAAATTCTGACATTTCGGCTATTGTCTTGGTCACAGTAGATAGAGTAGAGTGCTGAACTGATGAAGGCTCATCAGTTCATCTCTCTCTACTCTATCTACTGTGACCAAGGCAATAGCCGAAACGACGGAATCTCGTGCAACTTTCATCTCTATGTGTTCTATCTATGGGCTCTCCACTATGAGTAGGCCTTTCTCTACTCATAAATCTTGGTAAGCTGCTGTTTTTTTTTTCCCTTTCACCCAATTCATATGAACAAACACGAAAGTGCAAGAACTGAAGAACTAGTTCGAGTAGTGCAAGACAAACGAACAGTCCCAATAGATTCAAACTTCAAATAAAATGTGTAATTCAATTCTAATTGTCGTGAATATGTGCAGTTTGACAAGCGACGGATTAATTTAGTTTAGCCTTACCAACGTACTTGGATGCTCCCAAGTTTTACTTCAAATTCATCATTTTTTAGAATTCCATGTGAAATATTCAAAGATAATACAGTAGAACCTCTTTGGTAAGTTTTATTCTTTGATCCCATCTATATGCTCCCACATCTGGAATAGTTTCTTTAGTAAGTTTTTCACTTTAGTAAGTTCTTTTTGTATGGTCCCCTGAACAACCTAGCCTAAAGAGGTTCTATATTACACAAAACAAATAACAGTACGCACATGTTTATTTTGTACAAATATAAATGTCTAAATGCGTCTAGATTTGAATATTCAATTCATATCATTGTTGCTGTAACTTGTATGATTGACAATACATTTGTATGACCTGGTATGAACAAAGTTGTGTAACTTGATCAAGCAATTTATTGTACAATCATACATCGTATCATACATACGTATCCTCATCATACAGATGTGTGTTCTTTCTATTCAGTATGTATAAAAGGTTTACCCCTGCCAATTGTCATACAAATTCAAGTAGGCCCTATTCAGCTTTATAGAATGCAGTTTGTGTGGGTGGGAATAAAATGTAAATAAAATCTCATATTGAACAAATGTTCTCTCAAGTACTTTGACTTGGAGTTAAAGACTTATCAATTCAATGTAAGGCATTGTGAATGTTACTCTAATTCAAATGTTTCAAACTCGTTAATCGAATGGCAAGGTCTTCTCAAACCTAAGATCGTAGAAATATACCATTTTAAATACATCATGTTTGAAACAGCCCAACTGAGAGACAAAGTAATGGTTATAGTTTCTAGTACAAGTCTATGGTTGTTTGCTTGGAAATGTTGCAAGCAAACAGACTGATGGAAATTATTCTAGTAGATTGGAGAGTAATCCATGTAATCAAGCTATGGCCTATCACTACAAATCAATACCTTGTGACATTTTATGCTTCTAGGGAAAAACTGGAAATTAATAATTATATACCAAAACTAGAATACAGAAGTGCCTTTGCTGTTAATCAATATTGCTTATGGGAGGATATGACTGTTGGAGCTTTTGTCACAAACCAGAGGCATAGACAATATAGGTATGAAAAGCATTATATGCATTATATATATATATATAAACTTTATTTTTATTATAGTCATTTATTTTATGTTGTTTATATATGTTTCTATACAATACAACAAGCATTCTTATCCTAAATTCTAGATATGTACTCATGCATTCAACTCGAAAAAAAATATATATTTGTGTAAAAGAAGAGAAACAGCTATTATTTGCAATAACAAAGAATGCAATGGGTCATTAAATAATATGAGAATACTGCATGTAAATAACTAAATAATATTATAAATTACTTCTTCATTATTCAAAATATATATTCATGAGTGACACAATATTACAGAAAATATTTTTAGATCATTTAGTCATACAAAAAATATGTACTGCACGTATAAAATAGTTTGCAGAACTGCAAAGATTGGCCTAGAACAATCAATGTATTTCAATTTGGTTAGGCCAATGAGCAGAGTGGGTGATGAAGTGTCCCACTTAACCTGTGGTAGAAATCGTACAATATATGATATTAAAAAGACGAATGACAACAGAGTTTGTAATATTCTATGTGAGATTTACCACAATCATTGGCTACAGAAAAATTCACTAATCCCCCGCAACCGAGAATAACCCGCAACCAACCGTACCTGGCTGGCAATTGCACAAATAACCCGATTTACAATATTCCTCGTTTCTAGAGCACAAAACATGGTATTTCTGTTGATATTGCACCCAAGAATCATCCACACAACATTCAGGTCAACAGCCATACCACTTTTAAACTTAACGTCTGGCGTGTTCCTCACTGCTGACCTCAATCCAGAACACTAAACATGAAAAACAGTTACTACTACTATTTTCAACTCAAAAGTATCGAAAGTTTGTATCAATTGTCTGAAAGATATTCCAACATGACATTCACGCTCAAACAAAGTTCACCATTCAGCTTGTTTTAATGGAATTGCGTGTACCTCCAAACCACCCAATCAGCCAACCCAGTGAGTGTAAAATGATTAACATCTACTTTGTGTAATTACAACATGAACCAAAAATACTGTGGTTGATCTTTATAAACACGTCATCTTAAACCCTACGTTTTTGCATAAATAACGATAACATTGTTTTAGGACCCGTAACTTCTAACCAATCCCGGCAAACACCAAATTTAAATCCCCAGAATTATTTGTCGACCAAATGTTTCACATATTTCTTGTACTTCCATCTTTTATCACAGGTTCCTACTGGAAAATGCACTCACATATATAATAGGCCTTCTTGCAATATGTCTACAAATGTTTAGAATTATATCTCAGCCTTGTCAATTATAAAAACACATTGGAGTACAGCCCATCTGACTTGTATTGTCCATTCACATTTGATTCGAAATCTCCATCCAGTCACATTTAAGATAGTATAGTTGCATTTTGCAGTAATAATAACATTGTCAAATTTAATTGTTTGTACGGAAATATATAACTTATTTGAATTCAAAATGTACAAAACCAAAATGATACCATTATCACTGGTATGCTAATAGCAGTTATTTTTTCAATTGAAAATACTTGCATGCACTAATCTCGGCTATCAAATCATTTTTTAACTCTCACTTCACTAACGTAGATATTTAGTATGGTAAATGTATTAATGATATGAAACTGGCTCATGACCTAACTTGCAATAACATGTTTGCAAAATTGGAATTTGTGAACTTGAAGTGGCGTTTGTCGTAGAATTTGAGTAAAGCGGGGCTGTAAGGGTGGTTCTCTTTGAGATGTAGATAGTGCACCTCTGGTTCGTTAGTGGTGTGGCCGCACTCTTCGCACACGTACATCTTTGTACGCCTTTCTTTGTATGCATATTGGTGCTGTACGCCATGGACCTTGAGGCAGTGCGACTCGAGCGAGCAACGTTGGGTGAACGATTTCTCGCAGAGGTTGCATTTGTAGGGACGGACTCCTGGAAGTATGCACATACGATACGGTCAAATGGGGAACATTTAGCACTATTAAATGGTCAAGAATGCACACTATTACGACAACTAGCCTATTCATGTGTCATTGCAAAAATCTTGGTTATGTTACAAATCTCGAAGCATAGTTGTGTTAGAATCAGTAATTATTGTCAAAAATACCATTTTAACAAATTTCAACAGCCTCTATTACAATTTGATGATCTTAATTTCTGAAGAGACATGCAGCAAGTCCACCTAGTCAGATAGATGTGACCTCAACAACATCTTGACCACTCAACAGTCAACACCTCGGGTATACTCGTATACCACACAGATGTTTCACCATGCAGAACATGAGTCAAATTCCATTTTCAAATAAAATGGCTCGACTTGAATAGTTCACCAACAATCCATTTAAAAAAATACTGTGACGAGTGGTCAAGTGGCTAGCATACTGAACCGTCATTGACGAGTCTATTTCTGTAATGGTCGACCATCCTGATGGGATTATTCATGATTTCTCTGTCGTTCGGGATAATACTGGTATGGTTCCTTAACAGCAGGCCACGAAAAAACTACTTCCCACTAACCAAAAACATTGTAATAAAATAATCTTTCATATGATATATGATTTAGGTGATTATCGTACCTGTGTGTGTTCGGGTATGCCGTTTGAGATCGAATGTGTCGTTGAATCCTTTGCCGCAGAAGGTGCACAGATAGCGTTTGACATCCGAGTGGCACTTCATGTGTCTGTTGAGGAGGCGCTGCAGACCGAAGCTCTTAGAGCAGATCCTGCAGGCGAAGCGGGAGTTGTCGCCACCGCTCATCTCGTTCATCTGGTCAGACTCGCTGGACCGGCTGTGAGGACGCTGGCTGCACGACGAGCCAGGTCCCACGTCGTGGTTGGCCAGCGGGTTCTTGATGCCGTGGCCTCCGTTCACAAACTCCAGAGCCACGTCGCCGGGCAAGCCCAACTGGAACACACACATTGTTATTATACAACTAGAACTGCTTAAAACACTGTGATAGAAGATCTTGATTATTGATGACTTTTACAAAAACCCATGCCTTATGCGGGACTCCAACCCACGCCCAGCAGTGACTTCAGTTAAGCAACAAAGTGAGGCAATGTCATTGAAGAAATTGCATACACAAAACAAACCAAAATCTACTTGAAGTAATGTAGCAGATTTATCCCTTGTCCTGACAAGGTAAACAATTTTTAAATGAATCTCCTGGTTGGTACAGCATCTACAATTTAACTATGTTTGGAGAGGCCTACATAGCGTAAGAAAACGCTAAGCTAAGAGTATTATTGTATACAGAGGCTGTTAGGAACATAATACCTAATCCCCATCCAATAAATAGTACAGGAGTTATGGCTTTTCACCCAGACAACATTGAAATGAAGCTAAAAACTTCCTACCAACGTTGGGAAGAGTTACCTCAACATATTCTGAAATTGTCAGCTCAATTTCAATTTTGTCTGGGGCAGGACCTTTTCAAGCTTAAATTCCCTGTAATACAAGGAAAAGCATTCAACTTAAACTGCCACAGCTATGACAAAAAAAAGATTGCAGTAGAACCTCTTGAGTAAGTTTCTCGTTAGTACATTTTTCAATTTAGTAAGTTTCATTTTCTAGTCCCATCTATATGTTCCTACATGTTAAATAGTTTCTCTAGTAAGTTTTTCACTTTGGTACTAAAGTTTTTTTTGTATAGTCCCCTGAGAAACGTACTAAAAAGGTTCTACTGTATTATGTATAAAATTGTTACGTGTTCAAGACAGCTTTATGGATCAAAATTATGTGATGATAACAATAAGTTTTAGTGGCCAATAGATTTGAATGTCGATAGAACCAACCAATTGAATGCAAAGGTAGATAATATCTGTAGCTTGTCCTTTTTTTTGACTGTTCACATGTGTGCCAAATGTGTGTATTTTGTGTATTGGACAATTTCGTTTTCGAGCTGTGGCAAGGATCAGTTTGCCTGCTCACCCGGTTCTGTAGTTTGTCTCCTCGAACCTGTAGTGACGAGATGTTACTGATGTCGGCAGAAGATTCCCGCCGACCGCTGATACTGCTTGGTGGACTCAGGGAGCCGTTGCCGTCCAGACTGCAGCTCGCGCCTGGACTCGGTAGGCTGACCGTGCTTGGGGAGTCCAGGTCAAAAGACAGACCGGGACTGAGAAGCTGGTTGTGGTTAGAGTTCTGCATCTGAACCTGGATCTGTAGCTCTTGCATCTGGGGCTCGTTGTTCGATGAGATGTGAAGTGCTAATTCTGCCCGCTCCTAGCACACAAATAATCCATTAGTACTGGTACCCAGCTGACAGACAAAAATCACATTCTTTATTCAATTAGTTCTTACTTCAGTATTTCAAGACCCTGTATCTCAATCCACTTATTGCCTACTACAGTATTACGATTTTCAATAATGATAATGCCTTCTTTTACAAGACCAACAAAATATATGAAGCATCGTTCAGGCAATCGGGCTCTTGGTGGATTTTCAAGTCAACAAGACCTTGGATAAATGAAAAGCAGAAACAATTACTTACTTTAAATGTTACATAATATAGAGAAAATCTTATCTAAGAATAACCCCGAATAATACTACAGTAGTACCTCTTTAGTAAGTCCCTCGTTAGTGTATTTTTCTCCTTGGTAAGTTTCATTTTTTGATCACATCTATAAGCTCCTACATGTTAAATAGTCTATTTAGTAAGTTTCTCAGTCTTCTCAGTCTGGTCCCCTGAAAAACGTACTAAAGAGGTTCCACTGTATTCAGTAAAATCAAAATATAGAAGCCTGAATCAAATACGGTAATATACTTGGCAAAAATCAAAATGAAATCAATCCGTACCTTCGGTAAGTTGTGGTAATTACTGGCCGTTTCTTGATTCTGACTCAGAAACACCGTGTTCTTGGTGAAATGCGTAGGTGCGGCAAAGTTTCTCGAAGTGTCGTACTGCCTTGAAAGTCCTAGAACGTTATTGCAATGCTCCGGAAAGGGGTCGACAGACGGCTCGACCGGTGGTGGAATATTTGGATTGCTAGCTTGGTTCAAGCCCGGACTGCTGGAGCTACCCAGGTCCTGAGGTCCTTCTAGTAGTCCAGTATCGTTATTATTGCCATCCATATCGGGCGACGACGACATTCGTTGCAAGAACAGTTCGTCTGATAAACTTTCCAGCAAAGCATTGTGGTCGGCTGGACTGGAGAATGTCAAGGTAGCGGTGAACTGCAACGGATCAACAGCTACCATGTCCACCATCATAGAATCGGGATCATATTGTCCACTGTAGTTACCGAGCGGGGGCAGACCAATCTGCTCGCGATCATTTTGCATTTTATTACCAAAGGCTGGTCCCAAATCGTCATCTTTTATGACAAGTCCGTAACTGCCGACGTTTTGTAGTAAGGAATATTGCTTTGGAGGACTTCCACCTCCTGCATAACCCAAGCCAACATTCTCTTGACCAGTGTCACAGTCCATGGGCAAAGGTGCCGACAGCATACCATAATTAGCATTACCGTTACTGTTGTAATGGTTGTAATTTGGTAAACCCCCTCCTTTGAGCGATTCGTAAAAGGGTGGTAGCGATCCCGTCGGGGGGCTGTTTGGCCCGTAGTTGTTGTTTCCTCTCCCACCACCAGGATTCATATTACCTCCAGAACCACCTGTGCCTCCAACCATCCCACCTCCAGCACCATTACTGCCCATATTACCACCACCACTAGTGCTATAGCCATTGGAAGATACGGATCCGTTGTGTCCGCTGCTGCCATGGCTGCCGCCGCCTGCATTTCCGCTGCCAGATCGGCTGCTGCCATGGCCCGCGGCTGCCGACCGAGGCGTTATGCTTCCTCCATTCAATTGACGGCCGAGCATCAAAGCTCCAGGCATTCGTTTCGCAAGATTCGACACTCTGAAGGCATTCCGTCTCATGTCTGCAGGTTTTGAATCGTTGACTCGATGCTCTAATTCTTTTTTTGGTATATGGTAGTCTATTGGTTGTTCCTGTTCTGGCTCCAATATGGTGACGATAGGTTTGGGAGGTGGAGAAGGGATCTGAGGTGTCCTCTGGATGACAGACACTTGCTGGCATCGAGGAGGCGGTAACGCAGTCACCTGTGGTAAAGAGGGGGGATTCGATGGCGCTGGCAGGTATTCTTTACGTTCAGCTCGCGTGAGAATGTGTGATCGGCTGCCATATGGGACATCGCCTCCAAGAATGGACGAGATGAAGCGTCTGGGTGCATTTGTTGGCTCTGGGGTAGGCTTGCTGTTGACACTTAGAGATGCACAACTGTTTCTTTCTGGTATGGATGGGTGTGGAAATATTCGTTCTTGCTCTCTATTCTGGTGGCGGTCTGAAAACATGGAAGTGCTACATTAGTAACTGGTTCAATATGAATTGCTGACATTTGTACCAAGTATGTAAATATTTTTACAATACGGGCACCTATATTGGGATTATTGACACACACCAGAATCTCCTGCACAATAAACAGGGATTGAATTTCCAATAAAATACAATAGACAATAACAACAATGGACAGGAATTAGTCATGCCAAAATAATCTGCCCATAATAGTGATATTTATTGTTTATGCATAAAAACTTTTTCATACAGTTAGGTTTTGAAGGGAGACGATTTCCTGCACAACAAAAAGGAATTATTATCATGGAAATAATATATTCATAATTATTTATTCAAACGCATGTGATTAGTGACGAATCAGACAACAATTAGCATAAATAATAAACCAAGTAATTAGTTCGTTAATTGAAAAAAATTATTGCGTTCAGAGTACATAATATGGTAACCAATGTTTCCAAGTCTACACCAAAATGGATCTACATTCGTATGAGATAAGATATTTGTCGTGAGCAAGAGTGGTGGATCGACAGTCTACCGTTAGTAGTAAGTGAATAATGATTGCCGGCCATATCGGCGCTTGTACACGGTCAAATCTTATCACATGACTATTTACATGATAGTAGCTAATTTGTCTGTGGGGTCGTCAAACTGTAAGTGACCACGTATCAACCGATACACCGTTCCCTGGTCGAGTGTACAACAGGGAAAACACGCCGTCGGTGTGCTCATCGAGACTCGACTCGAGAGCCTACAGTTACTGCCTATCGCGATCGGTACATGTTAACACGGCCGAATTGATGGACAAATTAGGGACTATTTTTCCTATTCGCTTTTAAATAAATCTTGTGAATCGTAACAAAAGTTAATCAAAACACTGTCAGGATTTCAAAAATCTGAAAAAGTGTACGTGGTTCATACAATGATCGTGATTTGCGTTATTGTTGTCAAAACTAGAACCATGTGCAGTTCGGCGTGACCTTGTTAGTTGGTATGAAAAGTTCCCGTGCCAGGAGAGAAGTTAGGCAAGCCCGCGATAGGGCCAAGCTTGCCACGATCGGATCATAGAGAAGTTCGGATCAAGACGAGAAAGCTCGGTTCTGGAGAACCTTGAATCTATCTGCCTACCTGCCTGTCCAGGAAACACCATATGAAATTACAACGAAAACATTGGAAAGTAATAAACTAATAACCATACAGGTAAAATATATTCGAGATCGTGCTTCCGAATGTAAACCATGGTTGTGATGGCGTTATGAGGAATATCATGAATGTATCTACGAAAAATAGATCACCGTCCACCAATCATAGATTATTGTTTGCTTAACGACCCCACCAACAGCTAGGTTATACGGGGGTACGAATGAGCAGGTGCCTCAGCTGACCGAGCGGGTGGTTTAGGAAATACAGTGCGTGCAGGATGGAGGAGGTCGAGTTATTGGACGGTATACTACAGGACCGCAAATAGTTCATCAAGTCACGTTTACTTTTCGAAATATCAAAAACGAATTTATCCCTCAACCGTCTATTTTATTCAGATCTTTCGGTATATCAACCTTCTCCATAATCCTATGCTTGAGACACCATTTAAAATTTAAAATACGAAATAGTTGCTTTGTTTAAATGATCTTTTCAGCATAGCTGTTTGCTAAGAGAAAAGTCGAACAAATTGTTTTCAAAAAATTGCTAGGGTGAGCAATAGAATAACATTTCAAAATTAAATCCATAATACGTGAATTTTGAAGGAGTATTATTTATGTATGACTATACGTAATAATACGTAAACCGGCAACTTGATCGAGCATTCCCTCAATAGTTCTAGCTTGGGGGCCCCAACCCGACTCCCCGCTACCAGGCCCAATCTGGCCCTGCTGGGGGCATAGACAAAATGGTGCATGTGCAAACGATGGAGTCAAGATTGTTCGTACATTTAATTTATGAATATGATTATTGGCTTCAAATTATGGTCATGGTCAGATGAAAATATCAATTTAATACCAATTATATTCTGTGTCCGGAGGTTGGTATATACTGATAATTGCAACACATTTGCATTATTTTAAACACAAATTAATACCCACTCTTCCGCCGCCCAACTTTCCTACCCTCGTTTTCGCTTAATTTCCATCCACTTCCCATTAACACAAACAAACGGCACGCTGATTTCAGGGGTTATCACTTATTTCTGGCTACAATAGTCAACTAACCTTGTTCCGGAAGTGTATACTATGACACTAAAGCATTGATTCCACCGGAAGCGTCAAGGTGCCACATTTTTATACAAGCATTGCAAGTATTGCCAGGATTTAAATATGAGCTCAACATTTTCCAAAATACAAAACTAAGCACCAGTCACTACAGCGACTGGCTGCCATTTGCCATCAAATATGAAAAGTGAAAACTGAAAGGTCGGAAGTTATTGGACGTCCGGACCCCATTTGCATTCATCTTCACTCCTTTTCTTCACAAAAGAAGATCGCATACTTCTGTAACAAATACCTCCATTGTTGACCGCTAGACTCATGCAGACCCGAGGACCAACGCAGCCAGCGCACTGCTCCAGCATTTGCTGAGTAGTCACATTTCATTATCTACGTAGGTAGTTACAATCAAAGTAATTTCAAATGTCAAGTAAATACCAAAACAAACCTCCCTGTGTTCCAAAAACACTATGAGCGCAAGATAATGAAAATGGACAGTTTTTTTTTTCAGTTACCGATATAGAGCCTATATATAGGAACACGTGCACTTGTACAGCTTGAAGCGTAGGTAAGTCTCTTTGCTACCTGGTCAAACCAGTTGACCATGTTATACTGCATAGGATCTAACAGGTACCAAAGACAGAAACAGACTTTTACTCATGCTACAAGCCCTATATACGACGCTGGCCAACTGGACTGATCTAGTCTTACTTGCAAGTGAAGATAGGGACGAAGAAATCAAGGAAAATAGAATGTATTCAAAGCTGGACCTCTAACAGCTAGCTGAAGGTGAAAGACGTCCAAACATCCACTCCTACAGCGAGCGTCAAAGCGGAGCCTCCACCTCGGCTGTCTCGGCCAACAGACAACAGGTAACAACTGACGTCATTGCTATATCATACACATTCGCTACGAATAAAATAATACAACGATTAATGAAGATACCTTCTATGATCTAACCAAATCCATTCCCTTCATAAGCATGATGGCACATGATATTTCCATTGGTTGCAAGAAGCTATTGGTTCGCATGAGACTATAATGAGCTGTACTTGGTTATATCGCGTTTACTGAGAGAATTTTACGTGCGCGGGAGAAAAACGGTTCTGCTAGGATGGTACAGGTTGAAATCCTCTTCTTCAAGTTCATTCTCCCCCCGCCCCCCTCCCTCCCCCCGCAAGCAAGCCACTCTCGCGGTGGTATTATTCCGTGGAAGACACTGAGGAATTTCTGTGGCTGTCAGCCATTTTGTAATAATGTTCTACGGAACTTTCAAGGTGACCTCTCTCTCATCTTAGTCCACCTGAACGCGAATGGCCGGCGGCATCCAACCGGTTAATGTATAACCGCTGTTGCATCGTCTACGCTCTACCTCATAGACCATCACCATGGAAAACAGGTGGAGGACAAACGGATTTCACGACTCTCGGTTTTCATTAGAACAGAACTGACTTGCCGGGGTAATCAAGCGGTAAGAGAAAAGTGCCGAGGGTGAGAATGTTTGATAGAAATTACTGATTCTCTCGTTGCCAATTATACTAATCTTGATTTGTCACTAACAGAATGATTTTTTCTCATCGATCAATAATGGCACATGGAAATAGATATTATATTATACAACACAAAAGAGCTAGAGACGAGGATATTTTAGTGCCGTTACAGTTCCTGAGATTAGAATAAATATTATATTATTATTCCTCATTATTATTATTATTATCATTATTTATTATTCATTACTAAATGCAAAGAAAACATGTTATACCTGATGTAGGCCTATACCGACAAGGATGGTCATTAGCGGATCCCAATCTTCAGCAGAAAACATAAAATCGAGTAAAAATGATGAACCACAATGTATTGGGGGAGTGTGACAGGATAGTGGATGTTCGACTGTTCTTTGTGTGGTCTGGAACCAATTCAATCTTCCAACGTCCGCTCTATGTATGCAGACACAACGGAATATACCGTTTTATGGCGAATCGAAAGTATAGCATTTAAATCACACTAATTTGAACCAACAACGTGGAGTACTGTGCATGTGGTACTGACACAAACACAATCGAAATGGCTTCAACATGGCGCCTCCACACCGCCTAATAGGGTCACACATCTTGATTGTACTCACGACCAACATCTATTGGAGAGTGATATATGTATGATATGATGGATGAAATGGCATTTTTTATGGGGTTTTGGATAGTGGGAAATAGTCGGTCGTGGTTAAGGAACCATCCCAGTATTGACTTGAACGACAGAGGGAAACCACGAAACACCCCTGTCAGGATGGTTGACCATGGCAGAAATCGAACTCCACTCCTGAATGATGGTTCAGTGTGCTAGCCACTCGACCACTCGTATCTGCGAGATGTTTGTGATGACACGTTATCTAGCATAAGATTGTAAAAATCAGATCGGACTCTCGGTGCAACAAAAAACATGCTAATGCGATAGGCCCTACCGGAATCTCCAGAAGATTAATGACTATTGTTTGCTCAACCAACAGCTAGGTTATATGGGGATACTGAGCGAAACAACATTTACAAAAGCCAACGCGTTATACGGGACTCGAACCTACGACCAACGGCTTGTTCGGTCTCTAATATTCCAAGAGATGGATCGGTCAAGTCGTGAATACCATAGGTATACCGGTACCGGTATATAAGAAACACCTCGCTGTCCACGCACTTTTAAACCTGAACACTCACTCATGAAATACAATGTCGCGTAATTGCCTCATTTAGACTCTTTTGACACCTTCAAAAATGGTCACAGTTTATCATATGCGAAGTTTCGATAATAATTCTGTCTCATCACTTCCCACCATAGCCCGAATCCATCTCCTAATTCTGTCCATCTGTCGCTCATGTTGTGACCTACCCCGGACCCGAATACAGTTTGCTTGATGTTTATCGAGCTCGGTCAATCTGTAAGACCGCGTGGGAAGGAAACATCGGCCTTGCAGTTGCGGTGAAGGGTTGTAGGCCTACAACAGACCATCCCCCAGACACTTCTACTTCCCATCTGCCAGATCGAGCAACACCACTTGCGTGGGAACATTCTAGCGATGTTTCAATCCCGCTACCGGCCATATATGTGCTTACCCTCTGCAGCCTACGATCCTTCCCAATACCTCATCTCACGCCAATAGATCAAGATATCATCACTGAAACTATCAAATCAATACAATATTATATTCCTTGCCTACGAACTTCATGGCAGATTGCTAATTTCAAGGTCGTAAGATTATCAAACAAGGGATCCGTGTCAAAAATGTTCTCTTCTAGTTGCTTATCGGGGATCGAACCCTGCCTGGGGGAACAATACCAGGCACAACGCTACCGTCTCACAAGGAGCACTAGTGCATGGAGGAACATCAGACGAGGTACCCCCTACTTAGTGTGGATATCAGTTGGAATGGTTCGAATTGGATGAAATTCAATAGCAATTCCAAATTCACTACGCTTTTTATTTATATTGGGTATGACGACACAGTGTACTGACGACTGAGATATCTATTGGCGTCGGTGAATGATGAGATGGTGAGATGAAGGCTAATTAGGTGTTTTTGGATAGTAGGAAGGATTCGGTCGTGGCCTGCTGTTAAGGAATCATCCCAGTACTGACCCCAAAACACCCCTGTCATAGGATGGTCGACGATAGCGGAAATCGATTCCCGGTCCCCTGAATAACGGTTCAGTGTGCTGGCCGCTCGACCACTCGTCTCAGTCGGTTTACCACACATTTTGTCGGTATAAATGTATAATATCTACGTCTTCAAAGAATACAATCAATTCAAAAGTAAATGTAATGGTGTTTATTTAAAAGTAAAAAGGCGACATGATACAGCTTACATTAAAAATGTTTATAGGATAGCGCAACATTTGAAAAAACTAAAATCACTGGCAGTAATTATTCTCTATAACATGGAATCCATCAACAACTCCGTAAGTACTATTGCGAGGTGAAAAGCACTTGCACCTTTGTTACACAACTGTTGACTGTACCGATCGATCGTCTCCCGTATCCACTAGAACTAGCGCTCGGTAGTCTCGACCCGTTAACCCACTCCAACGAACACATCCACTAGTGGTGTTACTTCAAACATCGTTTTACCGGCGAACTATTATTGGTCAAAGAATAGAAACAGAAGTGATTGTCTCCCATTCTTATCGCCTTATTGCCCCATATTATCCACATCGAAATAGTATTATTAGCAAGCTGCAAGAAATGTATGCTTGTATGGATTCGGCTACACAGGCAGCCCTCCTAGCCAAGCGCTGGGCGTGGGTTCGAGGCCCCTGCTAGTGGGGTCGATGAGGAATTATTACAGACACGTCTTGTGTTCACGAACATAACCAACACATATATCAATTTATATTTGAATACCAGAAGTACTTTTCAGGTTATTATCATTTTTCGGGATGGAAGTTCACGAAAAGAAGCTGAAGTACATCTTGCAGAAGCGCCAAGTCGGGTCTAAAAAAATGATATACTCAGATACGATATCCCCCCCCCCCCCAAAAAAAATAGGGGGCTGTCATCTAACTTCAAATACAAAAAGACAATTTATGAACCCAAGTACCACTAAAATCAATCCACATTTTCGAAGTGCCCCAAAATTGTCCGCCTGCGGCTAAAGAAGGGTCTGGTACTTGCTGGGGCTGTATTGGTAGACCATGCAGGGCTAAGACACTATACTATTATTGATATTGACTTCAATTGCCACGAGAAACAAGCCCCCATTCGGTCACTCGAGCCTGGGAGCAAGACGACCCCACCAACAGCTAGGCTATACAGGGGTACGAATGAGTAGGTGATAATGAAACCATGGAGTTTTGATAAGTGAAAGGACGTTTACACAAACCCATGCCTTATGCGGGACTCGAACCCACGCTCAACGGTGACTTCAGTTTCTGAAGCGGTGCCTCAGCTGACTGAGCTACCGAGGGTGCCAACTATTTCGTATCTTGCTTTCTTGTACATTGATGACTTTCGACAATTGACATTTTATGTACGTTGTTCATACCTACATAATTACCATTGAAACCATTTATTTTGTGCCAATAAAAACATCGTTGAACCCGCAAAACGTGTGCATCTTGCCGCTTGAAACCCCACGACACCCTCGCGATCAATCACTAAAATACACGTCAACTCGATTGAAGAAATCAACGAAGAAAGAATAAGTCTCCCGGCCGCGAGAGTGAGACTGCAAGGCGGCTTTTATGGGACTGAAAACAAACAGTTCAAAATCACATTTGTGGCGATATTTTCGTTAACAAATGAACTTGACCACAACCCTGCACCTGAGACAAAATGTAATACCGGTAGTGATTTTATTTGTAAAATATTTACTGCGTGGATCCAGTTAGTATGAATGAATGGTTGTTTTACGAGGCGCGTCAACGGCTAGGTTACTTTGTTGGTGGTTATGTCAACCTAACATCGAAATGTTCGCCAGTCAGCCCTAAAGATCAATTAGCAGGTCGTCTCGATCAGGCGCACCGCGCCATGACACGGCATGTGGAACCACTAGCACTAGCTCATGGTGGGTTCAACGCCCGAACCAGTTACGAACTCGGGAGGGGAATCGCTGCAATTGTGAATACAGGGAAAAATACGTTTTCAGTGAGAACAAAATCTGGAATGAAACCATCAAGTACCAAGCTAGCTGTCTAGGCTAGTTAATGACTGATTATGTTATTTGTATAGGTGACTGTAGGCGGCATCCCCGTATCATGCTAGCGAGATGGCAAAGGTTAGTTTGCAAATCCTCCTTCGGTACCGTACTGTACTTTGGAATATAAAATGCGATGATAATCGCAAATGGCTACTCGCCTATTGATTCAAGACCTACACTATTAATACACAGGGTGTACAAAATGATATGTGGACTCATTGTCATGACTATTTCACCAAGTAATTCTTCGAATGAGTTGAGCGGAGGAACATCTCTAATCAGTCAATTTAATTTCAATTCGCCCACCAGCGAGTTCCTGAATCACCGTCACAACCCCCCTACGATTCCACGTACAAGATATCCAGAAGATATGAAGCGATGGGCAGAATGGGCATATTTATCGTATGGGTCACTTGCTGGCAACGGAAGAGCCCATCATTTTCGATTTGTATTATCTTAATTATTGTGTAGGTGTACATCCTGGCTTAGTGGGACACGCCACTATCTATATTCATATTATTGTAGAAGCTAAACTATATTGAAAGAAGAAACGTAACTAGTCCGAAACATTTCTGAATATATCGTACCGAAACTAGAATCACGCTAAACTATCAATGACATATCATTTGTAGCCAAACTCGTTCAAATTAGATACCTTCATTCAGTGATAATCGGAGTAAAAGGGCGAGAGATGAATGCGCGAAAAAACGGTAGGTCAAGTAGGCGTTTCTGCAAGTGGCCATTCGTCGGGTGCATAATCCAATACTCGGATTTATTTATATTTCGCCCTTTTCCCCTCGCCTTCTTATTCTAATCGCATTTTCGCCTGCTCTCATCGTGTAACATGGACACATGTAAATAGATTCTCGCAGTCGGCCCTTGAGATGTTCTACTGGACGCCATGGTCGAAGGCTGATCAGCCGAGGCTCTGTGTTTACCCTGCTACATGTGTGCGACAAATAGTGGTAGGCCTATGAGACGCTTCGACTTAAGTAAGAAATACATTATACGATAACATTGCACTTGATATTGAAAAATGAGAACGTAAAAACTATTCGTTATTTATTTGAATGTAATAAAGGGGAGGATAATTTAGCGCATGGTACACGTTCTTTGTTATGAATAAACTAATATTGCTGTAATACAATGACATGGTACTGTATCAACACAGTTCCATCTTGACGCAGATGGAATAGTTGTTTTCGAATGTACCAGGCAAACAAGTGCACAACGAATCATCCAACAAGCAGGTCCATCCTCATCAAAAGTCAAAACCTGCGACGGTCAGATCGAATCAGTGGCGTACACTAGGGGCTTGCTACTATCGCCGGATATTTTCCACTGATGTCAATTTCTATCCAAAACGTGAAAAAATATCGAAAATGCTCAAAGATTACATTTTGCATAATTTAGACTAGCTTCATCAAGTCGGCATTCTCAGGCATTCAGATGCAACTGTTCACATTGAACATTGATCTAGTTGAGTGGGAACTCGACGGATCTCAAGTCCCGCGCGCAGTCACCTCGTTTCTCACCTTCAACGCGTGTTTTGAGCATAGATCGAAGTTTGAGAGTACCGCATATGATAAAATACAATTCTTTTCGTAATGTTTGAGTGGATGATCATTGTCAATGGTCATAGCATGAGCATTCAACCTGCCAAGTTGTTGTGTACTACAAATCAACAAGCAATTGCAATGCTCAGTTTTAGACAGTTGTCTTCGTATAAGGTCATTTCAAAGGTAGAGCTTGGCCTATACTTGAGATTATCATGGGACTTATGGTGGTGTGCGCTCAATTCAATGTCAACTGGTTTCGGAGGCGTTTTGAAGGCATGCCTATTCTACTTGAGCACATGGACGCTAGCCATTATTACGTACAAGGCTTACAAGGTTGGATGTTGTCAAACGTTCAAGTAAGGACAAATCACTGTGGTCATTGCAATATCCCACCTTCAAATCCGAACACTGAAAAGAATGGGCTTTCGAGCAACGTTCAAAGATGCCTAATGGCTGAATTTGGAAACGAACCTTTTTGCTTTCAAGAGTGTCAACCGTAGTATTGGATTGGTTTCGTTTTCCCAAGGCTTTTTCCTCAAAATTGAAAGGAATGATGGCGGTATTTGTTATTTTACTAGGGGGTTTATTAGCCCTGGGAAGAGAAATACCGTAAAATCTCAACCCAGTCAACTGGTTTCGTATCATATTCACATTTCTTATTGCGACCTTGCAGTAAAATCGTGTACAACGTAAAATCGAAATAATTGACCACAAACCCCACAGTGCTAGGCCGCAAGGGTCTTTGGTCTCTTAGATCTTACACTACACACGCAAGGTAAAGCACCAGGCAATCGCAAGTTATAGATACGTACGAACGAAACACAAATGAATAGCCAAACTCATTGCAGATAATTTAAATAAATTAGAGAGAAGGTCACATTTGTCTCTCGCTGTAAACTCGAGCAAAGCGGTGGCAACAGTTACTATGTGAGACAGAGCTATGGCAACTAGAGGGGAGGCGCTTCGCTGTGAGTGCTATATTCTTCTCTATACTCATCCGGACGCCTTCGCGTTTTCAAACGAAACACTCAAATATCGAATCGAGTTGAAGAAGGCTGAAAGCGCTAACCTAGAGACGCAAATTAGAAAGAGCACTTTATGAATGGAGGGTAGGCCTATAAATAAGGAATTTAGACTTGTAGTGTAGGCCAACTTCTAGGGATTATGTTTTGCGATTCAGTCGACAAACTATCACCGGCTTATAATAGTCCCATCCTGATATTCTCCTTCGGACAACTGGAATGCTGAGAGGGCAGATGTAGGCGAAGGAAGAAAGCATGCTGGTCTACGGAAACAAGCGTGATGTTGTGCAGGTGCATCGTCCGTCTTACGCCAAGTTTTCAAATTAAAACATAATAACTTCAGTAATTATTATGTGCAACTCAGTACTCGTTGAGCATAGATCTTTAAATCTGTTTCCGTTTTCTTACAGCTGCTCGCTACCTCTAGTCTGACTTTACGTCATTCAAAATGCTTTCTACTTCCTACGCTAGCTAGGAGATATTGAAACACATAGCATGTGAGATTATATGATACCACTGGCAATAATAAGTGTTTAGTTTGATTTGCATTCATGTATACGGTACGGAGGTACGCGTACATGGTACTCCGTAATCAATTAGTGGCGTAATGTTAATGGTGATGTGTAAAGAAATCAATTTGTTTAGTCGTTCAGAGCTCTTAATGATTTGTTTATTCTCCTCAGCTTGAATAATGGTTGATTAGAAATAAGTGAAACGATTTAAATAATTTAATGTGTATCCGTACCCACATGTTCGATGTATTAGGTTCATTCGAGTGCTAATAATATTGTGTTGGCTGGAAACCCTTTATACTACATTTGGGAGTATGGACTTGGAATTGTTCTAAGACTGATATCCGATTTCAACAGGTTTTGTAGAAAGATGAAACGATAAATAAAATGTTTTTTCCCTCAACACCGGTCTGTTGTTTGTTGACATCACCTACATTTTGATTGAGTCATTCGACGTAATGACAGTTTTGACTTTTTATCATCGGAGTGACTATTTTCACCGGGTGCTTCCTACCAACTTGGGTCTGTCATGTGATGCTAGAACATTGCTCATTTTGTATGATCCGGTAGCTCAATGGTGAAGCCTGTAGTTTTAATGCCGCCCGCATCCAAGGTTTAAAACCCCTTGCATTCAACTTTGTGAAACTTGATTTGACCAGAGTAGTTAGGGGGCGCGTGATGAGTCAATTTAGCGAAATGTCAATTTTTCGAACAGATATCTTTCGAACAGTCCTGCGTCAAAATTTGAAGAAGGGGTACACATCTCAAACACCTTCAAAATGATGTTTTTAACAAAACCATGAACCTTGAAATTGAACATTTTCGTTATCACATGTCTTCAGCTGGCTATGTGCTTCACAAGGTGTATACTTGTGAAGAGTAAGCGGTATTTATTAGTTGAATAGTTTTACCATCTTGGAGGTATTACAAATAACCCTCGTTACCTCGTATAAGCTAGCTGTTGGTGGGGTCGTTAAGCAGCAGCAGTATCACAAATCACTGTTTCTCCCTTATTAGAATTTTGATCTTAAAAGATCTGTGTCACAGAAACAAAAAATAGGAAAACGAATAAATGAAATTGGTTATGGAAAAGGTCGAAGAAAATATTAGAAAATGGTCTAGGTATAGATTGAACACATTGACAAGGCCCGGTGAAAAACGTCGCGTTGATATTATATTTGTATCTGCCTATTTTACTTAAAGCAGCGAAATAAAGGTAGCAGAAATAATGAGTTCAATTTAAAATATCTAGCCATATCATCTAGCCCAACCCCACGTTTCTTTTTGCAAGCTCAGTTTATATTTTTGCAAACAGAAATCCTAAGATGAGTAAGATAAGTTGAGCATTGTATTGGAGTCTTACCTGCAGATTTATTGACGATGAGCGACAGAGGCTGACAATCAGACAGAGGTGATCCAGGAGGCGTAAGGTTGTCATCGGACGCAGTTCGCTTTTGAGACTCCAGCAGGCGTTGCTGTTGCAAATGCAGACGATTCTTGATCAAAAATATCTTCGGCATTTTGATTAGTTGATGAACCAAATATAATCCAAGAAGACACTCCGAAGTACAGAACGACACCAGTTGTTCAAGTTAGAATACAGTGAAAATAAAAACAAAAATAGACGTGCCAACACGGCAGTGCAGCAGGCTGCGAAAATCACAATAAAACGTAAAAATTCGTCAAATATCGCAACCAATAGATTGGAAAGCATCCAGAAAAACAACGATTTAATCACTTTTCGAGAAACACATATATCACTTAGAACACACGGAAAGCATCACTCGCCAAATGAAAAATCCATTTAATATTTAAAAAATAATCCGGTAAACGTTTCAAAAACATTTTCTTAAAACATATTAATAACAGTCCACTCTCTTCAAATACAAAATTAAAGTTTCACATTTAAAAAATGATAATTCACTTTCTTCAAACGATGTTGATTACTTTTTAAAAACCGTAAGTTAACTGTTCCCCCTTCCGGTATCTGTTTTGAAAACGGTAGTTTGCTGAAAGTGATTTATTTCCCACACGAATGCAGCACGTCCACACTGTATGCTTGCTTCTCCTCGACTGTAAGCTGCCACAACACTCTTGCCTACCGTTGGAACCTGCCTACCAGCCTACGTTCTGCTCAGTGCTCGGTGAGGGGGAGGAGGGCGTTACCACCATTGCCAAGATCACGGTTACATGGTCAAGTACGCGCTTGCGCACCAACGAACTGACTGGCCAACTACTTTACAACTTTCAAAATGGTCATTAAGTTTGCCTAATTTCGCTCATTTTGCGGAATTTAATTGTTATTGAAAAGAATCTATGCAACGTGCCTGTTCTTGCGTTGATGTCTTCCATCCGATTAAAGATGGTACATTATGAGATGCAAAAGATGTGCACAAGATAATAGCAATGAAACTGTTTGAATATCTCGATCGCAATCAACTACGACGCTTGCAGACTGATTATGTCATTTATTTATCATTTCAAGAAGCAGATATTCATAAATGATGAATCTCAAATTCAGGAAAAGCTATATTTGTATCGCCTTCGAGATTCCGAAAACTCTTGTCATTTATCATTCCAAACTAATGTTGAAATTTTAAATTATCATTGAAAAATTTCCATTTTAATTGTACATTTTTATTTTCACAATTATTGGATGAGCGAAGCAAAGACTCAATTTCACCATACCCGAAAAAAAAGTTTTTTTTTCTTCTTGTTCGCGCTCCATAGGTCAAACGAAAATCCAAAATCAATTGAAACTTGGCATGCACAAGAGTCCTTATCTGATTAGATACTGTATAGCTTTGAGGCGCAATCGGTTGAACCACTTCTGAGAAAACTCATTTCAAAATTTTCAAAAATCCCATAAGAATAACCCAGGGGAAGAAATTCGTGAAAAATATTTCCTTCGAGAAAATTCAAATTCTCAGGGAATTTCAATTTAATAATTATACAGATTAATCCAAACTATAAGGCAAATCAGATAAGCTGTTTTGATGTAAAAAAATGTATAATCCAATTTTCATAAATCACTCAGAGCTATCTAAATACCAATTGCATCCAAGCGACAGGTGTCACCATTTAATCGGAAACGATTGAAACAAAGCCTTCTTTATGATCATAGAAATCAATTAGGAAATTAGAGGGCAGTGACGTAATGGTTTGGATCTCAAGGTGGATATATATATAACCAATCCAAAGATATGTTTATATATTGTTCCAGCTCATCCATCAACGCGGAAACACATAGCACATATCGTACATAAGAAGTTGTTGTTTGGCTGTGCTTGATCACGCAGAATGTGCTACCAGAGTATTGAATGTGAATTACTTGTATCCAAGAAACAAGAAGGTCGTCTACGAAGCAAATAATTGTAAGCACTTGACACATTTGATATGTTGCTAGGCAACCCGCTTTACTTGAGGATGGAAGTATACAACAAGCATAGGCCTATAATATCATAGTTATAACAAAGTGGACGAAACGATTGAAATAAGTGATTTTAATCGTAATTGTTTTTGTTTATTCGTGATCATTGGACATTGGTACATCAATTTTTCATTTTTTTTATATGTATTGGGTTTTAACGACGCACTTTACTGATGGCTACGAACTACGATCTATTGGCGTCTGTCAATGATGAATGAGATGATGGGATGGTGAGATGAAAGGTTAATTTATTTGGTGTTTTGGATGGTGGGAAGGAGTCGGTCGTGGCCTGTTGTTGAGAAACCATCCCAGTATCAACCTGAACGACAGAGGAAAACCACGAAAAACCCCTGACAGGATGGTCGACCATGGCGGGAATCGAACCCCGGTCTCCCGAATGCCGGTTCAGTGTGTTACCACTTGGCCACGCGTCTCGGTAGGTATATCAATTGCAAGGAAAATAATCCGACAATTATCGTGTTTCTTTTCAAATGAAAATGAACAATCTTGCCATTCATCGCATTATCATATTTTTTTACTCAAAAATAACATTTATGAGTCAACAAAAACAGAACTTCTCTGGAAATGTTTTTCCCAAATGAAACAATAGACCACAGCAAAAACTATCAGCGCTCCAGCTAGCGAACTAAAATCAGCCGCATTGCTTCATGGGTCCAGGGTGTGACGAATTGGCGCGAGTTCAATACTTTCAATGCCGCCAAATGGTAAGTCTATGACATGACTGGACTTATGAGGAAGAGTTTTAAGATAGGTAAAGGTAAGGCTACTAGTATTTTAATACCTTCTATTAAAATAAGGATAATATTAATAACAATAATAGGAGCCTTCATTTTCGAAGCTGAAACAGTGTTTAACAACACAAGGAGAACAACCACCATGTAAATAAATGATGTCCACATGCCTCTATCAATATAATGCTAATCAATGTTGATATTGAAGTACCAGTATGGGAATTGATAATGATTGAAATTTATTAATAATAATTATTATATATATATTTTTTTTTTTTTTTGAGAAGATTTTTATTACACAAAAAATTAGTTGATTACAAATATCGTAGACCCACAAAGTCATAAAGACTTGTCTGCGGGTCTACTAATCATGTTGTCATACATAAATATAAACACAAACAAATGTCTGGATAGCAGCTAGTTAATTAATATTACAATCTAAACAAATAAAATACTTCTTCACTTCTCTTCTAATAATAAATAAAACATATTAATCTTGTCATAATGATATTGCTATATATTAGCATTTGATTTTCCAAATTTTTAGATGGTAATTCACTATAAAATACAACTTTGCCAAATCCATTTTTTCATTTCATTTTTTACACCGGAAAGTTTTTGTATATTTAATAAATCAGGTGGAAGTTTGTTAAACAGGGTCGGTATTATATATTGTTTTTCCTGTTTTCCATACGAATTAATATAAATTGGTGGTACAAATTTGTCCTTGAATCTAGTTATGTGGCCATGTTCAGCTTTAATAATAATAATAATAATAATAATAATAATAATAATATATAATATAATATATAATAATATATATTATATTATATATTAATATATATTAATATATTATATTATATATTAATATATAATAATATATAATAATTATAATTATAATAATTGATGATTGGAATTTTGTCCTCATATTTTTTCCTTCCACTTTCATTAAAATGCTCCCCACATATTTTATGGTGATTACTTGGACACCACTTGCTATATTTTCCGTGGTCTCCTGTGCGATTTACGCGACGTATCCATTCGGCCCTAAGTGTCACATCTTTGGGAAATAGATGCCATGACACATTACGGTTGAATTTTGTGTTGTTTTTGCAGTCAGGAACACAACAAACCGTCCCATAAGACCTGTTACTTCTGGCATCACTCATACTAATTATTAAATAAATAAACTTTCGAATACCAGCCACCTAATAACACACTGTAATGGCTTTCGCGCGCTCCTGTCACACATACATTCCTCAAGTAGCAAATATACTCGCGCATGCGCAGTTAGTTTTTGCTGTGGTCTATTAGAGTCGAAAAGAGAATAATGATTGGTTGGTTTCGCTCTTCCTGTGGAACACAACACGTGGTACAGTACTCGACTGATGTCTGGCACCACATTTGCCGGCACCATTTGTGTTGGCACCATCTGTGCTGGCACCATTTTTGCTGACACCACATGTGCTGGCACCACCTGCGTGGCACCACCTGTGCTGGCACCATCCATGCTAGCACCATTTGTACTGGGGCCACCTGTGCTGGCACCATCTGTGCTGGCACCATCTGTGCTGGCACCATCTGTGCTGTCACCATCTGTGCTGACACCCTCTGTGCTGGCACCCTCTGTGCTGGCACCATCTGTGCTGGCACCATCTGTGCTGGCACCATCTGTGCTGGCACCATCTGTGCTGGTATCATCTGTGCTGGCACCACCTGTGCTGGCACCACCTGTGCTGACACCACCTGTGCTGACACCACCTGTGCTGGCTCCATTTGTGCTGACACCATTTGTGTTGGCACCACATGTGCTGGCACCACCTGTGCTGGCACCATTTGTGCTGGCACCATCTGTGCTGGCACCATTTGTGCTGGCATCACCTGTACTGGCACCACCTGTGTTGGCACCACCTGTGTTGGCACCATCTGTGTTGGCACCATCTATGCTGGCACCACCTGTGCTGGCAACATTTGGGCTGGCACCATTTGGGCTGGCACCATCTGTGCTGGCACCATCTGTGCTGGCACCACCTGTGCTGGCACCACCTGTGCTGGCACCACCTGTGCTGGCACCACCTGTGCTGGCACCACCTGTGCTGGCACCACCTGTGTTCGCACCATCTGTGCTGGCACCACCTGTGCTGGCACCACCTGTGCTGGCACCATCTGTGCTGGCACCATCTGTGCTGGCACCATCTGTGCTGGCACCATCTGTGTTCTGTGCCCGCATTGAACTCTCCACGCCACTCGCAGCTTCCACCACAGACCACACGTCTTCATGCGTGGTGCTCAGTACGAGGTTCATTTGGGGCGCTGAACAGCGTATACCGGACTCGGTCGTGTGACATGGGCTTCGAGGTACTTTTCAATGGCATGTGGTCAGGGCTCAGGTAAGGTTGGACATCCCAACCCATGTCACACAACCGAGTCAACTCTATTCTGGTATACGCTCTTCAGGCGCCCCGTTTTTTCATTTACGAGTTACAATATTACACTGTAAAGTGATTTCATTTGGTTGCTATTTCTCAGATGATACTTTTATATCTCAGTTCGGGAGTAGCTCTAACCGGCAGTTTGGAAGAATCATCACTATGGTTACCCACTAACTCGCCAACTAGCTAACTACAACTCCTCGTCGACCAAGGATGACAGATTGTGGATGTCAACGCAGCTCACCAGAAACGCTTACGAGTCGTTCGAAAATTCTTGAATAATTTCCAATAAGATTTGACGAAAATAAAAACAACACATTCATAAATAATACTGATTCAAGTTAAAATCCATTAAAATGCTACTTTCGTATCTGTAAGTTTATAATATACACCTAATTCATCTAGTAGTTGAAGGTTACCAAGATTCAAAGTTATAAAACCAGGAAACTCGACATTCCTTTCTCTTATAAGTGTTTTACACACACACATACACACCACACACTCGGTCTACCTCTCTCTCTCTCTCTCTCTCTCTACCTTTTCTCTTTTCTCACTATTACCTTCTATTACAGTGTAGTGTGTTTGCCATTAGCCCAGAAGGCCTTGACATTGTGAGGTGAGGCCTAAGAAAGGTGGGAGAGTCCAATCACAATAACAAACAGTTCTGGGTGCGGCAAACCACGTGGGGTGAACTGGCAGAGAGAGAGAGAGAGAGAGATACCGATAGTTCTAATGTAGTCATCATTACTTTGCATCTTGCCAGTAACTTGTTGATTGTATTACATATTGTGGCCAAGATTTAAAAATAAAATATATTTTGCATATATTTCACTTATATTGTTGCTGTATACAAATGACTAAATAAGACGAGAAGTGTTGCTGCTTCTACAAAACGTGATCAATACTATATTAAACTCTCCATTAGATTTATAATAATGTGGAATCTTATGAAGCGCGGTAGTGCGACGAGTACAAGTCAACAAGCCTATATATAAATATAACCTGTACGACACTCAGACCAACCATATTCAAACTTCGACCACTGAAGAAGGTACTGGGATTGAATGACGTACCTGGCAAACTTTGAATCTGTCATGCTGTATGGTATTGAGTTTTATGGTTGTGCTGCAAAGAAAGACATCAACAGAATTTTCATACTTCAGAAGTATGCTGTAAGGCTGTCTCATCTAAATAGATTTGAGAGGTGCAGAGGAATGTTCAAAAAGCTCGATATTTTAACTGTCACAGCCATTTATATTTTGGAATTAGTTTGCTTCGTTCATTCTCATTCAAGTATTTTTGAAAAAGATGTTAATCATTCACGAAAACACTCGAGGTGAAAACCTTCCAGTCGTTTTTCACCATCGCAGTGCTTTATTCGAAACTGGACTGAACTTGAACGGTGTCAAATGTTAAATGTTTTTAACTTATTACCTAAAGAGCTACGCATGATGGAAAATGTAAATTGTTTAAAAATGTGAAACGTATCTTGTAGATAATGAACCATATAATATGATCGAATTTTACCCTTTAAAATAACATGGTTTTCTTATACTGTAAATGAGGAAACATAACATACCACAATGTATACTGTTAATAAATAATAATAATAATGGTAATTATTATTATTATTATTATTATTATTATTATTATCGCACAGTGTCGATTACGATACAATGGTTATTACTAGTTTTTACTATCATTTATCTCATTTTTGTTAGAAAAAATGAAGAAATCAAAATCCATTCTCTGTTGGTCTCAGTTTCCTTCTCGCAAATAAAAATATCCAGTCTCCCGACCAAATTCTCCATCTAATGAAATTTCTTTCATATTATTTCTTATGCCTGAATGATATAATTGAGAGCTAGAAAACTACCGCTGGAAGATTTCATCTGCGGCTTCGTCAGACCTTTCTCGAGACGTATGAAATAATTTATTATGTAAGTCAAAAATTTTAAAATGTTTTTAATTCGTCAGTATATTTAAGCCCACCATAAATGCATACCATAAAGTGCATTTCCTCTGTATAAAGGATTAAAGGTTTATACTCCAGACAACTACAATGTTTTCTGTTTACACCTACCTCTATATTAAAAAATCACAGAATACCCTTGTAACAACCCCTTTTGGGGGTAAAAAAATGAAAGTTGAATTGTGAAGCCGAAAGTGGTTGACAATTGTCCAAGAAAAGGCAGTAACATCCCATAGAGTTAACAACAACCATAAGAGTTCATTTCAACTCTTCAGTATTTTGTCTCGTAGCTCTTTGTCAGCCATACGCTGTTGCAGTGGTTCGGTTCATCGGGACAATGTTCGCAGGCACGAAGGAAGAGGAGTTTTACACAACTATCTAGTTTTCTATTGGCTTTTATTGCCTGTTTTGTTGTCATTTCAAGAGTCGAAAAAGCTTTGTCGTGTGTGTGTAGCTCCGGAGGGATTGAATAACCTAAACCTTGCCCGGAAGAACAACCCTGAGTAATCAATGAAATACAAAAAAAAAAGAATCAAATCGCAAATCGTCACAAAAGAATCTCGATTCTTCTTGTCGTAAGAAATGAAAAAAAATATCTTGTGTTTCTGACCTCTCCTTCTTTTGTAGTCTCCCATAGTAGTACCAAAAATCAAATGTTTGTTCTCAGTTGCTATCTTGGCGTGGTTGTATTTGTGCTGGAGGCTGCAGTTCTGCTAGGTCCATAGCAATGTTCTCTTGTTGTTTTTTCTTGGAAGCCGGAACGATTTCTGGTTTTCGAGGTGAAAATCATTGTTCTCCATGCGGTTATTCTGTGTCTATTAGTCATGAGAATGATCACCAGTATGAGAGGAGGTGAAAGGATTAGCCAGCCGGTATCACGTGACAGGCCCCACACTTGGAGGAATCGGGTTTC
>OZ023327.1:24979841-24987341 GCA_964007535.1 Brachyptera risi
TAATAGCTAAGACCTCGAGTGCACCTGTGAGACAGGACCTGTGTAGTCCTGTAGGAAAAATGTCCGGGACTCAATAAAATGGACGTGGTTCACGAAACACAATTACAGATTTAATATAAAAAATTAATAATCTTGATGTATGTTATTATTGCTTATGTAACCTACATGCAACCTGTGTGCAAACTTCTCTTGTTAGATAAGCGTATGCGAAGATTTCATCCTACTCTTATAGGGCTTTGTCTGTATGTTTTTTTGTTTTGTTTGTTTGTTTGTTTGTAAGCACTCCACAGGTCGCACGGTTTGACTGATCAACATGAAACTTATTTTGTAAACGCAAACTTATCCAACTTAGATTTGAATAGTTTTTGGAATGAATCGGTCGGACCAATTTTGAAAAATATCATCTCAAAATTTCTGAAAACCCCATAAGATTAGGCTGGGCAAGAAAATTTGTAAAATAAAACCTCTCCAGAAAAATTAAAATTTTCTCTGAATGTGCGTGAACATGAATGATACACATAATCATCATTTTGTAAGCAATTCGAACCAGCCGTTTTGAAGAAAAAATTCAAATAACTGTTTTTCATTCATCAAATATATAGAAAGATTAATAGCAGATTTAGGTTGCCAGGTTCACTGCTTTCTAGATTCGATATTTTCCCGAAAATGAAGTATTTTTTACATGCGTCAAGGTGTGTAGAATACAAGAGTCGATAAAGAAGCAAGGGTAGAACTACTTTAACGACTATTATACCTTCTTCATATATCTCGCTCATCTCACAACGCATCTGCTGCGTTTTCCTAGTTATTGATAACACAAGTTATCAGTCGGAGAAGGTCTGTTCTTACGCGAGCTTCACATTCTTAACTCAAATCACATCTTCCTTTTGTTCAATTCATTTGATTATCTGACTATTTATGCTATCATTGTCTTTATAGGTATGTAATTCGGAATAGATATGTGAATAAAATGAACTGAAAATTGAAATTTGATTTGAATAATCTGATCAAGTTATAGGCTTACTGCAACCATACATTATTAGGCCTATATTGAAACCGATCAACTATACAGTACGTATGAATCTACAGTCTTCCATTTCATTTTATTCCTCATATTGGGCTTAACCAAGGGGTAAATAACTAGTCAATTTGGTGTACACCTGATTTCAGATTTTAAGGGATTTTACGGAGATTTTACGGCATTTCAAGGGACTTCAAGAAGATTTCAAGCGATTTCAAGAAGATTTTAAGGGATTGTAGGAAGATTTCATGACAAAGTTTATACCAGATTTCAGGAGTTGTTAGCCGCATTGTACTGATAACTGAGATCTATTGGCGTCGGTGAGTGATATATGAATTGTTGGGATGATGAGATGAAAAGTTATTTCATTAGGTGTTTTTTACAATAGTGGTAAAGAGTTGGTCGTGGCCTGTTGTTAAGAAACCATCCCGGTATTGACATGAACGATAGAAGGAAACCATCGATGCACCCCTGTCAGGATGGTCGACCATGGCAGGAATCGAACCCCGGTCTCCTGTATGATAGTTTATTGTGCTAGCCACTCGACCACACGTCTCAGTAGCATTTTCTGTAAGAAAATTGAAAGAGTAGTAGCCCAGGTAGAACAGCATCCCATTTTACTTGTGAGCCGTCAGTTCCTATTTTTTCCGTTTTAATTATTGTCATTATGTTCAATTTATTTTCCAGTAATTTTGTGAAAAAAACAACAATATTTTCCTAATTTTAATTCTAGTTTGGTATGTTCTCGTGAAAACGATGATATACCTGTAATCGCACAGCCACCTGACGCTTGGTTCCACCAAGGCTTCAAGCACCCAACTTCTGGTTAGCGTATTCAAGAATCGAATCTATCACTAATGTGAAAATAAAATTGCTAGTTCATCACATCTGTTGAATCCTTGTAAGTTGTAACAACTGCGCTTTATAAGACCGTGCATTATTATTAACACTTATTTGGCAATTTTAAAAAGAGAACTCTGTTGTTGAATAATAATATCCACATAATGGTCGTATAAAAACATCTGGCAACCATTGTTGCATGATCCATGAAGGTCAAAAACCTTCTACTCCGTATTATTTGATTGCGCTGTGCAAGTTTACACAACAGGAAAGCTTCAGTTCCTAAGAAGGCTTGTAATTGGATATTTTCACATAATGCTAGTGAAGCTCTCAACCCCCATCCATGCTGGGCTAGGAGAACCAACACAGTGGTGTAGGCCTGCAGTCTCTACAGTCTACACCGGATTACACATTTCAACAATTCAGGGGATTTCAGGGATCTCAGGGATTTCGAGAGGTTTCAGGGATTTCGAGAGGTTTCAGGGATTTCAGGGATTTCAATTGATTGCAGGGATTTCAAGGGATGTCAAGCGATTTCAAGAGATTTCCGAGATTCCAGAGATTTCAAGAGATTTCAGGGATTTCAGGAATTTCAAGGGATTTAAAGAGATTTCAGGGATTTCAAGGATTTCAAGAGGTTTTAGGGATTTCAAGTATTCCAAGAGATTTCAGGGATTTCAGGAATTTCAGGAATTTCAAGGGATTACAGGGATTTCAGGGGGATTTCATGGCAAATGTATGATGTACACTGGATATCAAGAGCTGTTCACCCCTCGGTTTTCACATCATTTGGATTAGCGATGTTTTTGTCAAACATTTATACCCGTTTTCGACGACAGGCGACAAAAGTCGAAACTTCGAAGTTTTCAACTTTCACAGCTTCTGTGAAAAACCTGCGCGGGAGTTGAGTGCACAATTCCCGCGAGGAGTCTTGGAAAATGGGGGTAGGATTAAAATAAAGCATTACATTTGTAAGTGCAAACTGCTTGAGTGAAATCGTGAGATAAGTCTGGACCTACTCAACTAGTCAGGGTGGGCGGGGGTTCGAGTCCAGCACAACGCATAGGCTTCCTGTCACCTGCTTATTCGTATCCCCATATAACCTAGTAGTTGGTGAGGCCTTCAGTGCCATTCAAAAACAGGCTGAAATCATTTTTATAAGGGTCAAATAAGAACCTTTTTGAAAATGTTATTATTTCCTTGAAATTTTCGTGACAAAAAAGAAGTCAACTTTTCTAGAATTTATATTCGATTAACGGTGTACTGTACTGTACTAAGATTTATTGGCGTCGGAGAATGATGAATGAGATAATTTAATGAAAGGTCATTTTACTGGGTGTTTTTGGATAGTGAGAAGGAGTCCTGTGTCAACCTGTGTCAGGATGATCGACCATGGCGGGAATCGAACCCCGGTGTCCTGAATGGCGGTTCAGTGTGCTAGGCACTCGATCACCCAACTCAGTCTGGGAGTTTCAGGAGGGTGTAGGTCGAGCAGATAGTCAAGACTGCAGAGGAGTCGGGGAGGGGGGGGAGAGGGAGGGGGGGGTCTAGGTTCAGGTCAACAAGCAAACACAAAATAACATAATGTCATTATACTAGCCACTAGCCAGACCCCTCATGTTTCAACAAGAACCACTGGCCTGCACTTCTACGTATGATCACTCTCACACATCGCCAGTCCTGCCGTGTGAACACAATGACGTACTATCACTCCAAAAAATAGCCAAGTTCTTCCTGTCCTCTCCCTCCCTCAACTTCCATTCGATATCAAATCAATTAGTTTCAAATCGAATATTCCAATTCGATATCGAATCGATACATTTTTAGGAAAACAAGGATGTCGTTTCTTTTAGCCCAGTTGTATGTCCCAGATCAATCATCTTGCATACCGGCCTCCCTCCGTAGCTCGGTCAGCTGAGTCACCGCTTTAGAAACTTGAGCCACCGTTAGGCGTGGGTTCGAGTCCCGCATAAGGCATAGGTTTTGAAAATGTCCTTTCACTTATCATCCCTTCATAGTTTCATAATCACCTGCTCATTCGTACCCCCGTATAAACTAGCTGTTGGTGGGGTCGTTGAGCAAACAATAATCATAATCGATCCACATAATCTACAATAAACACCACCCACTGTCACTCTAACATTCAACGCGGTAGAAATTGATATCGTTTTTTCTATTATTGAAAAAGTCAATTCAAACCTAATGAGAAATGGTATCATATAGGCCTGAGTATTCCTCGTTCATTCCTTTCTTTCCGTTGACTGAGACGAGTGGTCGAGTGGCTAGCCCACTGAACCGTCATCCAGGAGACCGGGGTTCGATCCCCGCCATGGTCGGCCATCCTGACACAGGTTTTCGTGGTTTCCCTCTGTTGTTAAAGTCAATACTGGGATGATTCCTCAACAACAGGCCACGACCGACTCCTTCCCACTATCCAAAAACACATAATAAAATAACCTTTCATCTCATCATCCCATCATCTCACATATCATTCACCGACGCCAATAAATCGTATAAAAAAATAGATCGTAGTCATCAGGAAAGTGCGTCGTTAAACACAATATAAAGTGACCGGCACATCTAGCTGAGTGATTAACGCACTCGCTTCATGTGATCCGGGAAGTGAAGGGGCATATCGGACCTGGTTCGATCCCCGTCACCGTCCATCTTTACAGGTTTTTTTTGTGGTTTCCCTCTGTAGTCTAGGCTAATGCCGGGATGGTTCCTACAATATGGGCCACGACCAGTTCCTTCCCACTATCCTTCCCAATACCTAAGAAACCTTCATCTCATCATCCCAATCCCATCATCTCATCAATCATTCATTCGACGCCAATAGATCTCAGTTATCATTATAGTGCTTCGTTAAAACTTAATAAAAAACATATGAATTGAAAATCGAATTATTTCTGTTTATTATATACCCACAAAGCTAGATACAGTCACAGATTATGAACAAATTTGAAAATATACCAAAAAATGTGAAATTCTTCAGAATTTGTATCCTCAGTCATGACCTGAGTGATGCAATTATCCTTGTCAGTCACTGCTTCTTGTTTCTTCTGCCTTGATTGTTGGTGTGTATGTTTGCCACGCCGGAAAGACTTGGGTCTTCCGGCCTCGTGCTACACCTCTGACCTGACACTAGCCGCTGTCTCCTCTTCTACTAGTAGGCTATTCCAAGCAACAGATGTAGTGTGAGCTGGACCTTCGTGATCATTCCTAATCAAGATGAACAGCCATCATAAATATTATTTTAGTTATTTATATTGTGTTTAACGACGCACTATACTGATGACGACGATCTATTGGCGTCGATGAATCATATATGAGATGATGGGATGAAGAGATGAAAGTTATTTTACTATGGGGTGTTTTTGGATAGTGGGAAGGAGTCGGTCGTGGCTTATTGTCAAGGAACCATCCCAGTTTTGACCTGAACGACAGAGGAAAACCACGATGTACCCCTGTCAGGATGGTCGACCATGGCGGGAATCGAACCCCAGTCTTTTGAATGACGGTTCAGTGTATTGACTTCTCGGCCACTCGTCTTAGTAAATGATTTTCTTCTTCCAAGTATGTATTATAGGCCATCGAAGCATTTGCTTTTTGAAATGAGAGAAATTTGTGTGGCAGCTGTACTCAAAATCTGTACACCTTTGTTTTGAAACTGTCGAGTCTATATAGTCATTCATTGCCTTCGTAACGTAGCTCTAATTAACTGTACATGTTTGTTTTGAAACTGTCGAGTCTATATGGTCATCCATTGCCTTCGTAACGTAGCTCTAACTAACTGTACATGTTTGTTTTGAAACTGTCGAGTCTATATAGTCATACATTGCCTTCGTAACGTAGCTCTAATTAACTGTACATGTTTGTTTTGAAACTGTCGAGTCTATATAGTCATCCATTGCCTTCGTAACGTAGCTCTAATTAACTGTACATGTTTGTTTTGAAACTGTCGAGTCTATATAGTCATCCATTGCCTTCGTAACGTAGCTCTAATTAACTGTACATGTTTGTTTTGAAACTGTCGAGTCTATACAGTCATCCATTACCTTCGTAACGTAGCTCTAATTAACTGTACATGTTTGTTTATTTCAATGGTTATTTGATCTACGAAAAATATATACTTTTTTCCTTCAAAATGACTGTCCCGATCTACATGAAAAATTAGTTCTGTGTATCATTCTTCTGTTTAGATTCAGTAAACATTTTCAAGACATTTTCCATGTACCAAATTTCCCCTCTGTTATTCTTATGAGGTTGCTCCAAGTTCGTAACGGTTTGTCTGAAAAGTGTCCAGTCCGACCGACTTTGCCTCGGAAGCAAATTGTCTGCTTCAAACTGAGTTGGAGAATCCCACACAAAGTTTCGTGACGGTCCCACCTGTGCGGAGCGTACAAAAACAAACAAATCAAAAACACAAACAGTGAAAGTGCCAAAAAGAGTCGCATGGAGGTATACTTGTACATGTAGAAACGCATGCGATGTTGACCTGAGTGTCGATGGGCTTTTTGAACCCAGTTATTCATACATTCATTCAACTGTTAGAATGAAGTAATTCAAATGAAATATAAGATTATGGTATGGTACCTACCTTATGGTTGCGTACACGCAGTATCAAAACATGGATGATAAAACGCACATTACTCGCGAGAACGGCAGACGTGCGTTATCGGGAATTATTTTTTTCAAAATGTATGTTTATTGAAAATAAATAAGCACAAAGTCATCATTGTCTTCAAATGTAATATTTATATTGGCAAGAATTTTTCTCACTCGATTAATCCGTCTATTTTTCATTCAATTTTAGCTCTCCAGAAAAAAGTTGAACGGAATGTAGATTTTTGTTCAGCTTTCTGTTTGCTTTTCTAAGCGCAATGTGAGCTGTTGTCTATTTGTCCAGGTCATGGCAGCCGACTTCTCCAGTCCTTCATTGTCGACATTCGTCAGGCGACATTTGTCAGGCGACGTGAAGCGGACACCTGGAAAACCCCATTCCGCTTTCACAGTAAGTCTTTCCGGCTTTATTCCTGCCATATCACCATGTATCTATTCCATGATGAGGAAAACCCTGAAAACCACCAAGTCTCCAACTTTGATCAATGTCGTGTATCTCGAGTAAAAGAAATTACCTCTTGATATGAAAATAAGCTACAGAATAGATTCCAATCAAACCATGATGAAAATTCTCTTAGCAATCAGCCCATGTGGTTCGTTAATTGTTCAATAACTGTACAAATACTTTTAAAAAATATTATTGGGCAGAATGTTTCTATTGTTCTTTCATTATCATCCTTGAATCGAAATTATTCACATATTCACTTCATCCCACCATCCATGAATTTCATATGATCTTCATTTTTCTTTCTGTGTCAATTTCATATCGCCACATTACCAGAACGGCGCAAACGGGCACCGTTTTCCCATTCCTCCATCCGGACGCGTCAAATCCACTTGTTTGTTGTGATACAGGAAGAGGTTTTAGCAGGTAAAATCAGGTCTGGGGCTAGGCAACTGGCTCGCTGCATATTGTCCTACGTTGGCGTGAGGGACATTTGATGTCATTGAACCTATCCCGTGTAGTCTACGACGACTGTAGCTTCTGATAACCCAGGCGAGACCAACCTGGCTTA
>OZ023327.1:24992341-25014841 GCA_964007535.1 Brachyptera risi
GAGGGAAAGAAGGAAAAAAATGTCTTCAAAATTCCTGATACCGAATTTGAACATCATGATAAATGTGTACGTAAATCGTAACTGTCCCTTTTTAAAAAAATATCGAATAATTTTTTTCTTCAATTTCAAATGTCGTAAAAGTGATAGTTCTAACGAAAGTGGCAGAATAGTCGCATGGTAGTCTTCACTAACGCTCATCCAAGTATTCTTTCTCTTGTTACTTTCAGCTGGACGAAGTAGGACACGTTTGCAGAAAGTGATGCAATTGCAATCTTATGTCAGTGTACAAAGCTAGCTATAAATAGATATGTTCTAATCAAATTTACTGTATGAGGTTGTATATTGGAGATTTCAATGCTCGAATATTTCGAACTACGGTATGTGCTTTTTTCGGTTCATGGACACTTAGTCGTCGGACACTTGGTCGACGGGCATTTGGTCGACGGATACTTAGTCGTCGGACACTTAGTCGACGGACACTTAGTCGACGGACACTTAGTCGTCGGACACTTAGTCGTCGGACACTCAGTCGACGGACACTTGGTCCGCGGACACTTGGTCGACGGGCACTTGGTCGACGGACACTTGGTCGACGAACACTTGGTCGACGGACACTTAGTCGACGGACACCTGTCGACGGACACTTGGTCGACGGGCACTTGGTCGACGAACATGTAGTCGATATCGACTTATATGCAAATGGTAGGGATGCATAGTCGACGGACACTTGGTCGACGAACACTTGGTCGACGGACACTTAGTCGGCGGGCACTTGGTCGACGAACATGTAGTCGATATCGACTTATATGCAAATGGTAGGGATGCATAGTCGACGGACACTTGGTCGACGAACACTTGGTCGACGGACACTTAGTCGACGGGCCCTAAGTCGACGGACACTTGGTCGACGAATACAAATGCGTAATGATCCAGCGATGACGACAATTCAATAATGTATATGACATTTTGTCGATTATATGTCCCATTACTTCCGGTTGAGAACCGTTCTTCCCGTTCCTCGATGGTTTTACCATATAATGAGGGTATATCCAGATTAGACATTTCTAATTTAAAAATAATCTTATCGCACTTTGCTTATCTGTTCACGATTACCCTTATGATAATATAATACAAATATGAAAATATAAATCTATGTATTCTATCTAGATTATTTAGATTGTAGTTGTAGACCTCACTCTTGGTTCTCACCCCTTAGAAGAGGTAAGTCGGACGATCTGCTGAGATGCTTGCCAACAAACATTTCCTCCACCTTGCCATACAAAAAACAACATACCTTTTTTTTTGTAAGGAAGTAGGAACCCTGTCTGGTCTGTGTGGCTAGAAAAAACTAAGATTTCTTTCTCTTGCAGAAGTTCAGTCTTTCATTATGAAAAAACTCGAGACCAATAAAAAGGGGTGGATTTTGGATTCCCGAGAGTTGATGAGTAGTCTGTATGCCAAGTTTTTGTTCATCATTGTACTTCTCTACTGGATCTTTTACATTATCTACATATATTGATTCCAAGAACAAGGGCCAAGTCCTGGAAAAAGAAGAACCAGAGGTACAGGGCGCTCAATATTTCGATAAATCCAATAGAGAGGGGATGCGGGGGACGGGGGGCACATAGCCCCGCTGAGAATTGTTCAAATTATCGAGTTCTTTTATTATATATTTCTTAAGTTTTACATCTAGTCTCACGTTGTAAAAGTAGTCCTACTTTGAAGGGGCGCTCGGCACTAATAATTGGATGTTCAGTTTGCTTGTATAGCATTGATTTTCACCCTATAACAAGAGAGCGTATCAGTTATATTCTATTCCAGTGCTAAATTTTTTACAGTATTTTGTATTCAACTCTTGTGAGTTTGACAAAACACTCGCGACTAAGTATATGATATTATATTTTCATGTTATAATAGACGTTTTCTAATTGTTAGACATCTCATTATTCTCATAAGCAGATTAAGGTTTCATCTTTGTATTGTAAATTAAAATTATATCATATGGAATAACTTGTAACCATTTAAGAAGCCTGCACCCAGGCCCCACTACACCCCTGTCTAAGGAGAATGGTTATGGAATTCATTATTTAAAGGTACAGATCTTATCTAAATACACTTATTTTTTCATGTCAGTTGGCGAAAATTCGTTTTACAGATAACTATAATAACTATAAAGCTATATACTAGAATCATGAATAGATCTAAATTCTAGACGTTATCGAAATATACGTGTAATTCACCTTCAAAAGAAAATCATCATATAATGACAGTTTCTAGCGACGGCGTGGGCCCAGGGTACGCCGAGTGGACCTGGGCCGTCCCTAATGCATCACTGGCAATCAAGCATTAGGTACGGCCTAGGTACACTCGGCGTACCCTAGGTACACTCGGCGTGGGCCCAGGGTACGCCGAGTGGACCTAGGCCGTCCCTAATGAATCACTGGCAATCAAGCATTAGGTACGGCCTAGGTCCACTTGGCGTACCCTAGATACACTCGGTGTGGGCCCAGGGTACGCCGAGTGGACCTAGGCCGTCCCTAATGCATCACTGGCAATCAAGCATTAGGTACGGCCTAGGTACACTCGGCGTACCCTAGATACACTCGGTGTGGACCCAGGGTACGCCGAGTGGACCTAGACCGTCCCTAATGCATCACTCGCAATCAAGCATTAGATACGGCCCAGGTCCACTCGGCGTACCCTAGGTCCACTCGGCGTGGGCCCAGGGTACGCCGAGTGGACCTGGGCCGTCCCTAATGCATCACTGGCAATCAAGCATTAGGTACGGCCTAGGTACACTCGGCGTACCCTAGGTACACTCGGCGTGGGCCCAGGGCACGCCGAGTGGACCTAGACCGTCCCTAATGCATCACTGGCAATCAAGCATTAGGTACGGCCTAGGTACACTCGGCGTACCCTAGGTAAACTCGGCGTGGGCCCAGGGTACGCCGAGTGGACCTAGGCCGTCCCTAATGCATCACTGGCAATCAAGCATTAGGTACGGCCTAGGTGCACTCGGCGTACCCTAGGTACACTCGGCGTGGGCCCAGGCCGTACCTAATGCTTGATTGCCAGTGATGCATTAGGTACGGCCAAGTCTCAACAACTTATTGGTACGGCCACGTTACACATGTACAACATTTTGAAGATGTTTCAAACATTTTGTCGTAATCATTTCAGCCAATTTGCCTGAAAATATTACGAAAATATGTTTGAAACATGAATACAACTTTTGCAAAAGCTGGTATAATCATTTCATTCTTCGAAATAGTCAAATTGGCAAATCGTGCCGTAGTGAGATATCGTGAAGACTACCGGTCCATTTATCTTCAGTTTGATTGCACAGAGGCGGGAGAAGCCGGGCCTGCCTGATATTGTGTCTGAAAAGTTCCGATAAATCACAACTGACAACTATGTATTTTGAACACATTGCGCTCTTTTCAAACATTCTATTGATGTAGTCCATGAAATTCTCCTTAATTATTCACGTTAGGGGATGGAGTAAATGCTCTTATTTAAATATCATTGTGGTTGAATGATGGACAATTTACCTTTTCATCTGCTCGGAACCGCCATTTAGCCAAATTAGCTTCATTACCATGTACTAAAGAATTCATATTTCAGAATTTTTGTATTCTTCCCAAACCCCATAGAGTCGTGTTAAAAAAGGAATTAAAAAAAAATCCTGCGACGCATGACTCCTCTTTCACTATACGCATTTAGTTTTGATTGATTTATTGATTTGATTGATTGAGTCTTTATTAGCTACAGAAAAATACATCCCCACTAGTGCTAATTTAATAAAAGGACAACACATACATGAAAACATACAATAAAAATATATAATGAACATAACACAAACAAGAACATGAATACAGGTAAATTAAAGGTACAATAGTCGAATAATTGAACAGTGAATCATGAAAGCACACCAAGTTAGCCTATCCGTTATATATCTTGAAATTGATTTGAATTGTGAAAGATTATTGAAATGCAAGTCTAAACTAGTGTTTAGATGAGAAACGGAATTATATGAATTCTGTAGCCGGTTTATACATGAATATTTACTAATATCTATTTACTAAAATCTTTTGGGGGAGCGCACAATTGAGTCCTTGCCCGGGGCGCTAAAATGACACGAAACGGCCTCCTACATTTACTCTTATCTATTTCTAAAATTTGAATGTCTTCTCAAACTAATGATACATAACATATAAACGTATTTTCCAAAAACTTCTCTGCATGACACAGTTGGGGGTCAGTCCCCCACACCCCCCCTCTCTGGTAATATTATTGGTACCAGTGAATGTCCATGTCGGGCCGTACCTATTATCAAGTCCCGCGCACGCCTATGCAGGCTTTCTAGTATAGTAGTTATTACAACTATGTATCTTCATCCATTCAACTGACAAATGCTTATTGTACTGTTAATTGAAATTCGATTTTTAGGTTTTCACTTTTCCAGCTGATGTAAACCAAATGAAGCAGACCTTGTATGAAGCCTAGGAAGTCGCATGTTTGCGAGGTTGTTAGTACTAAAGGGCACTAAGATAACGGTAGATTGTTGCTTGGCTAGGAGCAATGCTGAGGCAGGTGCAATGACCTCCCTTTCCCCCTCCCCCTCTTCAACACTCTCTGATGGGCACCACAAGACATGGCATATAATAGCTTACAACTAGTAATGGGGGTAGATGCAGAAAACTAGTCTGCATCACCGTTAATGAAACTACAAATCGACGAAATCACTGCGGTTTCTGGACAAAAACGAAACTTTAACATTCATTTCGATTTTCGTTTGGATTTTGCTCCATTTTGTGAACGTTTCTTAGGAGGAACCAGTTATGTAAACAATTGAATATTTTCTTCATACTTCCGCTTTCGTTGGAGTGAAGAATTTCGTCCGTTTACGAAGGTCGGGTACAATTGAATATCCCCCGGAAATGTCGAGATATCCACTTAAAATCATCCTTCCTCTGCGATCCCAGAACCGTAAGGAATACACGCTGCAGGTTATCGAGCCATTCACAATTGCCCCAAGAAAATACTCAAATTAATCATTCATTTGGAAATATGACTTGGAATTTTGTAAAATTTATGCCTTTTTTCCAAAGTAAGAGAGTGATTTCATACTATATTTTTCTATTGTATTATTGTTCCCATAAAGAATGAGACATTATTTTCCGCGAGACGAATTGAAATTGGCTTCTTAAACATTATTTTGATATTAAAACACAGAAGACGCAATATTTTCATTGTTTGCCTTGTAGTTTAATTTTATATTCATAACAGTATTTTCGTAGCTACTCACGGCTAAAATGACGACTGATTCATACATGAATAAGTATAGGTATTATATGAATGCTATTCATTTACAATGTATTTGTATTTTTGAAGGACTACGTACATGTTACTATAGAATGTAATGTACGTCATTAGCTTAACGGGTCGTCTTCCTATAGTGAGAACAGATTAGACACAATCTTCGAGTATTATTTGTTATAAGCATTTGCTGGAAATGTGTGTTATAAATGGGTTTATTATGTTGATGGTCTACAAAGACGTGTGGACATGAGGGGGTGAACAAATGATTTTTACATTTGCATTACACTCTGAAACAAGATCTCGTCTTACGAAAACAATCGTTGTGGATGATAATTCAATATATTTACATTCAACAGTGAATAACTTGGATATTTTTATTTTCAATTTGGGACCGTGGCAATGTGTCAATTTGGGCAAGCTAGGGACCAATTAAGTTTGATATACAAATATTATAGCCATGCTAATTAATTCACTATGATATAATTCAACCCTTAGATCTTAGTAGTTCTGAAAAACTGTGAGTGAAGAGAAGATTGGCAAGAAGTTGTTTGCTGACCAAGGTGAAGCAACAAGAGCCTATTGGTTACGTAACAGCCCAAGAGCCGCTGAGAGGCACTTGGGAGATCCCAGCTTCACCTCATGACAAATAGATGTTTGCTGGAAAAAAAGCCCACATTTCGAATATGTATCGTAAAACACGATTTTACAGGGCACTTTTCAGAAAATGGGCATTTTTTTACGTGAAATGGTATCTGCATGATATTGGTATCAAAAAATATGATAAAATATCCATATTACAAAACCATCACGTTTATGTTCATGTTTAATATCTTTATTCGGATATTTATTTAACGGAGATCAACACGTGAAGGTCAAGGACAGTGTTGTGTGTCCGGGGAAAGTGAACCCCAATTCAAATGAAAAGTAATTTATTGGATCTATAGGGTAGTAAGAAGAAGAGAAAGAATGAAAGTTGTGGTTTTGTAATTGTTGTAAAATGTATACAATATTCAGTTAAAGTTATAGATATATAAATACATATACAGTACTTTGATTACTATGGACTTGAATTGGATAACACACACATACATTTATATATATATATATATATATATATATATATATATATATATATATATATATATATATATTGGGTCACATTTATTGTGGTGGACAAAAAAGTGTGGAAATGATTGAATAATTGAAAAGTGCTCTCATAAAAACTGTCAAAAATAAAATACGAGGAATCAGAAATAAGGTGAAAAATGTGAGTTGGGATGTCTTTGATAATTTGTTGATCATTTGCTCCTTTCTACCCCAATAGATGTAGTGTATGAGGTAGGAGGGAAGACGCTGGAGTTGGTGGAAAACTACAAGTATTTGGGGGTGGTATTTGATAGGCGTCTAGGGTGGGGGAGTCAGATTGAGAGAATAGTAAAAAAGAGTATAAAGGCACTAAACTTTGTAATGAGGCAACTTAGGGGGGCAGGTATGGAGATTAAGGAAAAAGCATATTTCTCGTTAGTGCGTCCCATGGTAGAATATGCTAGTTCAGTTTGGGATCCTTATAGATTAGGTGAGATAAGGGATGTGGAAAGGGTTCAAAGGATTGCTGTGAGAAGGGTTACAGGTAGGGTTAGGAGGTGGAAATGGGATGAGAATGAAAGGGGGGAGAGGGTAAGAATGTTGGAGAGTCCAACTGAGATGATGAGAGACCTGGGGTGGCAGAAATTGGAAATACGGAGGAAGGAGGATCGTTTATGTAATTTCTTCAGGGTAATGGAGGGAGAGGGGGGGTGGGGGGAGCTGCATGAGTTGATAAAAAGAAATAAGTCAGGGTATGGAGGTAGGCGGGGTCATGATAGAGCGGTAGTCATAAAGGGGGCTACATTAGATGTCGGTAAATTCTCTTTCTTAAATAGGACAGGTAGGGACTGGAATGGGCTTAGTAGAAATGTTTTTGAAGGGGATGAAATCAGGTTAAAGTTATTCCGTCAGAGGGTTAAGGAGATGGTGGGATAGGGGTACTTAGGGAACTTGCCACCGCGCATTTATGTGCATTTGCAAGAGTTAAATAATAATAATAATAATAATAATACAACCAGTGTTGGTGGGGGAGGGGAAGTTAGTCAGCTAGAGGACTAGAAGGAAGGTTGATACCCTAATACAACCAGTGTTGGTGGGGGAGGGGAGTGTTAGTCAGCTGGGGGACTAGAAATAAGGTTGATACCAATATTTTTTTCGGTTTTCAATAACATTATGCGAAATTATTTATAATGATCCCATCGAAGTACATTTTAGAATGTAGGGCTATGTAAGGAAGGAATGTCGAAGAAAAAAATAGAGACATCGATTCAGTAACAACAAAATATGTCGTTTTTGAAAAAGATTAGGCCTACATTAAAATGTAATTTTGAAAATGTTATTCTCTAGAACGATGGTTAGATTTGAGAAGACGTGTGTCATGTCTTGGTTCCTCGAACTCGTGGCACTGTTCGTACCCCCACTGTCCCCCCTTTACCACCTTGGTAAATGTGGAGCGACAAAGCCGTCTTTAGAAGTCCCATTCGCATAGGAATGCCTTCTACTCATCTATTATGGATGTAGGAGCTAATATATATTATACAGAGATGCAAATTTCGTTGAGTCATCCAAGTATGAGGTATGAGCATGAGACGAACAAGACAATGCCTCTTTGTGCCTGGCGTGTCTGTGCCTGTGTACCTAACGTGCCTGACGTGCCTGGAACTGCCTATTTGTAACAGAAAACAGATCACAAACAACACAGCTATACGAATAACGCACACAGGAAAAACATTGTCGTATCTGTGTTTTTGTGTTTATTTAACACGTAACATGAAACAGAAAGAAACATTTTCATAGCCTCATGAAACCGCGAGTGTAGCTCGTCAGCTATTTTAATAATAATGGATCGATACAAAGACGCGAATATCACATTAAACTAACAAGTTTCTCTCTCAACCAGCCACAATGCAGACAGAAAACAATGAATAAATACTTCAACAAAAATGATGACCATCACATATTCTGAAGAATAATCCGTGTTTTCAGTTGTTTCTTAGTTTACGAAATATTCAATACGTCATGCAGATGATCTGGGAGTTTATTAAATAGTTTGGGTATTAATATTATCTTTTGGTATCATTACTGCCTTACAAGATTTTACTTCACACCGGAACGTAATAGTTCGTTGTGTTGGTGTTCGAATAATTTGTGTATTTTGAAGTTTCATATTTTTATCTTTATGGCTCGTCATCACTTTGCCATTGCTTGGCAAATTATTGTAAAATAAATTATTATAAAAAAAAGGTTCACTTCTCAGAATGCTGATAAGAAAATGCATCGTTGAATTATTCAGGTTCGTTTCTAAGTTGTCTGTTAACGTAGGCCTGTATTCAAATATTATTTTCATAGGCTTACGGATATCAATAGTTCGTTTTTCATTATTGGAGGGCTATACATGTAGATTTGAATTTTGTCCATCACAAGTGGCCTGCCGAATGAATGATTTCTATTTCCTCACTCATCCACTCATCCATCAACGCCTCCAAGTATAGAGATTATCTTGTTGGAATGCATGGTGACAAGAGAAGTATTGAAATAGCCCGTCCATGAAGAATAGATCGAGGATGTGAATTAGGCATGCGAGGTAAAAGATGGCTTGGCAGGACATTCACCTGAGCTGTGGGTACAACCTATTCAGCTCGTTCAAGTCGGAACAAGAACATTTGCTATTCCCGTTGTCCGGAAGTAAAGAAGAGTTCATGAAGACATGATCCAACATGGCGGACACGTAGTAAGCGAAGTCTTTACAAGCGAGGCGGCAGACTGTAGCAATGCTTTTGTAAACCGCAACTATTGGCTAGCTTTTGTCAAAACTATTGATGAATCCCAACATGTTTCTATTGCATTCTTACATACGTTTGTAGTCCACAGTATTTATTGCTTATGGTAAATACCGCGATTCATTTCTTATACGTGTTGGGCATGTATTCAAAATATCTTGATACGCAAGATAATGAGCAGTCTTTGATCTGCAGGGGTGGATCCCTAGGACATACTCATGGGGGGGGAGGCATTTTGGGAGAGAAAATGCTAGATAAAAAATGTGCAAAGGCCCGCTGTCGCGAAGCCGGTGACCCACGGGGAAAAAAGGGGGAAGGCTCGACCTTTCTGGCCAGGCAAGGATTTTTTAAAATGATCCATTTTTAATGTGGTTTTTAATGTGATTTAGTTGAAGTTAGAATGCCAAAGATGGAATATTTAGACCTACCAATCTCAGTGAAGCAGGGCCGTTTCTTTTCGGCCCCCAAAACTTGATGATGTACAATCAAGGTGAAGGCAAGGCCTTTTTCAAGTTCAAAGTACATTTTCAAATATTCCTCTCATTTGATACGATTCTATGGGGTTTGGCAACGACACGAAATGTCTGGAATATGGATTCCTCAAGCGAAAAATACCCTCAGGGCTCAGCGTATCATTTTCAGTGTCAACACAACATACAAACGATCGCAGTGACTTTCCAGATGAACACAATAGTGAAACTGCTTCACACCATGCAGAGAGTATCTTCTGAAATATTGTCAATCCGTAATAAACATTCACAATACGTTATACATATTAGTTTCTATGTAAGATTACGCTTTGAGCTGAAAATCGATGGTAGGCCTAAACATATCGAGTGTTGTTGTTACATACAACTGATCTTTCCACCTTCGCTATTATAAAATTTGACTTATTAGCATTTTCGACAAATATTGTCTGCATCAGATGATGTATGAATCTCCCATATGGTTCAAGTTCTATCACTTTCTTCCCCATGCAGAGTAGGATCGCATCAGCAATAGATTAGTATCCGGTGGTAAAATGCTCAATTACAAGTTTTTACTTCATTTCTAAATATGCCTAAATTCCCACTGTTATGAATGGGAATGTTGTGAATTTAGTAAATTTACAACAATTTTAATTTAATTTCCACTTGGAAAATGCCTATGTGGTTCGTTAATTCCTTCCCCAACTGAACTACATATTCAATTTGAAATGGTGAATAAGTACGTCGAATTTATTTTCTGTGACATTTCTTCCCTTCCTTGTCTCTTCATTTCCCCACTGTATATGTGCCTATTGTTCTGAGTGGTGCTGTAACCCTACTGGAGATCAGAGCCAACGTTGATCTCAAGCGACATGGATATCTCGCACAGGAATGCCAACATTGGTGGAGGTGCCGTCATTCTGGCCCAACTACCGACATTTTATCATTTCCAATTGAATTGAATGTATATTTTACATTTTGAATGAATAAAAAACTTTCATAATACTACGACTCAGTTAAGCTGAAATTACTTATATTTATAGTTTTTCCAAAAGCAATTATTTCAATCATCTTTTTACAAGCGTGTCTTTTTTGCGAGATGCAAATAATGGAACTAATCAAAGAATAGTTTGGTGACAGTGGTCGAATGATCTACAGATATAAAACTCATTTTATTTCAATCAGTTTTCTGATGAAATGCCGTTTATATAAATGTTCAGCAATTGGATCAATAAATATTAAATGAAAACTTTTGAACCCTATTGAACCCGCATGATGGAGCACTTGGTACGATCACAAATAATGTGTATTTTCAATAGTTCTACACAGACACGCACAGAATTAGGAGAACGCAATAATCGTCATTATTAGTATTGACTATAGTGGATATACAGTCACTGAGGCAAGTGGTCGAGTGGTTAAAACACTGAACCGTCATTCAGGAGACCGGGGTTTCCGCTATTGTCGACCTTTGTGGTTTCCCTCTGTCGTTCAGGTCAATACTGGGACGGTTCCTTAATAACAGGCCACGACCGGCTCCTTCCCACTATCCAAAAACATCTGATAAAATAACCTTTCATCTCACCATCTCATATATCATCCACCGACAGTCATGAGTGGAGTGCGTCGTTAAACGCAATCAATGAACCGGCCCTGAGAGTTTGAGTTGCGAAGACGAGGGGGCACTGGGTGACTGGTTTGCTCGACGGCGACCTCTATCTGCTTGTCATACTCACAGTGGCCACACCTCGGGGTCATTGACATCAACAGTCACCACGCACGGGTCTGCCCAACACATCACAACTCACAATCAGAACCAATCAAAGATGATATATCCTAGATTGTGTGTTACTAGAGAAGCAGGCATATCTTAAATAACAAGGTTGCATGAAATTTAAGTGATATATACCATGCAGTATGGCTCTTTGAAAATTAAAAAAAAATATATCTTCTTTGGATGATTAAACAAGGAAAGAATGATGATCCGATTAGCAGCTTGGCCTTATACATTTTAACACATAAAATGAACAATTGATAACGCTGCTGATCAAAGCAAAAGAGGAGTGAAAATGAGCATGATCGTTTTTCTTTTTTTCATCCAACATCGAAAACTTGAGACAGCCATTGTTTCCCTGTAATTGCTGTAAAGGCAAAGAATGAAAGTTGAGGATCGTTTGAACGGGGCACCACAAGGGCAATCTGACCACCCCAAGGGCGATCTGACCACCCCAAGGGCGATCTTACCACTCCAAAGAAATAGAAAGATATAATATAGCTCATCTAAGACATGGTACAAATTATAGTGATCATTTAAGAAATGAAGAACAATTCAAAAGTCGTGTTGGTAAAAAGTTTTCAATCTTTATCCTTAATATACATCCTCTTTCTCAATTTTTCTTCACATGAAAACAAATATTATAGAAATTGAAATAGAAATAATTATAGCATTATAGAAATGTATCCAACTCTTCATGTTTTGCTTGAATAAAATACATTTCATTCTTCACAAAAATCACTGTCAACAAATTTTACGGGAATCATTTGACTGAACGTAGGCTATTATCTGGCCTTTTTCAAATGTTCGCCTAATTGCTGCCGTCATTACGTCCCCCCCTTCCCCTCTCCCCCCTCCCACCATCACAACACTTCCTCGAAGTCACTGCAGTGTCCCGAAGAAGGTAACTAACTACGCCAATAGAATCAGCCTATGACGGTTGTCGACCGTATTCAGTTCTCTTCCTTATTCGCTTGGTGAGTTGGCTGATCGGCTCTCGTCATGCAAGCGCCGTTACATCGTGCGGTACTGGCTACATGCCTTGTCTAGCCACCATGTCAAATACGACCCCACCAACAGCTGGGTTATACGGGGGTACGAATCAGCGGGTGACTGTACTGGCTACATGCCTTGTCTAGCCACCATGTCAAATACGACCCCACCTACAGCTGGTTTATACGGGGGTACGAATCAGCGGGTGACTGTACTGGCTACAGGCCTTGTCTAGCCACCATGTCAAATACGACTCCACCAACAGCTGGGTTATACGGGGGTACGAATCAGCGGGTGACTACTGGCTACAGGCCTTGTCAACACATAACGACCCCACCTACAGCTGGGTTATACGGGGGTACGAATCAGCGAGTGACTGTACTGGCCACAGGCCTTGTCTAGCCACCATGTCAAATACGACCCCACCAACACCTAGGTTATACGGGGGTACGAATGAGCAGGTGACGATGAAACGACAAAGTGATGATAAGTGAAAGGACGTTTACAAAACCCATGGCTTTTGCGGGACTCGAACCCACGCCCGACCTGACTTCAGTTTCTATCACGGTGAGCGATAGTTGACTGAGCCATCGGGGGCGACTGGATGATTCAACCTGAAGCTGGATTTCAATCAATATTTACGATATCTCTTCAGCTAATAACAAACTTTTAGAACAAACTGGATTTCTTCTCAATTTCAGAAATTCATTTTTTTGTCCTCCAGAGACCATGAGTCATGACGTAGCCATTACCGATTGTGTCTAGAAACATGAACAGAATCAAGTGATGTCGACGTCACGACTCAGAGACCACGAGTCATGACGTAGCCACTACCGATTGTGTCTAGAAACATGAACAGAATCAAGTAATGTCGACGTCACGACTCAGAGACCATGAGTCATGACGTAGTCATTACCGATTCTACCTAGAAACATGAACAGAATCAAGTGATGTCGACGTCACGATTCTGAGACCATGAGTAATGACGTAGCCACTACCGATTGTGTCTAGAAACATGAACAGAATCAAGTGATGTCGACGTCACGACTTAGAGACCATGAGTCATGACGTAGCCATTACCGATTGTGTCTAGAAACATGAACAGAATCAAGTGATGTCGACGTCACGACTCAGAGACCACGAGTCATGACGTAGCCACTACCGATTGTGTCTAGAAACATGAACAGAATCAAGTAATGTCGACGTCACGACTCAGAGACCACGAGTCATGACGTAGCCATTACCGATTGTGTCTAGAAACATGAACAGAACCAAGTGATGTCTACGTCACGACTCAGACCATGAGTCATGACGTAGTCACTACCGATTCTATCTAGAAACATGAACAGAATCAAGTGATGTCGACGTCACGACTCAGAGACCACGAGTCATGACGTAGCCACTACCGATTGTGTCTAGAAACATGAACAGAACCAAGTAATGTCGACGTCACGACTCAGAGACCACGAGTCATGACGTAGCCACTACCGATTGTGTCTAGAAACATGAACAGAATCAAGTGATGTATACGTCACGACTCAGAGACCATGAGACATGACGTGGGCATTACCGATTCTATCTAGAAACATGAACAGAATCAAGTGATGTCGACGTCACGACTCAGAGACCACGAGTCATGACGTAGCCACTACCGATTGTGTCTAGAAACATGAACAGAATCAAGTAATGTCGACGTCACGACTCAGAGACCACGAGTCATGACGTAGCCATTACCGATTGTGTCTAGAAACATGAACAGAATCAAGTGATGTTGACGTCACGACTCAGAGACCATGAGTCATGACGTAGCCACTACCGATTGTGTCTAGAAACATGAACAGAACCAATTAATGTCGACGTCACGACTCAGAAAAAGAGCCGGGTCCTGGAGGACAAATTAATGAATTAAAATGACTGAAATTGAGATGTTGATTTCTAGTTTTCTCTAAAATTGAGGAAATATATATCGCGCTGATTCGTTGAAATCCAGTTCCAAGGTAGAATTCAATACAAATGATGATTTTACATTCTGAGACTGTGATCGATCAGTTGCTAATAATGCGTGCTCCATCTTCATCATGCACATTGGGTTCAACGACGCACAACACTGATGGCTGCGATCTATTGGCGTCGGTGGATGATTGTGAGATGCTGGGGTGATGAGATGAAAGGTTATTTAATTAGGTGTAATTTGTACAGTGGGAAGGAGTCGGTCGTGGTCTGTTGTTAAGGAGCCATCCCAGAATTGACCTGAACGATGGAGGAAAACCACGAAAAACACCGTCAGGATGGTTATACATGATAGCACGTGTATGTATATAAATATATATATATATATATATATATATATATATATATATATATATATATATATATATATATATATATATATATATATATATATATATATATATATATATATATATATATATATATATATATATATATATATATATATATATATATATATATATATATATATATATATATATATATATATATATATATATATATATATATATATATATATACATATATACATATATATATATATATATATATATATATATATATATATATATATATATATATATATATATATATATGTATATATATATATGCTAGCGTCGGAACCGGGGGGAAGGGGGGGCATTACCACCCTAACTCTTGGCCAAGGCGGGGCAGGGGGGGGCAAGAAGAAGGTCCTGCAAGGTCCAATGTATCTCGTTGTTTGCTGTTGAAACCCACTTAGTTGAAATTAACTGCCATTTTTTTATCACCTATATTTGCTCATTACCTTATCATGAGTTATTACATTATTGTATGTTAATTAGGCCTATAAATTCGTCACAACTCAATTCTAAAACTGCCGTGACACCATGCCATGTCGCGGGCGAACAGGCACAGGGGGCCCGCTGTACTGAAACGAGATATTAACTGATCAACATAAAACTTTTTAACGCATTCCACCTTTCAACACTAAACCTATGGTTGTATAGTTTCGAGGCACAATGGGTCGGAGATCAAACATTCTTGTGTAGAAAAAACGAGAGGAAGATCCAGCGACCATGCAAGGAAAAAGCCGTATTCAATTTATTCAAAATCAGGAAGTAAGTAAAACTTTTTTCTGTATGGTTGTACGTCACATTAAGAAAAGTGCGAAATAAGTATTGAAACGCCTCAAAACTATACAATATCAAGTTAGATTATATTCTAAATCTCACCAATTTTTTTGCTTCTGTTCGAAGTGTGGGGGTGCGAACAAAAAAAAAACGTTTTTGTTCAAACAGGTACGGTAGAATCACATGTTCGATTACTCTCATTCAATTAATTTTCTGAAACTACGAATTTACTTATGAAAACATTACAGGGACGTAGTTATAGGAGATTCAAGGGAGGGCGCGCGCCCCACCAATCGACATTGGCGCCCCCAATGATCTATCCTCCTTCAAAAATACATAATGTTGACCTACGAATAAACACACAATGGAATATTATTACTCATTATTATGAATTGTATCAGTATACACTCTATTACTTTACACTCCTTTTTTTCATAATGATTCAATTATAAGATTTCAAAACTGCTCGTGAATCACAAAAATTACTTGAAAAATGACCATATTCGATATTAAAAAAAATCACTGCTGGGAATTTTGCCGGGATAAATCGCGAAAATAACTTCGAAAATGTCCATAATGATCATACTATTGAAAATAGCTTTGGTGATGTCCATAGTGATTCAATCATTGAACTCCAAAACTGCTTGTGAATATCAAAAATCACTTGGAAAATGACATGAGCCCTTTTCGAAAAATTCCCTGCGGGGCTTTACTGGGAGAAATCGTGAATGAGAGTATAACTTCGAAAATCTCCATGATGATTCAATTATAAGACTCCGAAAACATTTGTGAGTCGCAAAAATCACCTAAAAAAATGTCCATATTTTCAAAGACACCCTTTTCACGCGTGGCTGGTGTCCAGCTGTGGGCGGTCATTTTATTTGAGTCACATGTGCGCCCCTTCAATAGACAAATTCTAGCGACGTCTCTGAAAAAAAATGTATCACAGAGATTCCATTTTTCTCCTGAAATCAGCTTCAACGAGAAACTAAATGATTCTAGAAAACCCCATGAACAAATCATACTAAAAATATTTGTAGCTCTTTGAAAAGTCCCATCCCCCCTTCCCCACCGTGACACCATGGTCAGGAATTGGTCTTCCTCCCCCCATCTTTCAAAACGTTCCGACGCCCCTGTATATATATATATATATATATATATATATATATATATATATATATATTTATATATATATATATATATATATATATATATATATATATATATATATATATATATGTATATATATATACATATATATATATATATATATATATATATATATATATATATATATATATATATTTATACATATATATATATATTTATTTATATATATATATATATATATATATATATATATATATATATATATATATATATATTATATATATATATATATATATATATATATATATATATATATACATAATATATATATTTATTTATATATATATATATATATATATATATATATATATATATATATATATATATATATATATATATATATATATATATATATATATATATATATATATATTTATATATATATATATATATATATATATTTATATATATATATATATATATATATATATAAATAAAGTGTACTATGGAAAGCCCACTTCCAGTATCACCTGAATGAAGCTTTTATCTGTAATTTGGTCACCTCCCAGAATGTGTGCGCTGAGGCGGCTTGATTTCAGTTCCGAGAAGACGTCTTCTCAACGAGAGACGAGTAATTGCACTTAGGCATCAACCAATTCCTGGAAAAATATTTCACTGTTAATTGATTATTTGGTAATTCATCTATTTCTGACGGAATGTGTGTACCATGATTGACGTGACAGAATCAACTACCTGGCAGTCCTCGACGTGTCAATCTCTGACCAAGCGTCGAGCTTGCTTTTTCTGCGCTCAGAGTGAGAATGGTACTGGTGATTGATTGGTCGGAGAAGGGGAGAGGGGAGGGTCTGGCATGGGCCTGTCATGGTACTGACGGAAGTCCAGATATGTTCATCACAACTCGAATTCATTCCTGGAAAATGTTGATTTAATTTTTCAGATTTCAAACTTTTGCCAAGAATTCATTATTTATTTTATGCTGTTCATACCGACCCTAACAGTTAAATGAGCAGGTGATAATGAAACGTAGAAGTGATGTTGGGTAAAAAGACGTTTATAGAAAGTAAAAACCCATGTATTTATGCGGACTCGAGCCCATTTAAGTATCTAAACTCTAAAGCGATGCCTCAGTTGACTGAGCCACGAAGGGAGGCAATACACGATTTTGCAGGCGGGACTTATAATTACTTTTTTGGTGATGCCTTCATAAACTCTTTCTCCGTTTGGTTTCTTCCTTTGATTTCAATATACTTTACCAACCAAAAATTATATACGACTGAAAATTGTACAAATAATTATTGAACTGACTTTTTCCACACTTCATAACAACTTTTAGATTCAGGCCTGCAGCGAAGGATTTGCATAAAACCTGTGAAGTTGTCCACTTTTATTTTTAAATCGCATCATCAATGGAATCTATTTGATGAAGTTTCAACATTTCATATCGGAAACAAGATCCTATTGTTTCGTTGCCTCGTTTCGTTTTCATTTGGTTAACTGTATCCATTATTCAAGTCTAACAAACAGTTCGACCGAACGTTAGGTCTGAGATCGAGACCGTACTTTACACTTTCATTTGATTCACCGCCACTAGCAGCTCGTAGAGAGGATGGTATATATAAAAAAGGTGACGCAATGTATACCAATATATTTGTGTTTTATCATATTTTTTCAATATTTGTATATTTTTATGATTATGAAAATATAAAACCATTACAGAAAAAACATTCTCGGAAATTTATATCATTATTTCACCCCGGTTAGAATAGTTTTTTGGAATTTGATTCAAGATTGTATGGTCCACTTGGAATTAATTTAGATGACAGACCCAACATGTAAAATAAAACGTGAGTTATTACTTTATCACAAAATAACCAAATACACTGACTGCATGATCGTCATATCTAAGACTTATTAGTGATCAGTTTATTCTTAGGTTTAGTTGCTTGTAGAGCCCTCCAATTGTTCGTCCAAAACTTATCTTCGCGAGATATTTTTTTCTGAGGATATATTTTTTCCACCATAAAGTTACATCATTTCCGGGGAATAAACATATTTCAACCGGTTTTTCGTGGTTTCCCTCTGTCGTTCAGGTCAATACTGGGATGGTTCCTCAACAACAGGCCACGACCGACTCCTTCCCACCATCCAAAACACGTAATAAAATAACCTTCCATCTCATCATCCCGTCATCTCATACATCACTCACCGACGTCAAGCTCGTAGTTATCAGTATTGTGCGTCGTTGATCGAAGCCAACAGAAATGGAACGTCCAGTGCATGCGTGGATTTGGTCGTATTGACCAGTCAGTCATCAGTAGGATGTCGTGGCCTCCTGTAAGGAACCATTTCAGTATTGATCTGAACGACAGAGGGAAACAACGAAAAACCCCTGCCAAGATGGTCGACCATGGCGGGAATCGAATCCCGGTCTCCTTTTTTTTCCCTTTATATTGGGTTTTAACGACGCACTGTAATGATGACTAAGATCCATTGGCGTCGAATGAATGATTAATGAGATGATGGGATGATGAGATGAAGGTTTTTATAGGTAATGGGAAGGATAGTGGGAAGAAAGCGGTCGTGGCCTATATTGTGGGAACCATCCCGACATTTGCCTAGACTACAGAGGGAAACCACGAAAAACCCCTGTAAAGATGGACGGTGACGGGGATCGAACCGGGTTCGATATGTCCCTTCACCTCCCGGGTCACACGAAGCAAGTGCGCTAACCACTCAGCTACTGTGCCGGTCCCGGTCTCCTGCACGACGGTTCAGTGTGCTAGTCACTCGACCTCTCGTATCAGTACATAAATCTTATATGTAGTGTTCCACTATAGTATACTATATTAGATTATTAATAGGCTTAAATTTCAGTCCTCACATTTTATTTTGTTTCGGATAATTCTGCTCTAGCAATCAGGCATACGACGAATGCCAAATTTGCCGTGAAAACCCAGTTTCGTGGAATATTTTCACGTCTGACTGTATATTGTTTGATGGTGGTTATGGGATGAGTGTGAGTGAGGACTTCTATCCTTGTTTCTTGTACAAGCTGTCCGATCAGCATGTCAACACGCACGCTGATTCAACTTGGCAATTTCAAAGATGTGACTGTTTTTTTTCAGCATTCAAAAAACTATAATGAAAATGATACGACAATGAATGTAATACTTGCATATCTCTAACTGCACTTGAAGAACTTGACTTTGCAGTGAATGTAATAAAAGTCTTGAATATTAATGTAGATCATTCAATGAAATCTGGTCATTTTTTAATCACATAAAAACTCCTCAAACAATACAGATGCTAGAATATATGGCATTTATGAATGGCCTTCCCCGCATCCCTTAGGATTAGGGGTGCACCCCCCAAACACACAAGTGACGCCTTGGTTGGGCTTCCCCCCCCCCTCCTTCCCCTATCATCCAGAATATTCCGACGTCCCTATAGCTGCTAATCTGGAATGAAATCATTTCACTGTTCGTACCTTCTGTCCTTACCATACATACCTTGTCACCACATCGTCACGAATTTGATGAATTTCTTAAGATTGTTTGTTTCAAATTTGATTGATAATTTATATCATAATTCATAATACGTTCAGATTGTTCTAGTTGATGAACATTTTTGTTCAAACAAATTTAAGAATATCAACTTAATAAACAAGTTTTTTCTTCAAATTGTTTCAAATGTTGAATATATACCATTGTATGCCATGAAATATTCCTGTTGAACATGTCTCGAGTGAAGCCGTGGTTCTGGTAAGTCTGGGGCCACAGCCGTAAGTCAGGTTTTCAACCTCGACTGCCTCGACTGCAGTGGCGTTACAAGGCACGACTTGAAGGAGGGGCTCTCCCCCTTAGATTCAAATCACGAGAAGCAATCGTGTGCCTTCAAATGTGATAATAATTTTCTTCGAATTCTTGTCATTTGTATTCATTCTTTTAAGTGACGTAGAATAGGCCACTATCCATTGCATATAAATCAATTGAATTATTTGACTCAGTCAACGATTGCTATTGAATCTCTTCGCCTCGCTTCTTGCTCTGTGAAAATGTCTCAAACTTGACTCAAACGGATCCTTCTAGCTCCCTCTGGTTCCACTGATGAGATTGAACCCGCACCGAGTCTTGTTTACACTCCAAAACATCAATCATAAATAATGGATTATAAAACAAAATGTTGGCAAATTATGCCAGTATCATTGGGCCTCCCTGAAGGTTATTTAGGCGTGGGCCCCTGTAGCACTGCACCGCCGATGTTTACGCCACTGGAGTGATTATAAGCTGTTGGCTGTAAAAACAAACATAACAGGAAAACGAAGTCGAACACTCACGACGCTACGTGATTTACATAGTAATAATTATCAACAAGACAAACAGACAAACAAATGTCATTTTTGTCTCAACTTGCGAACCATGTGAGTAAAAACTTTTTGCCTCTTTCCTCCACACTGATTTAGATTGAATTAAAATAGAATACTTTATATAGGCCTATTATATTTTGCAATACTGAACCGAAATACTGAAATAGAATAACCTTTCATCTCATCATCCCATCCATCTCATATATAATTCATCGCCGCCAATAGATCTTAGTTATCAGTATTGTGCGTCCTTAAGCCCATAAATTAATGAAAATGAATAAATATATCCTGTAATCCACCTGAAAAATATAGCAATTTAAACAACGAAAACATTTTGTAAACGGTGTGCAATAAATAAGGCTATGCATTTTCGTTTTTGAATCAGTTTCTTATTGCGAATCTGAAGATACTAGAAACACTTCTGTCTTGCTTAGCTGACGACATCCCCAAGCAGTATTGAAACCTCAACACGGTCCAAGACACAGAGCTGTATCCTCACAGTTCACTGGTACTCGATCATTATTAGATCACACCGTACTTTCCTCTCGGGCCTGACTGAACAACAAGAGATAGGTCTTCTGAGGAAGGGACGTGTCTCGATCATTAGATCACACCGTACTTTCCTCTCGGGCCTGATTGAACAACAAGAGATAGGTCTTCTGAGGAAGGGAAGTGTCTCGATCATTAGATCACACCGTACTTTCCTCTCGGACCTGACTGAACAACAAGAGATAGGTCTTTTGAGGAAGGGACGTGTCTCGATCATTAGATCACACCGTACTTTTCTCTCGGACCTGACTGAACAACAAGAGATAGGTCTTCTGAGGAAGGGACGTGTCTCGATCATTAGATCACACCGTACTTTTCTCTCGGACCTGACTGAACAACAAGAGATAGGTCTTCTGAGGAAGGGACGTGTCTCGATCATTAGATCACACCGTACTTTTCTCTCGGACCTGACTGAACAACAAGAGATAGGTCTTCTGAGGATGGGATACAAGGTACAAGTGGGCCGTTGTTCGCTTTCGAATGTCAAACGACAGAAACTAGCATAATCATCCTCAATCATATTCAATTATGATGATGTTTTTTTTCTCAAAAACCCCTAATATTCATGCGATCTTCTACACTTCGTATGTGTTTAGAAAAGCATCGCATTCAAATCAATATATATATATATATATATATATATATATATATATATATATATATATATATATATATATATATATATATATATATATTTATATATATATATATATATATATATATATATGAATATATATATAAATATATATATATATATATATATATATATATACTAACAAGACCCCCTCATGTTTCAAACATGAGGCCCCCCTCTACTCTCATACCCTCTCCGGCCATCTCCTTTTCTTCTTCCCCCCCTCACCCTCTTCCTTCCCACCCTCTGCCCATCCTCTCTCTCTCTCTCTCTCTC
>OZ023327.1:25025350-25035350 GCA_964007535.1 Brachyptera risi
AGTTTTCCGTCAGTTTCCATTTCCATAGTGAAATGTATGTCTGCGTGGACGCCGTTTAGATGGTCCAAGAACTCGGTCAGTTTCTCGACGCCGTGCTGCCAGATGACATAAGTGTCGTCGACGTAGCGGTACCAGCAGCGTGGCTTGAGTGCTGCCGACTGGAGAGCGCGAGACTCGAAATCCTCCATGAAGATGTCCGACACGACGGGAGAGAGCGGTGAGCCCATGGGTGCGCCTTGCACTTGCCTGTAGTACTGGCCCTCGTATGTGAAATAAGTCGAAGTTAGGCAGTGGCGTGTCAGCTCGACGACGTGCGGCGCTAGCTTGTGTTTGTGCTCGATAATGGTGAGAGCTTCGTCCACGGGTACCTTCGTGAAAAGTGACACGACGTCGAAACTGACCAGGATGTCGCCGGGTCTCGTGGTCAGTTTGTTGAGAATATCCACAAACTGAGTGGAGTTCTGCACGTGCGACGCGGCCTGTTCTGCGATTGGCTGCATGTGTTTAGCCAAGAATTTGGCCAGGGCTTGAGTTGGCGAGTTGAAAGCGCTCACGATCGGTCTCAGCGGCATGTCCGGCTTGTGTATTTTGGGCAGCCCGTATAGCCTCGGGACGCGTGATGCTCTTTCCTGCGGCATGATGCGCTTTTGGACTTCAACGGGTATAGGCGAACGTCTTATCAGTGCACGGGTGGTCTTCTCGAGGTAAGTCGTCGGGTCACGATCGGTGCTGACGTAGGCAGGATCGTTCAGAATGTCCGCCATCTTCTGCTTGTAGTCTACAAAATCGAGCACGACGGTTGCGTTGCCTTTGTCTGCCGGGAGAACGATCACGTCAGCGTTGCTACGGAGATCTTTGAGCGCTTTCAGTTCGGTGTGCGGTGTGCGACATCTCGCACACCGAACTGAAAGCGCTCAAAGATCTCCGTAGCAACGCTGACGTGATCGTTCTCCCGGCAGACAAAGGCAACGCAACCGTCGTGCTCGATTTTGTAGACTACAAGCAGAAGATGGCGGACATTCTGAACGATCCTGCCTACGTCAGCACCGATCGTGACCCGACGACTTACCTCGAGAAGACCACCCGTGCACTGATAAGACGTTCGCCTATACCCGTTGAAGTCCAAAAGCGCATCATGCCGCAGGAAAGAGCATCACGCGTCCCGAGGCTATACGGGCTGCCCAAAATACACAAGCCGGACATGCCGCTGAGACCGATCGTGAGCGCTTTCAACTCGCCAACTCAAGCCCTGGCCAAATTCTTGGCTAAACACATGCAGCCAATCGCAGAACAGGCCGCGTCGCACGTGCAGAACTCCACTCAGTTTGTGGATATTCTCAACAAACTGACCACGAGACCCGGCGACATCCTGGTCAGTTTCGACGTCGTGTCACTTTTCACGAAGGTACCCGTGGACGAAGCTCTCACCATTATCGAGCACAAACACAAGCTAGCGCCGCACGTCGTCGAGCTGACACGCCACTGCCTAACTTCGACTTATTTCACATACGAGGGCCAGTACTACAGGCAAGTGCAAGGCGCACCCATGGGCTCACCGCTCTCTCCCGTCGTGTCGGACATCTTCATGGAGGATTTCGAGTCTCGCGCTCTCCAGTCGGCAGCACTCAAGCCACGCTGCTGGTACCGCTACGTCGACGACACTTATGTCATCTGGCAGCACGGCGTCGAGAAACTGACCGAGTTCTTGGACCATCTAAACGGCGTCCACGCAGACATACATTTCACTATGGAAATGGAAACTGACGGAAAACTGCCGTTTCTCGACATCCTGACATACAAGAAGCCCGACGGAAGCCTCGGTCACACCGTGTATCGCAAGCCTACACACACGGACCGCTACCTCAATGCCGGGTCTCACCATCATCCGAACCAGATCAAGTCAGTGGCCAACACTTTGGCAACTCGTTCACGCCGCATTGCAGACGCAGACAACATCAACGACGAGTTTCTTCTGCTCCGGGAAGGCCTACTCAAGAACGGCTTTCAGAACCACACCATTCTTAAGGCCTGGAACCGTCAGCTGAGAAGCGAAGCCGACCGAGATGAACAAGAACGCGACAAACCACTCGCCTACGCGTCCCTGCCCTACGTGATCGGCGTCACCGACCGCATCGGCAAGATGTTGGCTCGAGAGAACGTGAAAACCATTTTCACCACCGATCGGAAGATCGAGGAGTGTCTACGTACCAGCAAGGACAGGATTGATCTCGAAGGCAAGGGCGTTTACGAGGTTCCTTGTGGCGACTGCGCCAAGACTTACGTCGGTCAGACGGGCCGGAACACTCACTCGAGACTACAAGAACACCTGCATGCTGTGAGAACCAACAACAAGACCAACTCTCTCGCACAGCATACAATGGAAACGGGCCATAACATCTACTTCGAGGGCACACGGCAACTAGCATCTGTCGAGCATTTCACGCCGCGTTTCATCCGTGAGGCTATCGAGATTGAGAGACGACAACACTGCATGAATAAGCGTGACGACGGCCTACGCCTACCAGCAGCTTGGAAGCCCGTCATCGACACCATCTTGGTCGCTGCCACTGAGCCCACGGATGAGACCCGTCTGAAAGCGAGCGTACAACCAGCGAGAATCGACAAGCGCCGAAAAGCCGTCAATACCAGCGTCGTGGGACCGGCGCCCAGAGTAACACGCGCTCACCCTGCGCCTGTCACGACACTGCATACTGACTAAGAAGCCCGACACGACATGACATGACTGCCAGCCTCACCAGACTTGCTGTCATCTCTTCGTCATCCAGCACCTGCTATAACATCCCGTGAACCAATCAGCGCATCGTTTGAGGGAAGGACGCTCCTGATTGGCCGGATCGTGATCCACCGATCTGTTCTACCATCTCACGGTCCAAATATCATGAGCAGAGCCATACAAGTCATCCTACTGGACATGACTGCCAGCATGGTCAGGCTCGCCGTCTTCTCTTCGCCATCCAGCGCCTGCAAACACCGCACGAATCGACCAGCGCATCGTTTGAAGGAAGGACGCTCCTGATTGGCCGGATCGTGATCCACCGATCTGTTCTACCATCTCACGGTCCAAATACCATGAGCACAGCCATACAAGTCATCCTACTGGACATGACTGCCAGCATGGTCAGGCTCGCCGTCTTCTCTTCGCCATCCAGCGCCTGCAAACACCGCACGAATCGACCAGCGCATCGTTTGAAGGAAGGACGCTCCTGATTGGCCGAATCATTTTACCGTTTTAGCATAAAACGAGGCACCGGAGAGCGTTTCAAGCCATTCGACTGCTTACCACCATCGTCTGAAGATGCCGGGTGAAATTCCGGCGAAACGTCGCAAAAACAGGTTCTTTTTAGAACCCAAATTGCATTTTAATCGTGGCAAATTTACCGTTAAGACATTTTTACCATATATATATATATATATATATATATATATATATATATATATATATATATATATATATATACATTTATGTATATGTATATATATATATATATATTTATATATATATATATATATATATATATATATATATATATATATATGTATATATATATATATATATATATATATATATATATATATATATATATACATTTATATATATGTATATGTATATATATATATATATTTATATATATATATATATATATATATATATATATATATATATATATATATATATATATATATATATATATATATATATATAACACATATATATATATATATGTACTCATATATATATATATATATATATATATATATATATATATTTATATATATATATATATTCAATATATATATATATATATAGATATATGTATATATATATATATATATATATATGAATATATATATATATATATATATATATATATATATATATATATATATATATATACATATATATTTAATATATATATATAGATATATGTGTATATATATATATATATATATATATATATATATATATATATATATATATATATATATATATATATATATGTATATATATATATATGTATATATATAGAACAACATTTCGTTAATGTTGCGATCCATTACTGGTATGTATCACTGTTCTTGTAATTTCATGAAAATGTACCCACTGTAGACCTGAACCCAGGTCCTCCTGGTCCTGACCAGACTGAGCTCTCAAACAATCGACACATTTCTATGACAAGTCAGATTTGAGAAACGGCTTTCATGGACCGTGTCTACAGATCAACAGGTTCCTAGGCATCACGATAGCACATTACAACAGCTCCTTGTGTTCCTCTCAGGATTTGTATCGAACGTGAGGGAGAGAGAGAGGTTGAGAAAGAGAAAGAGGATATCGAGAGAGAGAGAGAGAGAGAGAGAGAGAGAGAGAGAGAGAGAGAGAGAGAGTGAGAGAGAGAGAGAGAGAGAGAGTAAGAGGGAGAGAGAGAGAGAGAGAGAGGGAGAGAGTAAGAGGGGGAGAGGGAGATAGATTGAGAGAGCGAGAGAGAGAGAGAGAGTGAGAGAGAAAGAGGGAGTGAGAGAGAGAGAGAGATTGAAAGAGAGAGAGAGAGATTGAAAGAGAGAGAGAGAGAAAGAGAGAGTCTCAAACCAATTTCAGTTTTGATTAAATTTCCGATACAGAACAAAATAGATAAATAGATAGATTCGGTTCGTATATCAGCATTTGATTTCATTGTTAACCAGTTATTGCGAAGTGAATTACGTATAATGCCCGTAAAATATTCACTTTTGAACAATCAATATCTTGCTCATGTCAAGCAAATAATATTCATTAGAAACATTGCATTCATTAATGTAATACATACCAAATTGTCAACAGTTTTACAGATCATTCTCAAAATGTAAGTCTGTTTGTAGAAATAGCCCACGTCCTCTACGTATAGCTTCCATCTCCATCTTTGTTTATGACTTTTAATGCTGCTAAATCAAGGTATGGAGTGGCAGACAATAGTCAATATTTATATGCCTGCATCAACTTGAATGTGTCCATTTATTTTCTTCTTTTTGAAACCATTAGACAAGACTTCATCAATCTTCCAACCCATTGTCCAATCATTGCAAACACATTCAATTATTAATTCCAGTTGTCTACAATTCAAGGCTAACGAGATATATGCGAACAATTGGCGTGAATGGCCACTTACAGAGAGCTTCGATTTGATCATTAATAACCTCTAGAGGTTCGATTCCTGATGCATTTACTTTATCCGTGACCTGTTCCTCTGGCTTGAACTGCTCACATGCTATTACTAGCCCTAAAAGCGAAACGTGGCCCGATTTGCCCTGCGCTTCAAGTCCAGGTCTTTAAACTTCTGTTCATGAGGTGACACAGGCCAAGGCATATCTCGAAATGAGTTTACGACGCAAAAGAGGATTTCTTGGCGTTTGTGAGTGACGAGATGTGGGAACGTGAGATGAAAGATAATGAGTTTAGCACAGTGGGAAGGAATCGGTCGTGGCCCGTTCTTGGCTAGCTTTGGCTAATTTAGCTTGAATATTCTATGTGTGTGCCTTCTTTCAATCGAAATTTTTTTCACGACATAATTATTCGTCCCAAATTAAAATGTAATCAAAATAGACTTGACTTGTTGTTTGAGTGTGAACCGAACTGCACATCATGTCAAGTTCTAAGATGTCAAGGCACCTGTATTTTATTCCAGCATGTACTCATCTCTTGGCCGTGCTTTGGTTGCTGGAAGTGTGTTATTACATGTTCAAGGTCCCAGGATTCACCCACGTAGGTCAACCCTTTTGTTTGACCTGGCTTGATACCTGATCGTGAGACAGACAGACAGATTGTCACCTGCAATGGTGGATCAGATCACCTGAAGCAGACATTTGATGAAAATGAGGCGGCAGCACTGATTGTTAGCTAGCCGATGGACCGGATTTCGACTGACTTGCACATGAGAAACGTTTCTTTTGACGTGGGCTTCTCAAGTCTCAGTCGCTCTCAAGTCCTGTGGAATGATTTAGCGAAATATTATTAAACTAGCCACTATGCCCTCCACTTCTACACGTGATCATTTTTACACTTCGCCAGCCACTCTGCCGTGTGAACGCAATTACGTCCCCCCTTCAACTACCCCCCACCCTTCCTTCCTCTTATCTCACACCCTCTCCGGCCATACCCCTTCCTTCATCCCCCCCTCACCACCTCTCCTTCCAACTCTCCCCCCTCCTCCCTCCCCTCTCTCTATCATCCCCGCTTCCTCTCCCCCTCCCTCTCCCCCCCCCCTCCCCCTCCCCTCCCCCTCCCTCCCCCCCCTCCCACCTCCCTCCTCTCTCTCTCTCTCTCTCTCTCTCAATCTCTCTCTCTCTCTCTCTCTCTCTCTCTTTCTCTCTCTCTCTCTCTCTCTCTCTCTCTCTCTCTCTCAATCACGTATAAATCGAAAGTTCCACAGAACATTCTCGAACAACAGGAGGGTCAACTGAAGGGTGTGCATGTCTGCCCCCCCCCCCTTCCTTCCTCTCCTCTCACCCCCTCTTTCTTTTCAATCATTTTCCACCTAATTCCAATATGGTATGCCAATATGTTCTTTGTATACTGGCATACCATATTGGAATTAGGTGGAAAATGAATGAAAATGATTGGACAAGTAACTATGTGGCCCACCTCAACTTTTCCCACAAGAAAATGGCCCTCTGAGATATCTAGTTGGAAAGCCTTGTGTTAATACCGATACCGTCACTCGCAGTGAATTTAAACCATTAAAAGTCATTTAACATTGTGACTTTTCATTTGTTCAGAGTTGAACTAGTCAATTTTTATTTTATGGTTTTAGCTCACATACCATTTGGTCGGTATTCAAATTGCCTGGTCTTCTGTGATAATATATTAGTTTACAACTTTTAGATATAGATGTGTTTGTTTATTATGTAACTAAATATTATATATCTATACATATCCATAGATATTTGTGAACATGGTATAATTATAATGTATATTTTGCATACATTGAGACGGAGATGAATATGCATCAATTATAATGAAAGTAATAATGGAAATGAAACAAGAAATTGAATTAAATTGATGTTCTCCGATATCGAAAATAAAACATATGAGTAGGCCTATACCGAGACAATAATATTGACGAGTCTCTACTTTTTATATCAACTGTCCAGATCCACATTACAATCACAAATATAAAATGTTTGATAACATTGATCCGATAAAACTTGTAAAATTGGTTTAGCAAGTGTTTTTACTTTTTATGTTCAAGATAAGTATCGATGTTAACGGTCAACAAATAATTATTATTGATTCATATTCACACGCTTTGTATGTCAACAACAACAAGTCAACAAGGACCTAATTACCATATTCTCATAAGAAGTCAAACTAGTGGTCCTTAGACCAACCTTTCTGGGTAGACATTTCACATCTTTTGTCAAATGAATAATGCATGATGAAATGTATACCATTATAATCGATGTTATTGTGTATAATCTCTGTTTTGAGTTTCGTGTACAGGTATCGAGTGATTCTACTTCTATCCTTGGAATCTAGGAGGCGAATTCGACGTCCAAATGTTCAGGGTTTGTTACAGTAATCGAGCTGCATACCGTCTGAGGATGATTGCTATGACTCTTTCACGATCAACTGTATCACCTAGTTGATCCTAATCGTCTCGTAGGTCACGTTTTGATATCCTTCGCGTCGCTCAAAGCTATCCCGTCTTTTCCCCCGCTACGTTACCCCCTACGTTCGAAGCTCTCGACGGGATCGTAGCCAAAAGGGTACATTACCTGCAACAATAGAAGTTGAATGACCATTAGAGAAATAAATTAAAATCGTTGTCGAAGAATTAAGATTATTATATACCGAAGATATGCATTGGAAACCGGCAGATGCAGCGTAGTAGTTAACGCACTTGCTTCATGTGATCCGGGAGGCAGTAGGCATATCGGACCCGGTTCGATCCCCGCTACCGTCCATCTTTACAGGGGTTTTTCGTGGTTTTCCTCTGTAGTCTAGGCTAATGCCGGAATGGTTCCTACAATATATGCCATGACCGCTTCCTTCCCACTATCCTTCCCATTACCCATAAAACCCTCATCTCATCATCCCATCATCTCATTAATCATTTATCCGACGCCAACAGATCTTGATGATCATTACAGTGCGTCGTTAAAACACAATATATATGGATTGGAAATGAAAATCCAAGCAATTGACTTTCTTATTGGAAAAAATGCACTCATGTACAGCCGAGATACATCGCTATGTTTGTGGGAGTGATTTTCATTTCTTTGGTCACTCCCACAAACATATCAACGTATCTCGGCCGCATATGAGTGATTTTTTTCCAATAAAAAAGTAATTTGCTTAGATTTTCATTCCCAATGCATATCTTTGGTATATATAATAATCTCAATTCTTCGTCGACTATTTTAATTTATTTCTCTAATGGTCACTTGACCTCTATTACCCCTTCCGGCGCAGGTAATATAGACCCTTTAACCTCTGATCCCAACGAAGCGAATAGTGGGGGTTGAAGCTATGACGTCAGACTTGACTCTCCCTGACATAGACTTCAGAATGTCAATTAGATGAGCGTTAGCCAAGACCTCCATCTTACTCTTTTGGAGTTTCGTCTGTTTTTGTTGTTGTTTCTTTGTAAGCACTGCACAGGTCGCACGGTTTGACTGATTGACATGAAATTTCTTCTGGACACGCAAACTCATTCAACTTGAAACTGCATAGTGTTGGTGTCAAATTGGTTGAAGAAACATCAACACAAAGTCACTAAGAACTCCATAAGATAAGCGTAAATATTTGGAAAATGAAAGTTTTCCACAAAAATTCAAATTTTCACTCAATGTGAACATATAAAAGATTCACATTATTACGGATTTCTATTCAAATCGAATCAGCCATTTTGAAGAAAATAATTCAATACACGTTTCTTATTCAACAAATAATGTAGAAATACCATGAGCATGTTGCCGAGATTCACGATAGACGCTTGAGAGGAGTCATACGAATATCTCGCTCCTCTCACAGCGCCGGCATGAGCTGCGATTAGCGTTTGCCTGATATTCATTCCATGGATATCTTTGAATGTCCAACAGAATTGTGCTGTGGACGTTGATTGGCAAGTCGTGTAGCCCTGTGCCCAGTACGCCGCTGCTGGAGGTTGCACCTAGTGACTGCCGACTGCCGACTGCTGGGGGGCGATCAGAAGGAGGAGGGGAGAAACCTTGAATCTCTGGCAGTGACATCACCACAAAATCGTGATCGCAATTATTATGAGCCTACAAGTATAGTCAAGTACTAACACATAATAATCATCCATATATATATTACAAAGATAAAATCAGAACTATGTGTAAACTGCTAGTAATGTTATATTGAAAATCCGAAATCTGAATTTTTCAAACCAAAACTATGTTTATTTTAGGAGGGTTATTGTAAATATTTTTAGTTGTAGGAAATAGATGGAATAGAATGTGTCTACTTTTGGTCTGGCTAGGAGGATATCTTGTGTGCATTGTGCAAGCAAGTACAATCACAGTGGGGACCGTGTGCTCTCATGCCCCGGAGTCAACCAAGACCTATTGGCGTCGGATGAATGATTAATCGGAGGATGAGATGGAGCTATCTTAGAAATGGGGAGGAGATATTCCCCTCACCCACCGGATCACATGAAACGAGCGCGCTAGACGCTAGGTCATCAGATGATATTCTATTCACTCGAACGATTCACCTTTAATTGCTCATCTCAATTACTTTGATTCCAAAATTGACGTTGCATTACTACAGTTTTTCTCACAGGTCACGACTGTTGAATATATATTTATATATATATATATATAAATATATATATATATTAAATACATATATATTTATATATATTTATATATATATATATATGTATATATATATATATATATATATATATATATATATATATATATATATATATATATATATATATACATATATATGTATATATATATATATATATATATATATATA
>OZ023327.1:25040350-25065350 GCA_964007535.1 Brachyptera risi
AACAAATGAGACACACTATCACAAATTTTCATGCAATTCGGATCAGCCGTTTTGAAGAAAATAATTTAATACATGTTTTTCATTCATCAAATAGAAATGCTGGCGAGATTCACGGCTTTCTAGACCCGATATTCACCGAATAAAGTATATTTTATGTAAGTCAAGATGTGTGAAGTTCTCGATCATACCCGAGTCTGAACCAACTACTTCATCGACTCTGATTATTAGATATCTCGCTCATCTTACCAGACACATAATCGGCCGTTGCCTAGTTCTATTTATTCTGAGACTACATTGAATCCTCCTGACCTAGGCTGCACCACGATACCCCTATTTTACCTTCACTATTGCTGAAACTAAATGAATCTCGATTGCCTTACAACGAACATCGACTCCAACAAGCTTGTGCTTGTCAATGTCTTATGATTTGCCTGACAGATAATTCAGTCTATTCTAGTGTAGAGTGGCGGATCGCATAGTTTCAGTCTATTTCAGGCACATCCTTTCGATAATGCTGCTTGCTAGAAATGTTCCATTATAGAAATATTCCGTTACTCTTAATATATGTTTCTAATTGCAATCGCCATATCCACCCAAGATCACAGAATCAACCCTTCTTTCATCGAACGAAGTTGAAACCGAGACGCGTGACCGTGTGGTTACACACTCAACCGTCATTCAGGAGACCAGGGTTCGATTCCCGCCATGGTCGACCATTCTGACAGGGGTACATCGTGGTTTCCCTCTGTCGTTCAGGTTGATACTGGGATAGTTCCTTAACAACAGGCCACGACCGACTTCTTCCCACTATCTAAAACACCTAATAAAATAACCTTTCATCATCCCATCATCTTATTCATCATCCACCGACGCCAATGGATCGTAGCCATCAGTATAGTGCGTCGTTAAAACCCAATATATATATATATATATATATATATATATATATATATATATTGGGGGTTTTAACGACGCACTGTAATGATTACTAAGATCTATTGGCGATATATATATATATATATATATGTGTTGTGTGTGTGTACACACATGTGTGAATGTGTGTCAACAATGTGAATACAACAATGATATAGTAGTAATATGTACGGAGTTACGAACGTTGGATATTGCACGCGTGATTAGCATGTCGTCGTCGTGCGCACACTGCGCTGTGTGTAATCGTGAGCTAAAGGTTGTGGGAAAGGCATAATCTTGTTTCTGCACTTCTGGACGTTTGAAAATTCGCCAAATCTGATCAAAATCTGAATTTTAGCAAAATCTGCACTTCGAAACTTTGGTTTTTGAGGTCACTTGTAGTATAGGTACTTCGAAATTCACTAGTATAAGAAAAAGTAATGTATTCTCCTTAACAATTACGGTGTGGAAATAACGATTATAATAATAAATTGGGTCAAAGAAGGGTTTGTCCTTATCTGATCGGTCCTCTCCCTTCTGGGTACCGTTAAACCTAATTCGTTGAGGAATAAAAGTGGGCCAACATTCGTGTTCTCGCTTCCCTTTCTTCACCTTTCGTTACACATGTCATGTATACGACATGTGTGGCCGAGTGGTTTTACACTAAACCGTCATTCAGAAGGCCGGGGTTCGATTCCCGCCATGGACGACCATCCTGAAGGGGTTTTTCGTGGTTTCCCTCTGTCATTCAGGGCAAATTACTGGGATGGTTTCTTAACAACAGGCCACGACCGACTCCCTCCGACTATTCAAAAGCACCTAATGAAATAACCTTTCATCTCAACACCCCATCATCTCATCCCATCATTCACCGACGCCAATGGATCGTAGTCATCAGTAGAGTGCGACGTAAAGCCCCATAAAAATGATAAAAAAATAAGTATATGCGTGATTTATATGGTAATTTATATTTGAGATAATGAACAATTATTATTATTATTATTATTATTATTATAGTTATTCATTTGATACACAATACATTATAATACATATGAATTTTGAATGTTGTGTTTCGTGGTGGTAAGAATAGAGCAAGCCCCGTAACAACATGTGCCTTACCACCAGCCTAAACTAAGATAACTAAATTAACATACTGGAATAATAAAATATAACATTTAAGGAATAGAAAATTGGAATGAAATAACATAATGGAGTAATACAATGAGAAAAAACAAAACAAAAAACATATAAATATCATTATAAAAAAAAGAAATAAAATAAAATTTGAAAAAGATGAATGCACACAGTCATGTGGGGCCAACTTCATTTTCACGTAGTAAATCTGCTCTTAATAACATTTTAAATTTGGAAATATCATCTTCTTGACGGAATTTTGATTTGATTTGATTGTAAAGGTTTATAGATCTGATGAAAAACCATTCTGATATTGCTGGGTTCGAGCAAAAGGTGTTAATATTGTGGGAGAGCCACTATTCAATCTAGTTGATGCAGTGCTATTATTTACCATCAATCACCTGGATCAATGTCAACTACATGTAGTAACAATTTTTTAAGAAAAACCAAATCCATTTCTTTAAGAAAACTCTCCACTGACAATAACCCACACAATTTCAATCGATCCTCGTATGAGCAATTTCTTCTGTTTGTTATGAACTTGGTGGCCCGGTTTTGAATATTTTCTAGTTTCATGAGGTTACTTTTTGATGTCGGATGCCACGCAGGACCTCCGTATGAAATCACAGCAGGCTACTATCATGTAGGCTACTGTATTGTGGAGAATAAAATATTTCCACTCTATTGACCAACTTGTTTCGACAAGATCGCACTCATCTTCTGATATGCTCTCACACGAGAAGTATGATCTTGTCGAAACGCGTTGGTCTAAAATAATGAACACATTTTATTCTCCACAATACTTATTGTAATTCCTAAAATATGAATCACTATATCAATGACCTAGACAATCCTCAAACAAACAAACTATTTATATATATATATATATATATATATATATATATATATATATATATATATATATATATATATATATATAAACATATAAATATATGTATATATATATATATATATATATATATATATATATATATATATATATATATATAAATATAAATATAAATATATATATATATATATATATATATATATATATATATATATATATGTATGTATATATATATATATATATATATATATATATATATATATATATATATATATATATATATATATATATACATATATATATTTATATATTTATATATTCATATACGGTATACATATTATTGATTGATGCCACAATAACATGCATACTACGAATGCAAATGGTATGCAGTCATATGGTGGGATCTGAGTCTCCAAGGTTCGCTCATACGCTCATCTAACCAACGAAAGTCTACATAATCAACTATATCTGATATCGGGGTAAGCTCTTTGTTTCGTGCTATTATCTTGACTTCCATACAGCTGTGAGAGTAATGCCTACCTTTACCTTGGCTCTTGGCTGTTCCCGATTATCACATCATCTCAGATGCATCAACACCGTGATTATTGATCAAGAGGTGACATCCACATGGCCGTAAAACATGACGCAGAGATCAGGGCTTTCCAACTAAATATCTCAGAGGGCCATTTTCTTGTGGGAAAAATCGAGGTGAGCCACACAGTTAATTGTCCAATCATTTTCAATCATTTTTCACCTAATTCCAATATGGTATGCCATATTCTCAATACACACAATATGTTCAAGCTGTTTACAATCGAACATTTTTTTCAAATCAACATTCAATTATTTGAATTGCACTTCTTGTCTTTATGTCTTCATTTAGGTCTATATTACTGACATGGCGCAAGCGAGAAAGGTCATAAGCTTGCCAACTGAGTGCGCCTCTTTTCACAAGCCCAACGGTAGGAAAGAATACGAATATTTTGTAGGGAATTATCAACTATGATGTCAGTTCGAACGCCACTCCCACCCTTTGGCTTGTGACAACAGTTCAACCCTTGCCAAATGTATTCTCAGTTTGACTACACAGAATGTTCTACTAAATGGCAGTGATTTGACGTTGGTTCATGAGATCACACTGCAGCCCGGCAGTTGGGAAGCCCTGGCATGGATTACACAGAATGTTCTACTAAATGGCAGTGATTTGACGTTGGCTCATGAGATCACACTGCGGCCCGCCAGTTGGGAAGCCCTGGCATGGATTACACAGAATGTTCTACTAAATGGCAGTGATTTGACGTTGGCTCATGAGATCACACTGCGGCCCGGCAGTTGGGAAGCCCTGGCATGGATTACACAGAATGTTCTACTAAATGGCAGTGATTTGACGTTGGTTCATGAGATCACACTGCGGTCCGGCAGTTGGGAAGCCCTGGCATGGATTACACAGAATGTTCTACTAAATGGCAGTGATTTGACGTTGGTTCATGAGATCACACTGCGGTCCGGCAGTTGGGAAGCCCTGGCATGGATTACACAGAATGTTCTACTAAATGGCAGTGATTTGACGTTGGCTCATTAGATCACACTGCGGCCCGGCAGTTGAGAAGCCCTGGCATGGATTACACAGAATGTTCTACTAAATGGCAGTGATTTGATTTTGGTTCATGAGATCACACTGCAGCCCGGCAGTTGGGAAGCCCTGGCATGGATTACACATAATGTTTTACTAAATGGCAGTGATTTGACGTTGGTTCATGAGATCACACTGCAGCCCGGCAGTTGGGAAGCCCTGGCATGGATTACACAGAATGTTCTACTAAATGGCAGTGATTTGACGTTGGTTCATGAGATCACACTGCAGCCCGGCAGTTGGGAAGCCCTGGCATGGATTACACAGAATGTTCTACTAAATGGCAGTGATTTGACGTTGGTTCATGAGATCACACTGCGGCCCGGCAGTTGGGAAGCCCTGGCATGGATTACACAGAATGTTCTACTAAATGGCAGTGATTTGATTTTGGTTCATGAGATCACACTGCAGCCCGGCAGTTGGGAAGCCCTGGCATGGATTACACATAATGTTTTACTAAATGGCAGTGATTTGACGTTGGTTCATGAGATCACACTGCAGCCCGGCAGTTGGGAAGCCCTGGCATGGATTACACAGAATGTTCTACTAAATGGCAGTGATTTGACGTTGGCTCATGAGATCACACTGCAGCCCGGCAGTTGGGAAGCCCTGGCATGGATTACACAGAATGTTCTACTAAATGGCAGTGATTTGACGTTGGTTCATGAGATCACACTGCAGCCCGGCAGTTGGGAAGCCCTGGCATGGATTACACATAATGTTTTACTAAATGGCAGTGATTTGACGTTGGTTCATGAGATCACACTGCAGCCCGGCAGTTGGGAAGCCCTGGCATGGATTGCACATAATGTTTTACTAAATGGCAGTGATTTGACGTTGGTTCATGAGATCACACTGCAGCCCGGCAGTTGGGAAGCTGGCATAGATTACACAGTGTGTTTTTTTCCTCTTTCGAAGGTGGTATAGATGAATTCTGGTAAGGGTCGATAAGTTTTTTTTTTTTAGGTGAAAGGTGGGTCCTGAACATCTACCCATTTCAACCATCTGCGCAAGGTATAATTTTCCTTTCATTTATCATACATCCTATAACTTGAATAGTAGCTATTCTCTATCAAACAATAATAAAAGGTATGTATGGTTTACCAACCCTTACCTTGCAGTACAGTTCACTTCGCAAATGGCATTTAAACATGAACTAGAGACAAATGCAATGTTAGTTAATCACCTGTGACAATCATTGTTCTAAAAAATAATGAATGACAAGAATAGTATTTTAATTTCAAGAGAAAAAGCAAATAGTTTGAAGTAATAAACGGTATGAGGTGCCGATTGGTGTCTACGGGGTTAGCTGGCAAGCTGCAAAAACTGGTCATGTTGCAAATATTCTATTAGTTTGTCATTCTTTGGAGGACATCACAAACCTGAAACTACATTTCATCGATAATTTGCTATATTATTTTTGCTTTTTTTTTAGAGAAAACTAGAAATTATATCTCAACTTCAGCAATTATATATAATGTTGAGGTTCTCCAGAAACCATAAGTCAATAATAGAATTGAGTGATGTCTACGTCATGACTCGCGGGAAGAGGGCTGGGTCCTGGAGGATAAATGAACTGGTTATAATGTATGAAATTGAGATAATGATTTCTAGTTTTCTCTGAAATTAGGAAAGTAGGCTCACATATCGACATTATTCGTTGATATCTAGTTACATCAGGGTGTTGTCCTTTGAAGTTTTCTTTTAAGATTATAAATTCATATTATCAGGAGTATTTAACTTATTTCAGAAATTTTGATAATCATTCCTGAAACATCATCATTTCAGAAGTAATTTCTTTTTGTGCGATTTGTAGGATGGTCTGATTCTCTCGAGCTATTATTTTCTGTCGATGAATGATATTTTTTTTCAAAAGAGGGTTATTCACCTTTCAATTTGTGGGATTTCTTTTCTTCTTGTCTGAATGAATATTCTCAATACTAGTCCTTGTTAGGAGGGCGGAAAGCCCTGCTCATCACTTGTTCTCTATTCCTGTACGATATTATCCAGTTTTAGCTGGTTACTTCCGGTTTTGTACAGCAATGCACATCCCGGGCAGCATCCACTGCTTGTTGTTCGCAGTGGAGGAGTGGGCCCATCATTCCGTGCCCGAGTTGGACAGCCGACAGCGTGAGTTTCACCTAACAATGCACAACAAGACAGCCATATGGACAAAATACAAACTGTTTGTTTAAATCATGTACCGTCCTGTAAACTCAGATCATCCAATGTTAATTGACAAGCTTTAAAAGATAATTTTTTTCAAATTTCTATCGGGTTTAACGACGCACTATACTGATGACTACGATCTATTGGCGCCGGTGAATGATGAATGAGATGACAGGAAGATAAGATGAAAGGTTATTTTATAATGTGTTTTTGGATAGTGGGAAGGAGTCGGTCGTGGCCTGTTGTTGAGGAACCATCCCAGTATTGACCCGGACGACAGAGGGAAACCACGATGCACCCCTGTCAGGATGTTCGACCATGGCGTCAAACCCCAGTCTCCTGATTGACGGTTCAGTGTAATAACCACTCGACTACTTGTCTCAGTTCTGATGATGAGAATAAAAACGTTAAGAATAACCTTAATTTCTCGTGGTTCATTGGAAACAAACATTGCAATCAACACCCAATCATCAAATACATCGAACTCAGTTTTCAAGAATTGGCCAACACATTTTAATTAGGAATCACTGAAATAATATCCACCGAAAAAATATCCCATGTAAATGATTTGTGGACGGTCAAAGTGAAGACTCTACAAGCAACGTGAATAAACCCTACCCTGAACCCTGCCCTGAAACTAACTTAGATAATGAAACAACTCTTCAAGTTTGGCCTGGAGAATGGACGATAAGCACAGTTGATTTTGTTATTCTGTGGTAGAGTAATAAACAACGTTCTATCATTCCATCCATGATCTTCTTCAAAATACAACCCTGAATACAAATTCTAAAAACTCTCTTTATAATCACCAAGGTATATTTCTCGCGAGCTAATTTTTGCCACAGGACAGTCGCAGGGACATTTGTTCTTCCTGGCATCGACATCTTCAAATACAATCCTTGCTTACCACTCAAGACCAAGGATCAATCAGAAGGAAATATACATCTAGATTAAAATCGATATTCTCATTTTTGTTTCGATCCATTGTATTTTGGAATAGTTGAAACTTGTATGTAAGCACATTTATTTTCAGGATTTTGAAGATACTCGAGTCCTAAAAGTCTGAAAAATTACTTGAGCAACAATAGTGTGAGAGAACCTTGGAAGAAAGGCCATCAGGATGTCATCAACGTCAAGAGGGCTGTGGAGGAACAAGACATTTTTCACTGCCACTTGGTGACTCTTGCATGCATGTCATCACAACTAGCAAGAAGAAAACAAGTTGAGGCGAGCCGAGACAAGTGGTCGAGTGGCTAGCACACTGAGACGTCATTCAGGAGAACGGAGTTCGAATCCCGCCACTTTCCTACCATCATGACAGGGTTTGTCGTGGTTTTCCTCTGTCATTCAGGTCAATACTAGAACGGTTCCTTAACCACAGGTCACGACCGACTCCTTCCGACCATTCGAAAAAACACCTAATAACATAACCTTTCATCCCATCATCTCATGTATCATTCACCGATTGATTATTGGAAGTGTCTATTTCAAGACCAATACAAATTAAATAAAATTCAAACAATTCAAGAAAAGCAGAGCAAAAGTTGGAAGAAAAAGAAGAAAATGTAATTTTTTGAATCAACTCACACTTTTTTGCTGTTCATCCTGACTTGGTTCTTCATGGTTTCCCACAGTCCTCGAAGCAAATGCTTGGATGAAGAACTAATTTGGGCACGAATTTGAATGAGTGGAGTGATAGGCCGAATTATACCAATTTAGGCCTATCGCTCATTCTGTTGATGGTAAGAAGTGAACATTGCGTCAGAGACCTGCCGGTAGTTCAAACTGGAAGATATCAACATTCGTATGTTTGGTTTGCTGGATGCTAATGTCCGGCTTCATACTTATTGGTCTAAATATGTTCCGGACTTTTTGAAAGTGAAAGACTCATCTGTGGCGAAAAAGTCTGGTCACAGACAGCTCAATCCTGGTGTCAAAGTTCATTGGTAAGATCGCCCTTGAGGTGCCCCAGCCAAACGATCCTACTTTCATTCAAAGCCCCGATTGGGCATCAAATGATATTGTATCAAACTTCAATGTCAATTAATAAAATGAAAAATGAACAAGCTATCTCAAAAAATGATGAGTCAACAATCATTAATTTGTTTTCGTTGGATGTTTGTTGTTTGTTACAGTTCCAAATCATGTGAAATCCTGAATCCATGGGTGAATCCAAGAATGAGGAGTGGCCAAGTGACGGGAACACAGGAAATGAATCTCAGACTACGAAAGGGGAAAATCCAGACTGAAATGCCGTTGATTGACTTGTCGCGATGACAGACGGACGACGTGTCGAAATGTACCCTAGTAACGCTAGAATTCCTGAGGAGGTACCGAGTCCCTCACATTGGGTATTCTGTGCGCCTGAAGAGTGCCTCAGGACTGCCCGTGTTATTTGCGATAACACTAGAACTCCTGAGGGGGTACTGAGTCCCTCACATTGAGTATTCTGCGCTCCTGAAGAGTGCCTCAGGACTGCCCGTGTTATTGGCGATAACACTAGAACTCCTGAGGGTGTACTGAGTCCCTCACATTGGGCATTCTGTGCGCCTGAAGAGTGTCTCAGGACTGCCCGTGTTATTGGGGTGGGTGCCCTTATAACACTAGAATTCCTGTGGAGGTACTGAGTCCATCACATTGGGTATTCTGCGCGCCTGAAGAGTGCCTCAGGACTGCCTTTGTTATTAGGTATAACACTAGAACTCATGAGGAGGTACTGAGTCCCTCACATTGGGTATTCTGCGCGCCTGAAGAGTGCCTGAGGACTGCCCGTTTTATTGGGGTAGGTGCCCTAATAACACTAGAACTCCTGAGGAGGTACTGAGTCTCTCACATTGGGTATTCTGTGCGCCTGAAGAGTGCTTCAGGACTGCCCGTGTTATTGCGGTAGGTGCCCTAATAACACTAGAACTCCTGAGGAGGTACTGAGTCTCTCACATTGGGTATTCTACGCACCTGAAGAGTGCCTCAGGACTGCCCGTGTTATTAAGGATAACACTAGAACTCCTGAGGAGGTACTGAGTCCCTCACATTGGGTATTCTGCGTGCCTAAAGAGTGCCTCAGGACTGCCCGTGTTATTGTTATATAACACTAGAAGTCCTGAGGAGGTGCTGAGTCACTCACATTAGGCATTCTGCGTGCCTGAAGAGTGCCTCAGGACTGTCTGTGTTATTGGGGTAGGTGTTTGATACGAGAGGAGAACACAACACATGCGTTGTAAGGGGATGAGTGATATACGCATAATTATATGAAATGGAATGAAAAGTTAGAGATGCATCTTGAGTCACTTCCCTCCTGTTTCATACTAATTATGATCGTTTTATAATTCAATTGGTTATACCTGGATGTTGTATAAATCTCTAATAAGTTTCTTAATGGCACTGACGGTTGTAGAAAATATATAGTATAATTTTTCATAAAATAAATTCATTGATGTGTAAAACCATTAATACTAATAATCCCACTGTTTGGAGTTGTTGAATGGCTAGCACACTGAACCGTCATTCAGGAGACCAGCGGGATTCGATTTTTGTCATGGTTGATCATTCTGACAGTTTTTCGTGGTTTCCCTCTGTCGCTCAGGTCAATACTGGGATGGTTTCTTAGCAACAGGCCACGACCAACTCCTCCCCACTGTCCACTGAAGAAATGAGCTTTCATCTCACCATCCCACCATCTCATATATCGTTCAGCGACGCCAATAGATCGTAGTCATCAGTACAGTGCGTCGTTAAACCCAATATTAATGTTACCCATTTTAAAGTTGGATCCTTGTAGATCCACTACGCCACTGTTTCTACAGTTCACATTAGTCTCTATAATACACAATGCTCTTGTTGGTTCCGTGGAACAAGTTGGCTGATTCTCCTTCAAAAGATTATAGATTTTACTAAAGTTCCAGAAAAAATGAAATTGAATTGGCGGTAATATGAGAATTGAGTGAGAACCTTACCCTTGGATCACAAAACATATACAAAACTGACAACAATAAAAATATTACAAATATCCAGGCTTTTCCACTTTTCACTTTCATCATTTTTTTCATCTGAAGATGGAACAAAAGCAGGTATCCCTGCAGGTTAAAGGCAAACTATCTACTTCCTGTCCTTTTATACCACCAGGAAGTCCGGAAATACAAGGAGATGCCAATTTTTTTTTATCACTATTTATAGTGGGTTGTAGGCCTACTGATGACTACGATCTATTGGCGTTGGTGAATGATGTATGAGATAATGGGATGATTAGATGAAAGGTTATTTTATTATGTGTTTTTGGATAGTGGGAAGGAGTCGGTCGTGGCCTGTTGATGAGGAACCATCCCAGTATTGACCTGGACGACAGAGAAACCACGATGCACCCCTGTCCAGGATGGTCGACCATGGTGAGAATCTAATCCCGGTATCCTGAATGACGGTTCAGTGTACTAGCCACTCGGCCACTCGTCTCAGTAACTGATCGAGATGAAGAGGTGACATGAAGCTCAAGTGCTAACGCGCTCGCTTCACGTGCCCCAGGAGGTGAGGGGCATATCAGACCTCAGTTCGATCACCGCCTCAGCCCATCTTTGCAGAAGATTGTCGTGAGGGTTGATTCCTGTACAGTATAGGCCATGACCGCTTCCTTCCCATCATCTTAATAATCATCCTCCCGACGCAAATAGATCTTAGTTATCAATCAATACGATGCATCGTGAAACCCAAAATGAATAAATAAACAGAAATGTAATAATGAATGGCTGTTGTATCGAGATATATGGCCTATGTAGCAGTTTTAGAAGACCGCTTCAGAAACTGAAGTCAACGTTGGCCGTGAGTTTGAATCCCGCATAACGCATGAGTTTTTGTAAATATCCTTTCACTTATCACTCCATAGTTCCATTAGGCCCTATCACCTGTTCTTTCGTACCCCCGTATAACCGAGCTGTTGGTGGGGTCGTTAAGCATACAGTAATGATGATCAAGATAGTAACGAATATGTTGATGATGGTAGGTATTAGTGATTACTTATTGGCTGTTGAGCGTGGCCAGTGTTCCGGTTGCCGCATGTCTTGCGGGGGGACCACGGGGGGACCAGGGGGGGGAGGAATGCGCTCAGGTGGGAAGCTGGTGTGGAGTCCTGTTATACAGCTTGCGGCTAGCGGCCACCACACAGCGCTGTCGAGCGGGAGGGCAATGCCCGTCTAATACTAACACCAGTGGCGTGGAAACATCCTAGTGGCGCGCCTTCTTAATACATCAGATTGGCGGCAAATTTACCACTTTTGCGACCACTCGTCTCAGTTCGCGACTGCTTATCTGTTTATTCATTCTTATTGGGTTTAACGACGCATTGTGCTGATGAGTACGATCTTTGGCGTCGGTGAATGACATATAAGATGATGGGATGATGAGATGAAAGGTTATTTCACCATGTATTCTTTGAATAGTGGGAAGGAGTCGGTCGTGGCCTGTTGTTAAGGAACCATCCCAGCATTGACCTGAAGGACAGAGGAAAACCATGAAAAACCCCTGTCAGGATGGTCGACCATGGCGAAAATCGAACCCCGGTCTTCTGAATGTCGGTTCAGTGTACTAGCCACTCGACCAATCGTCTCAATTTGCGGCTGCTTTTGAAATGAATAAGTTGACTGAGTGAACTTGATGTATTTTCAATATAGAATGGTAGTGATGACGGACCCCTATTTGGGGGTTCTCATGAGCAGATGTGTACAGTTGATCACGACTCATGCGGGATTCGAACCCACGCCCGAGCTGAAAACATTTCACCGCTGACCAAGTCGGACGGGAGGCTCATTTTAGATTCAAATATGTTTTCACTCTACAAATTTGCTTTTGCAATATATTTGTATTGTATAATTGTAGTCACCACGAGCATCGACTTGCCATGGAAATCGTCATGAATAAACAATCCGGACAATCGGAGATATTCAAATAATAAATATTATAAAATTGGTACCAAATAATACATATCATTTATGATTACATGATACATATTTTAAATGAGTAATTTGAGTAATTTCAAATAAGTAATGTAAAATGGAGCTTTATTGAATAACAAATATTCAAATAAATGATGAATATTTGAAATTAGGAACAATAATTGATTATTGAGCACATTAATGGATAATCTCAATTTATTACGAACAACTCACTGCACGAACATTTGTCATTATTCACTCTTGATTTTCTTTCACCAAACTCAATTCGTCAGCAAAACATTAACCCTATGAAATTATATAAAAGAAAAGATATGCTGTCTCCTAGAGCCTGAAGCATATCATAGATCGCCGTCCATTCAAGTCGTGTTTAGTCGTGCATATACAACTATACTGAGACGAGCGGCCGAGTGGATAACACACTGAACCGTCAATCGGGAGACTGGGGTTCGATTCCCGCCATGGTCGACCATCCTGACAGGGGTTGTTCGTGCTTTTCCTCTGTCGTTCAGGTCAATACTGGGATGGTTCCTCAACAACAGGCCACGACCGACTCCTTCCCACCATCCAAAACACCTAATAAAATATCCTTTCATCTCATCATCCCATCATCTCATGTATCATTCACCGACGCCAATAGATCGTAGTCATCAGTACAGTGCGTCGTTAAACCTAATAGGAATGGATAAAGTATCGGAGAGAAATGATTTGTCCCGTGGAGAATAAGACACAGTGATAATAGGAACTGTTGGGGCGACACAATGAGAACACTTGATCGATTCACCAACGCCAATAGATCGTAGTCATCAGCACAGTGCGTCGTTAAACCCAATAGGAATGGATAAAGTACCGGCGAGAAATGATTTGTCCCGTGGAGAATAAGACACAGTGATAATAGGAACTGTTGGGGCGACACAATGAGAACACTTGATCGATTCACCGACGCCAATAGATCGTAGTCATCAGCACAGTGCGTCGTTAAACCCAATAGGAATGGATAAAGTACCGGAGAGAAATGATTTGTCCCGTGGAGAATAAGACACAGTGATAATAGGAACTGTTGGGGCGACACAATGAGAACACTTGATCGATTCACCGACGCCAATAGATCGTAGTCATCAGCACAGTGCGTCGTCAAACCCAATAGGAATGGATAAAGTACCGGAGAGAAATGATTTTCCCAGTGAAGAACAAGACACAGTGGTAATAGGCACGACACAATGATCGATACAGTTATTGGATGAGCGAACTGAATGTCACTACACTTGTTCGCGCTTCACACATCAGACGAAAGTGCTCACAAGCGGCATCATTGAGGCGCAATCGGTGACTCCACTCATCACAAAAATCAGTTCCAAGTTTGAAAAACAACAACATGAGAATCACTCGAAGGAGAAAATTCGGGTAACATATTTCTTTCGAGTATATTCAAATTTTCACAAGATTTCAATATTATATTGATACACTTTATTTTGAATTTTCACATAGATCGGATCATTCGTTTTGATTAAGATAAACATTATAATGTCATTTGTTCACTTCAATCAAAGCCATTAGCCATTGAGAAACCCATCAAAAACAGGTGTCACCAATTCACTTGCAAAACGATTAAACGAGTGATGAATAAACAGGAAGGCAGTGACATACTAGTTTTGAACTCGAAGTGCATATAGATAGCTTTCCATCACATGCCTATATCACTCATCCAACCACCGTACCACGCATATGTTGAGTTTTCCTCATTTATAAAATTGTATGCAATAAAATCAATTATTAAATCAATAAATCGAAGTTTTTGATCGATTCAATTGAATATTGATTGATTAGAAATCATTTTCAATTTCTTTCCGTTCCGTCACCAAGATAACGTCCCTAGAATTCCATTGCAGTCATCCTTCGAGACCCGTCCTGTACGACAAGTAAATAGCGATATCTGACGGCAAATAGTCGATACACACTACTCTGAATAATAGCCAATTCATTAGCTACTCGGTGAAAACAGAAAACGTAATTATAATGTCTGAAATCACGTCTGCTGCTTTCGGTGAATGAATGCATGGATATGATATGAAATGATTTGGAAATAACGAAATAATGAATACGCATAAATGATAATGTATGAACTAGGAAAACGCCATATATGCGTTGTTAGACGAGCAGATAGTAATAGTATGTCGATTTTTCTGCCAAACTTTTGCCTACATTCGCCAACTGGGTGACATTTAAGTTATAAATGGGTAAAAACTGCTTCGAGTGTTACCAATTTAGCACATTTTATGTTTTTTCTTCAAAATGGCTGACCCGACTAAGCTGAGAATTTCCAGAAATGTGTATCAAAATGTAATTCAACTTCACACAAAATTTCCTTCTTCTGGAAAAAAAAAAAAATTTTTCCCGCCGTGTTATTCTAATGGGTATTTTTGAAATTTCTAAAATTCATAAAAATAAAATTTACCACCCAATAATGCCACAAGACTATACAGATCTAAGTTAGATGAGGAATCATGATCAAAAAAGTTTGAAGTCGATATCTGTAGTCGTTTGACCTGTGGAGAACCGACAAAAAACATGAAAAAAACAACAACAAAAACATAAAAACGAACACCAATTTTTTTCAGTACATCAAATTGAATCCTCGCTAAAGCTCGTCTAATAAATGAACAAATAAATAGATGCATGAATGAATGAATAATGAATAAATTGATCAATGAATGAATAGATGAATAAATGGATCAATGAATGAATAGATCAATAGATGAATAAATTGATCAATGAATGAATAGATGAATAAGTGAATGAATGAATGGAATAAAGAATGAATGGATACATGGATAATTGAATTCATATACTGGGAAAACGCTATATACGCGTTGTGAGACGAGCGGAAAGTAATAGTATGTCGACTTCTTTGCCAAACTTTTGCCTAAATTCGCTATTGGGTAACATTTAAGTTACTAGGAAAACGCCATAAATGCGTTGTTAGACGAGCGGATAGTAATAGTATGTCGACTTTTTTGCCAAACTTTTGCCTACAATCGCCAATTGGGTGACATTCAAGTTGGAAATGGGTAAAAACTGCTTCGAGTGGTACCAATTTAGCACATTTTATGGTTTTTCTCCGAAATGGCTCACCCGATCAAGCTGAAAGTTTTCAGAAATGTGTATCATAATGTAACTCAACTTCACGCAAAACTTAATTTTTTTTGAAAATAAAAATATTTTCTCTTTTTTTCCGACGTGTTATTCTAACGGGTATTTTTGAAATTTCCAAAATTCATAAAAAAAAGTTATCATACGAAAATGTCACAAAACTATACAGATCTAAGTTCTCGTCTAATAAATGGGTAAAAACTGCTTCGAGTGGTACCAATTTAGCACATTTTATGTTTTTTCTTCAAAATGGCTCACCCGATCAAGTTGAGAATTTCCAGAAATGTGTATCAAAATGTAATTCAACTTCACCCGGAATTTTGTTTTTTTCAAATAAAAATATTTCTATTTTTTTTGCCGCCGTGTTATTCTAATGGGTATTTTTGAAATTTCTAAAATTCATAAGAATAAAAGTTACCACCCGATAATGCCAAAAAACTATGCAGATCTAAGTTAGATAAGGAACCGCACATTAGAAAAAAGTTTCAAGTTGATGGCTGTAGTCGTTTGTCCTGTGGAGAACCGACAGAAAAACATAAAAACAAAACAAACAAAAAACATAAAAACGAACACTAATTTGTTTCAGTTTGTCAAATTGAATCCTCGCTAAAGCTCGTCTGAAAATAAGCAATTGATGACTAGGAAAACGCCATATATGCGTAGTTAGACGAGCAGATAGTAATGGTATGTCGATTTTTCTGCCGAACTTTTGCCTACATTCGCCAATCGGGTGCATTTAAGTTACTAGGAAAACGCCATATATGCGTTGTTAGACGGGCAGATAGTAATAGTATGTCGACGTTTTTGCCAAACTTTTGCCTACATTTGCCAATTGGGTGACATTCAAGTTGGAAATGGGTAAAAACTGCTTCGAGTGGTACCAATTTAGCACATTTTATGGTTTTTCTCCGAAATGGCTCACCCGATCAAGCTGAAAGTTTTCAGAAATGTGTATCATAATGTAACTCAACTTCACGCAAAACTTAATTTTTTTTGAAAATAAAAATATTTTCTCTTTTTTTCCGACGTGTTATTCTAACGGGTATTTTTGAAATTTCTATAATTCATAAAAAAAAAAGTTATCATACGATAATGCCACAAAACTATACAGATCTAAGTTAAATGAGGAACCATAACAAAAAAAAGTTTAAAGTTCATAGCTGTGGCCGTTTGACCTGTAGAGAACCGACAAAAAAACATGAAAAAAAAAAAAACATAAAAACGAACACCAATTGTTTTCAGTATTATGTCAATTTGAATTCTCGCTAAAGCTCGTATAATAAATGGGTAAAAAGTAAAAAGTGCTTCGAGTGGTACCAATTTAGCACATTTCATGTCTTTTCTTCAAAATGGCTGACCCGATCGAGCCGAGAAATTCCAGAAATGGGAATCAGAATGTGATTCAAATTCACACAAAATTTCATTTCTTTATAAAATAAAAATATTTTCTTTTTTTTTTCGTCGTGTTATTCTGATGGGTATTTCTGAAATTTCTAAAATTCATACAATTAAAAGTTACCATCCGATAATGCCACAAAACTATACAAATCTAAGTTAGATAAGGAACCATGATAAACAAAAGTTTCAAGTTGATAGCTGTAGCCGTTTGATGATATGGTCACACGTTATGTTATCTCCTCTACCCCACTCTACCAGCGCTCTTTCATTTCTCTTAGATACAAGTATATGGTTACACGTTATGTTATCTCCTCTACCCCACTCTACCAGCGCTCTTTCATCTCTCTTGGATACAAGTATATGGTTACACTTTATGTTATCTCCTCTACCCCACTCTACCAGCGCTCTTTCATCTCTCTTGAATACAAGTATATGGTTACACATTATGTTATCTCCTCTACCCCACTCTACCAGCGCTCTTTCATCTCTTTCAGATACAAGTATATGGTTACACGTTATGTTATCTCCTCTACCCCACACTACCAGCGCTCTTTCATCTCTCTCAGATACAAGTATATGGTTACACATTATGTTATCTTCTCTACCCCACTCTACCAGCGCTCTTTCATCTCTCTTAGATACAAGTATATGGTTACACGTTATGTTATCTCCTCTACCCCACTCTACCAGCGCTCTTTCATCTCTCTTAGATACAAGTATATGGTTACACGTTATGTTATCTCCTCTATCCCACTATACCAGCGCTCTTTCATCTCTCTTGGATACAAGTATATGGTTACACGATATGTTATCTCCTCTACCCCACTCTACCAGCGCTCTTTCATCTCTCTTAGATACAAGTATATGGTTACACGTTATGTTATCTCCTCTACCCCACTCTACCAGCGCTCTTTCATCTCTCTTAGATACAAGTGTATGGTTACACGTTATGTTATCTTCTCTACCCCACTCTACCAGCGCTCTTTCATCTCTCTTAGACACAAGTATATGGTTACACGTTATATTATCTCCTCTACCCCACTCTACCAGCGCTCTTTCATTTCTCTTAGATACAAGTATATGGTTACACGTTATGTTATCTCCTCTACCCCACTCTACCAGCGCTCTTTCATCTCTCTTAGATACAAGTATATGGTTACACGATATGTTATCTCCTCTACCCCACTCTACCAGCGCTCTTTCATCTCTCTCAGATACAAGTATATGGTTACACGTTATGTTATCTCCTCTATCCCACTCTACCAGCGCTCTTTCATCTCTCTTAGATACAAGTATATGGTTACACGTTATGTTATCTCCTCTATCCCACTATACCAGCGCTCTTTCATCTCTCTTAGATACAAGTATATGGTTACACGTTATGTTATCTTCTCTACCCCACTCTACCAGCGCTCTTTCATCTCTCTCAGATACAAGTATATGGTTACACGTTATGTTATCTCCTATATCCCACTCTACCAGCGCTCTTTCATCTCTCTTAGACACAAGTATAACGTTATGTTATCTTCTCTACCCCACTCTACCAGCGCTCTTTCATCTCTCTTAGACACAAGTATATGGTTACACGTTATATTATCTCCTCTACCCCACTCTACCAGCGCTCTTTCATTTCTCTTAGATACAAATATATGGTTACACGTTATGTTATCTCCTCTACCCCACACTACCAGCGCTCTTTCATCTCTCTTAGATACAAGTATATGGTTACACGTTATGTTATTTCTTCACCTTGATAGCGAAAGTTTTTTGTGTGATCGACTACCCCACAAGTGAGGCGTCAAGGCGGTCAGGTAAGAGGTAATACAAGGAAAGATGAACAAAGGAGATGTTTTTCAACTAAGTAAAAACATCCATTCAACCAACTTCGTAAACAGAGTAAGAACTGTGTCCCTGTCATCTCAAGGGAAATGGTTTCTTCCTTCAGATTTATTTATCACAGATGGCATGCGATTCAAATCAAGACCTCTAGTCCGTATTATTAGTTTGTATAAGAATTAACTCAGGATCAAAAAACCTGATTGTTTATTGAGCCTTGGTAGCTTGGTCAGCTGAGGCACCGCTTCAGAAATCGAAGTCACCGTTTGGCGTGGGTTCGAGTCCCGCCTAAGACATTGGTTTTTGTGAACGTCTTTTCACTTATCATCACTTCATAGTTTCCTTATCACCTGCTCATTTGCATCCCCGTCTAACCTAGCTGTTGGTGGGGTCGTTAAGCGAACAATAACTATCATCATTTATTGAGTGATAATAAATGATGATTGATTGCTTAATGATCCCACCAACAGCTAGGTTATTTAGGGGTACGAATGAGCCGACAGTATTTGTACAATTTTCACAAAAACCCGTGCTTCATGTGTGACTCGAACCCACGCCCAACTAGATTTTAATTTCCAAAGTAGAGCCTTGGCTGACTGCGCCACGGGGGGCAGCAATAATATTTCTTTCGCTTTTATACAAGGTACAATATCATCCGTTCTTAGATTGATTGACTATTTCAATTATCCACTTCCATCTAACTTGAATGTCTGTTTTCGCTTGGTTCCAATGTTCCAGAACACGTTTGGTTCACCTCATGTCACACGGTTGATTGACCCCTCCCAATGTTCACTCAATTCAACGGATAACTAACTAGAGGTATTCAAAATGACGACTAATCCAAGCATGGCAATAATTAGATGCGTGTAGGCAAAGGCTCAATTCCACATACCACAAAAAACATGTTTATCTGAGTGATTTTTTTGTGACCTCCAAACGGAAAGAGATGAACTTGATCATTTCACTAACTACGAGTTCCATATCCGAACTGAAATTGAAGCACATAAGAAGTATAATGGGCACGTTATAAAACTTTGATATGTTCAAGCAAAAGACGTTTGGACAACAATTTAATTAGCTCGCTACTCGATAGACTAATCACGGAATTATACATAGCATATTCATCTTCACAGGTGTATAATAATGAGAGGAGTAAGGGAAGAGCCAAATCATCATTAATTTCAGATCTATAGTTTTGTTTTTGCTACGTATGTTCAGGGCCGGGCCTGGGGCGCCTAATATTCACCAGCTCATTTGAACTAGAAAGTACATTATTATATAAAGTTATAATTATTTGAAAATGAGTCTATTCAACATTATATACATTCGTATTGTGAGATGTCAATTCCTGATTGAAGTAGGCCCAAGTATCAAAAATCAATGGTCGAGAAATACTTATTAAAATCAATGTATTCGATTGCAAATTACTTATAAGTAAATTGAGGGGGGGGGGAAGCTTATATCATCTGTCGGGATTAGGGGCACAACATTTCTTGACACGGCCCTGCTTATGACTGTTTAGTTTCTTCATCACAAAATACTTATTAAAAGTTTGTTGCCGGGTATCAGTGAAAGAGAATCGTCCGACCTTGCAACGCGATCTGAGGTAGAAAACTTTCACTCTATGCCATTGTGACCTTGATCCTGATACTGAAGAAAGTTGTTACGTCTTGGTGTTGTAATCATGTGGCCCTGCGTAACGGGGTACCAGCTCTAGCGTGCTCGAGTAACAGAAGATTCACTGCATAACGTTACATCAACTCTTTCCAGAGAGAAAGCAGCTGCTTTGTCACAAATCACATTCCATTGGAATCTAACCTTCATCTTCATACACGTCCAACAGGGGAAGAATGTTTCCTATCAGTTTGGTTTGGTTATACGGGCTAAACATTTTAAACTACCTAGTTTTCTTCATGCAGTTCCAAATGACGCGAGGAGGCTTGAGTGGAGGAGAAACAAATCATTAAAAAAATCAATTCATCATATTTTAGAAAACTTATATTTGAATACAAGATTGAATTTTGATCATTCCTGTTTCATACATATCAATCCTCATTGAAATGAAACATTTCATAGTATTTTGTATTTGGTATGTTTGAACGCTGATTATTCTGAAAGTGATATTTCAACTGGTCGAGATCTGGATTTGAAATGCTCAGTTGCTAATCGTTGTGATGTAACATGTTAGCATCGCATCGGAGAGAGGTTCTACGTCTTGTTAGTTTCATGCTGGAGCACGAGCCTCGATCCCAGATACTCGGGAGATGAGGATACACTTTTACCCAGGCTATGCGTGGATTGCGTATGCACATTGTGTGTCTATTATCAGTATATTTCATTGCATTCCAGCCATTCTTTTTCTTACAAAGTAGATATTACAAAACGTGTTGAAAACGATGTATAAATGTGATACATACGCAAAGTCAAATTATTAAAATATTTTTTTCAGGATGCATTTGAATGTAGCTTGATTGACCAGTAGATGTGACCGCAACCTTTCATACCAATCCACGCTCCTTTTAAAACTCATCCAGCTAACGCTCCGCTTTAGGAACTGAAGTCAAGGTCAAGTAGAACCGCGTTCTAGTTCTGTATCAGACAAATGGGTTTTAGTGAAACTTCATTCATATATCATCTGTTAATTCGTACCCCCAAATGACCCGAGAATTGATTAATATCATTGTTTTCTTGACGACCCCACCACCTGCTAGGTTATACGAGGGTACAAATCAGCGGATGATAATGAAACTATATGAAGTGACGTTTATACAAACCCATGCCTTATGCGGGACTCGAACCCACGCTCACCGATGACTTCCTTTTTTAAAGCGATGCCTTAGCTGACTGAGCAACGGAGGGAGGCCAAAACGACCATGGCGGTAGTCAACCGGGGTTCGATTCCCGTCATGGTCGACCATCCAGGCCTGGACAGACAGGGATTTCTCGTGGTTTCCCTCTGTTGTTCAGGTTATTCTGGGATGGTTCCTTAACAACAGGCCACGACCGACTCCTTCCTATTATCAATAACACCTAATAAAATCATCTTTCATCCCATCATCCACCGACGCCAATAGACCGCAGTCATCAGTAGAGTGCATGAAAGTGTTCCTCGACCGTATGGATGGGCACAGGTTTGGGCGACAGTAAAACAGGTTCTGAAGCTAAAGGACAGTTGCATGTCATTCCTCGTCCACCGACGCCAATAGACCGCAGTTATCAGTAGAATGCATGAAAGTGTTCCTCGACCGTATGGATGGGCACAGGTTTGGGCGACAGTAAAACAGGTTCTGAAGCTAAAGGACAGTTGCATGTCATTCCTCGTCCACCGACGCCAATAGACCGCAGTCATCAGTAGAGTGCATGAAAGTGTTCCTCGACCGTATGGATGGGCACAGGTTTGGGCGACAGTAAAACAGGTTCTGAAGCTAAAGGACAGTTGCATGTCATTCCTCGTCCACCGACGCCAATAGACCGCAGTTATCAGTAGAATGCATGAAAGTGTTCCTCGACCGGATGGATGGGCACAGGTTTGGGCCACAGTAAAACAGGTTCTGAAGCTAAAGGACAGTTGCATGTCATTCCTCGTCCACCGACGCCAATAGACCGCAGTCATCAGTAGAGTGCATGAAAGTATTTCTCGACCGGATGGATGGGCACAGGTTTGGGCGACAGTAAAACAGGTTCTGAAGCTAAAGGACAGTTGCATGTAATTCCTCGTCCACCGACGCCAATAGACCGCAGTCATCAGTAGAGTGCGTGAAAATATTCCTCGACCGGATGGATGGGCACAGGGTTGGGCGACAGTAAAACAGGTTCTGAAGCTAAAGGACAGTTGCATGTCATTCCTCGTCCACCGACGCCAATAGACCGCAGTCATCAGTAGAGTGCGTGAAAGTATTCCTCGACCGGATGGATGGGCACAGGTTTGGGCGACAGTAAAACAGGTTCTGAAGCTAAAGGACAGTTGCATGTCATTCCTCGTCCACCGACGCCAATAGACCGCAGTCATCAGTAGAGTGCGTGAAAGTATTCCTTGGCCGGATGGATGGGCACAGGTTTGGGCGACAGTAAAACAGGTTCTGAAGCTAAAGGACAGTTGCATGTCATTCCTCGTCCACTTTAGTCGTTTTCCTGAAAAGTCACCTATAATTTGGCTGTTTATTAAATTACGGCATTTATATAACGATACTCCATACCAACCAACCAACCGACCACTTCTGCCATGATATTGAGCTACGAACGAGCGGCTGATTCTTCTTCTTCCTCGTTCTCTAGTTCGTGATGATTCATAATCGTTGTCTGCTCAACGACCCCACCAGCAGCCAGCTTATTTGGGGGTACTAATGAGCAGGTGATGATGACATTTTGAATTGATGATAGGTGAAAGGACATTCACCAAAATTAATGCCTTATGCGGGACTCGAACCCACGCCCAACCTTGACCTGAGTTTCTGAAGCGGTGCCTCAACTGACTGAACCACGGAGGGAGGCTGTATTCGAATTCGTCATATTTGAAGTGACTGCATGCAAAGGAATGCTCCCGACGATATACTAGGTTAGTTTGTTTGTCCTGAGCCTTCTGTATTGGTGCATCATTTCCGCGACGTTTGTGTTTGTTTGTGTTTGTTGGCCGTGGTTCACTAGGACTGTTCTTCAGCCACTGAGCGGTTGTAGGCCTACTTGGAAAGGCCAGAAACCAGCTTTAGGCGGACTCGATGTGGGCTTACAAATATATATAAATGTTACTTCTACATGATTTCATCTGAAAATAACTTGGCCCAAAGGTTGATTGAATCTAGCCGTATAGCCTTGACCTAGCTTAGGCCTAAGACATATTATGGGACTGACAAATATTCAGGAAAGGACGTAACAACACTGAAACTGGATTTCACTTCTCTGATGTTGGAGAAAACTAGAAATTGTCTTATATTCTATTGATTTTTCCTACAGGACGTGATCTATTTTCTTAGTCGTGACGTAGACATTACTCATGACGCTATACAGAATCAGTAATGCCAAATCTTTCAGGGCAATAGTCTCGGAGAGAAAACTGAACAAAATCCCAGATTTCTCTAAAATTGGGGTTAAAATATCGTCATTATTCGTTAAAATCTAATTTCAAGGTTGAGATGTCCTTGAATGACATTCCGCGATTTCAAATACATTTCCTTCGTCCTTCCCCATGCATCAACGAGTCTGCTTCCATTTTCAAAATTCGCGTTTAGGAACCATTTCCTGGCAAAAATTCGTGATAACTTGGGCCTACTCCCAGCCTTTACTTCTGTACCGTTGTACAGTTGGACAGTTGGCTCAAGAAGTACAAGTTTGGGAGAGTTGATTTTCGGGGAACGGCTGAGCGGGCTGACCCATCCCCTTGTGTGAGCAGTCGAGTCAAAACCACCTTCTCTCAGATCGAACCTTTTATTTATTTATTTATTGGATGAGCGAAGCGAAGACTCAATTACACTATACCGAAAAAAAAGTGCCTTTTTTTTTTTGTTCGCGCTCCACAGGTCAGACAAAAATTCAAAATAAGTTGAAACTTGGCACACACATGAACCCCTATCTGACTTGATGCTGTATAGTTTTGAGGCACGATCGGTTGAACAACTTCTGAGAAAACTCATTCCAAATTTTTCAAAAATCCCATTAGAATAAGCCAGAGGAAAACATTCGTGGAAAATATTTCATCTGAGAGGATTCAAATTCTCAGAGAATTTTAATCTGATAATGATACACATTATTCCGAACTTTTACTCAAATCGGATCAGCCGTTTCGATGTAAAAAAATATATAATGCTATTTGTGTCAATTATTCAAAGCTATTAAGATACCTATTAGATCAAAGCAACAAGTGTCACCACTTGATTGTAAACGATTAAGACAAAGCCTTCTTTATTATCATATAAATTAATAATGGAAAATAAGATGGCAGTGATGTAATGGTTTGGATCTCAAGGTGCATGTATATATATATAATAA
>OZ023327.1:25070350-25135350 GCA_964007535.1 Brachyptera risi
TTTCCACAATTTGAGATAAAACTAAAAATCATCGTCTCAATTTGAGAAATGTGAATTAGTATTTTTGTCCTCCAGATACTCTGAGTGGTTCTGTCTAGAAACATGAGAGCCATGTCCGAGTCACGATCCTGGCTCTTGGAGGACAAAGACAGAAATGATTGAGATAATACGTCCAACTCCAGTTCCAGAGTGGAGTGTTACCAGTAGGCCTACTATGAGTGATGATGTGGTGGTTCTGTCTAGAAACATGAGAGCCATGTCCGAGTTACGATCCTGGCTCTTGGAGGACAAAGACAGAGATGATTGAGATGATACGTCCAACTCCAGTTCCAGAGTGGAGTGTTACCAGTAGGCCTACTATGAGTGATGATGTGGTGGTTCTGTCTAGAAACATGAGAGCCATGTCCGATTTACGATCCTGGCTCTTGGAGGACAAAGACAGAAATGATTGAGATAATACGTCCAACTCCAGTTCCAGAGTGGAGTGTTACCAGTAGGCCTACTATGAGTGATGATGTGGTGGTTCTGTCTAGAAACATGAGAGCCATGTCCGAGTTACGATCCTGGCTCTTGGAGGACAAAGACAGAGATGATTGAGATAATACGTCCAACTCCAGTTCCAGAGTGGAGTGTTACCAGTAGGCCTACTATGAGTGATGATGTGGTGGTTCTGTCTAGAAACATGAGAGCCATGTCCGATTTACGATCCTGGCTCTTGGAGGACAAAGACAGAAATGATTGAGATAATACGTCCAACTCCAGTTCCAGAGTGGAGTGTTACCAGTAGGCCTACTATGAGTGATGATGTGGTGGTTCTGTCTAGAAACATGAGAGCCATGTCCGAGTTACGATCCTGGCTCTTGGAGGACAAAGACAGAAATGATTGAGATGATACGTCCAACTCCAGTTCCAGAGTGAAGTGTTACCAGTAGGCCTACTATGAGTGATGATGTGGTGGTTCTGTCTAGAAACATGAGAGCCATGTCCGATTTACGATCCTGGCTCTTGGAGGACAAATACAGAAATGATTGAGATAATACGTCCAACTCCAGTTCCAGAGTGGAGTGTTACCAGTTGTTGACTCAGTGGAAAACCTAGGGTTAAATATTGATATTATTAAAACACAAGTGGTCAACCTTGGTACAGTCATGCTATAGTAAACTTGAACGACTCTCCATTCAAGAAATATACTGACGCAAATATTCAAATAATAATTAATGGACACGCTTGATGCTAATGTAGTCAGTAGGCCTATACAGTCCATGTCGCTCAAAATGCTTGATTAATTCCTTATATAGAACGATATAATAATAATGTAATAAAAATGTTATGATGGTATCATATATTAATAATGTACCGGTAATTTTAATAATAATAATATATAATAATGATAATAATTTAATTAGTATATGGATAATATCATAATATATATGTGAAACAACATATATTATCATTATTAATATTTAGACACCCTCCATTGCTTAGTCAGCCAAGGCACTACTCAAAAACTGAAGTCAAGGTTGGGCGTGGGTTCGCGAGTCCCGCAATAGGCATGGGTTTTTGTGAAAGGCCTTTCACTTATCATCACTTCAAGAAATTATTATCAGCCGCTGCCGCTCATTCGTACTCCCGTATAACCTAGCTGTTAGTGGGGTCGTTAAACAAACAAAAATCATCCTTATTATTATTATCATAATTATTTTTAAATGACCATGATAAATGTTAACAGTATGTAGACCCACAGACAAGTCAAATCTTATGCGACTTTGTGGGTGTACGTTATTACTATAATGTGCTAATATAACATATCAATAAAACGCCTCAAAATAATTTTTAAAAAACTATTCTTATCCTCATTATTATAATTATTTACAACTTGTACAAACACAAACAAAATAATATATTGTCCAGAATCGCCACGCATTGAACTCTTCCGTCACAGTTTAGTGTGAGTAGCTCAGTTCTTACGACGTTTTTCTTAGAAAACCCGAGTCGAATAAAAATGGAATAATAACAAAAATAATAATAATAATATTCATTTATTCTTGATTAATTACAATATGATATAAGAAGCGTCAATGGTACAGTAAATATATATATATATATATATATATATATATATATATATATATATATATATATATATATATATATATATATATATATATATATATATATATATATATATATATATATATATATATATATATATATATTAGAAAAGAAAACACATTTCGATGAGAAAAAAATCGCACCCACCCCATAGTCCAGTGATGAACCTTGTTCGAATATTCGAAAGAGAAGTGGAAAGTACGAGTAGCATGGAAAGGTGGTTATCGAACCCGTGGCCGCAGCATGGAAAGCCAGGCTTCCAATGGTATCAAAAGATAACCACGCTCTATTGCAAACCGCTGTAGGAACTAGGACATCCAATTTTAATTGCGAGCCACAGTAGAGGTGTTTGCAAAGACGTTGTCTGCCACCTTGCGGTTAACAAGTGAAACTGCTTCACAACTTGCTCTTTTCATGGAACTAGTGCTTCTCCCTAGCGGTGAAAGTTTTTCTCTTGGAACATCGTATGTGGATTACACACGATTGGTCCGTTGTTCGTATTTTCAATACTCGAAAAAATAATACACCAATAAAGAAAGATACTTGAAACAAATTATGTTTAACAAATCATAACATTACGAATTATTTGTATGAAACTTGGGCCTGCCGCCTGCATGTGGTGAAACTGATTGAGGAATCCTGTGGTCGATACCAGCCGGTCATTACGAATTACTTTCTCAATTTCTCATGGAAATAATTAAAAAGTCTTGTACATTATACTTTTGTTATCATTCATTTTTTTGGGAAATCGCCAATACATTTAAAAAGGTGGCTTTGGTTCACTAATGAACTTCATTTGTTTACTGAACCCCTTTCAATCAGACATTGTGTTCGAAAAGTTTCACATATTTTCAATACATTATGACGTAGACGGCAGACGTAAGCTCATTTAATTTAATTAATCAATGTATTATTGAATTACATTACATTATTGAATTAATTTTGAATTAAGGTTTCTGTCGTTCAGGTCAATAGTGGGATGGTGCCTCCCTTAACAGGCCACGACCGACTCCTTCCCACTATTCAAAAACACATTGTAAATTAACCTTTCATCTCACCATCCCATCATCCCATTCATCATGCTCCGACGCCAATAGATCGTAGTCAGTGCGTCGTTACTAACCAACTACTCAACTAACTAACTTCAAAGTTCACCCTGTGGATGAATTTCAGCAATTTTAAATGTATATTTCCTTTTTTCATTTTATTGTATAGGCCTATATGTTTTTTTTTTATATATTGGTTTTAACGACGCACTATAATGATAACTAAGATCTATTGGCGTCGAATGAATGATTGATGAGATGATGGGATGACGAGATTAAGGTTTCTCAGGTATTGGGAAGGATAGTGGGAAGGAAGTGGTCGTGGCCTAAATTGTAGGAACCATCCCGACATTAGCCTAGACTACAGAGGGAAACCACGAACAACCCCTGTAAAGATGGGCGGTGACAGGAATTGAACCGGGTCCGATAGTAAGTAAGTAAGTATTTATTGTCTTTAAAATCAATTTGATGTACAAGAACATCAAAATTTGGTTGAACATAATATATAAACAACCTTTAAAAATTCAGTATAAAATACGAACATTGTATAATACTGTAGTCATTACATTGATTTTACTACATAAAATAAGATTACAAATGATATCGTAGAAACAATACTAAAAATTACGTGAATAATAACTAAAAACAAGTATAAAGTGTAAGTCACTCAATCATTGAATCATGAAATACCATGGTTTAATTTAAATTCTTGAATACTATAACATATATTTTGAGTTGAAATCTGTCGAAGTTTATTTTTAAAATGTAACAAATTCAATATCAAAACGTATCATCAGGTAAGCCATTATAAAGTGGTCGTCCGATATATTGAGCTAGGTTCTGGCATTGTGTGGATGTTTGTTTCTTTGCATAAAGATCGTCCATTTGTCGTGTTTCATGGAAGTGCACCTCGCTGATCTTTGTGAAGTTATTAATATTTTTTTTTTATAAAGATTAAAAGTCTATATACACAGAGGGCATTGTCATTATTTGTAAATGTTTAAAATAAGATTTGCACGATGTCTCATGCGGTAGATGTAACATATTTCGTAGTATAGCTCTTTTTGATAGCCTAAAAATGTCGTTGTAGTCTACGGAATTACCCCCAAAAATTATGCCCCAAAAAAGATATCTCAAACTCTATATCTGATATCTCTATCTATATATATCTATAGGCCTATCTCTTGATAACTTCAACTCCCAGATCACATGAAGCGAGTGCGTTAACCACTCAGCTACATGTGCCGGTGTATATAATGTTGTATTCATATAAACGCGTGAATTATATACCAAAGTATTCCGTAAAATTCTATATATAATTATGTATGTATTTATGTATTCACGATCTATGTATTTTTTTATTTTTTTTATTTTTGTGATTTCAAATGTAATACCGACAGTTTTGAAATCATTTTGTGATCAACACAATACAATTAAAAAAAATAGTTGGGTAAAAGGGGGGTGACCAAAGTTACAACAGCTTATTAATACTCGTCAATTTTGGTCATTACGAGGGCATGGGATATTGGATTTAGCGAAATATCAGTTTTTTGGCAATAAACACGAATAGGCCTACTTGTAACACCTTGAAGATGATACAAGTACAAACTATTTGTCAGCTGCAAATACAAGAGGTTGGTCATTTTACTTCACAGCATTTTGAAGGTGATGAAAATTGAAATTTTATCCATTTACTTATTGATATTTGGTTTTAACGACGCACTGTACTGATGACTACGATCTATTGGCGTCGGTGGATGATATATGAGATGATGGGATGGTGAGATGAGAGGTTATTTTATTAGGTGTTTCTGGATAGTGGGGAGGAGTGGGTTAATTGTGGCCTGTTGAGAAACCATCCCAGTATTGACCTGAACGACAAAGGGAAACCACGAAAAACCCCTGTCAGGATGGTCGACGAAGGCGGGAATTGAACACCAGTCTCCCGAATGACGGTTCAGTGTATAACTACTCGGCCACTCGTCTCAGTACATTAAGATTACCTGTGTTTCTTCTCTCTAAGAATGTTGATACACTGATGTTTCGCTACATCGGCTTCCAGGCCTCTAGAGAGCGAGGCACGATCTGGAGTGGGGGGGCGGAGCCGTGGGGTCAGAGGGGTCAGAGAGGTCAGAACCATTTACCCCTCAATGCAAATCATCATTCAAATTGATATCATTTAATTAAAGTGTAATTTTGTACTCTCAATTGAATTATTAAAATATAATGAATTCATTATAAATATATATATATATATATATATATATAAATATATATATATATATATATATATATATATATATATATATATATATATATATATATATATATATATATATATAGATATATATATATATGTATATATATATATATATATATATATATATATATATATATATATATATATATATATATATATATACATATATATATACATATATATATATATATATATATATATATATATAAATATATATATATATATATATATATATATATATATATATATGTATATATATATATATATATATATAATATATATATATATATATATATATATATATATATATATTTATATATATATATATATATATATATATATATATATATATATATATATATATGTATATATATATATATATATATATATATATATATATATATATATATATATATATATATATATATATATATATATATATATATATATATATATATATATATATATATATATATATATATATATATATATATATATATATATATATATATATATATATATATATATATATATATATATATATATATATATATATATATATATATATATATATATATATATATATATATATATATATATATATATATATATATATATATATATATATATATATATATATATATATATATATATATATATATATATATATATATATATATATATATATATATATATATAGTCAGGCTTATATAGCCTATAATGGAATTGAATGAGTGATTACCACAACATATTTTCTATTGTTTGCGATGGTGTCTACTGTGATAATGTGTTACATAGATTAATTGTTTTGCAACTTTGTTCATATTTTCATCTCAATCAAACACCTGGCACCTAGAATGATGATCAATTAATTACGCCTCCCCCTCCCCCCCCCCCCTTATTCCCTGGATCTCCTCTCGTCAATATGGCCCCCTGCCCCACCCACACCATTCCCTATCACTTGACAACTTGTTCAATCTTGACCCCTCAATAGGCCTAGTGTAAGGGCTCCGCCGCCACTGGAAGGAAGTAGAGTTGTGTTAATGCATCTTTATGACATGCAAACCACTTCGAGATCCGCTGATTCCACAAATAGACCGTTTATTCTGCATATTCTGCATGTATTGGTCTTTTTCTTCATGTTCTTGCACAGTTTTATGTGTATAATCTGTCAATTCACCGTGAATCGGTGTCTGCATCTTGTTTGTGATGTTTCATGCATGGTTCAAGTTATATCTGTACTAAGACGTGTGGCCGAGTGGCTAGCACACTGGACCGTCATTCAGGAAACAGGGGTGCATCGTAGTTTCCCTCTGTCGTTAAGGTCAATACTGGGATGGCTCCTTAACTATAGGCTACGACCGACTCCTTCCCACTATTCAAAAACACATAATAAAATAACCTTTCATCTCATCATCCCACCATCTCATATATCATTCACCGACGCCAATAGATCGTAGTCATCAGTAGGCCTACAGTGCGTCATGGATGAAAGACGTATGACTACAATTAACACAGCTGTGACGACGCCAATAGATCTCAGTCATCAGTAGGCCTACAGTGCGTCATGAAAGAAAGACGTATGACTACAACACAGCTGTGATGACGCCAATAGCCAATAGTCAATAGTCAATACTGATACATGATGAATAATAGGCCTACTAATATAGGCATAATAAAAAATAGACCAGTCATGCTGTTTCTTTTCTTATCCAGTTATTTTCTCACTAGTAACTATCAACATAAATGTATAATATCAATGTATCAATATTTCCTCACCTTCAAATCAGGTGTGATATACCAATGGTCATGTCTTTGTATTGACTAGCACAGCCACTATTGGTACCAGTGATCTCTTTTGTTACTCACAGTGGCGTAACTACCGGGTGGGCCAAGTGGGTACGTATATGAATTTCTGTAATTCTAGATAGTCCATCCAGTCTAACCAAAGAAATGATTCTTGCCGACCTCTCTTCATAAAATTTAAAATCATGACACTTCCATGCATATATATTTATAATACTATACTTTACGTAATAGATAATAAGTATCTAATTAACGATTTTGACGATGAACATACTTACAATACAAGACACAATAATATAAAAGTCCCAGTTCACAATCTGTCTATTTTTAAAAAAGGACCTATATATGCAGGTACATATCTTTTTAATGCCTTACCTCTGACACTCAAGAGAAAGAAGGAAAATAAATTTAAACTGGGTCTAAAACATTTGCTGATTACAAAGTGCTATTATAGTATACAAGAATTCATACGAGATGCTCCATAAATATAAAGAAATAATATGGCATCTTCTCTTTTAACATCTTACGAAGCTTGGTATTCTGGTGTGTATATATACTGCTATATATGTGACAATTTGAACCTTGACAATTTGAAAAATGATTTTTTATGTATTCCATAATTCCATAATATCAATCTTATTTTTATTCTCTCTCATGACGATGGCAATATCATGTATATGATCAATCTGTACAAATAAACATTATTATTATTATTATTATTATTATTATTATTATTATTATAATTTTCAATGTTGGACCTGTTTTCACAATTCTTTCAAATACACGCTATCTCATATATTATTATAATATATAATATTTCGAAGAGGTGGAAGTTAACACAAGCATTTGAGAAAAAGAGAGTCATGAAAGTGAAGCGTCATTTTGACGAATTAGGCGAGGACCAACGTCTATAAGTTGATCCAGAAAAGCGCTTCAGAGTACAAGTGTTAGGGAGGCCTCTTACATGTTGCCTACCAGCTTGAGTGCAGACGTTCGGGATACAAGTTGGCAACGGAAAACCAATCATCGTATCAACAGACAGTTTTTATTTAATAATCAGCAGTATTCAATACGTGCTTGCTCGAAGAGCTCTAGTTCGTGGTATATTTGAAACCCTTTCAAAAAAATCTAAAAATCATCATGTTTCTACCTGTTTTTCATTCTTTCTACGATTTTTCGGAGTGATATAATTTGAAAATTATAATTTCTAATGAACGTAAAGACAGATATACTCATTGTGGTTTCATTGCATAAAGAATTATACTGATCGAACTCAACGTTTACCCACCATTTATTGTAAGCCAAAGGCCTGCATTGGCGCTTTTTGTCTAGTTTTGACCGTCCCCAGGACCCCTATTCCTGAGATAAATGAGATGTCAGAAAAATAAAAATGAGTGAGAAAATTATTATCTGACTTAAAATGGCCGATTTACCATTACAAATCAGCCATTTTAAGTGAGATAATCGTCTTCTCACTCATTTTTATTTTTCTCAGATCTCATTTATCTCAGGAATAGGGGTCCTGCAGGGTTTACTCATGGATTTTGAGATGTAAAGTAAGGTTCGAGAGTTCGCGTGAAGTAACAGAAACATTCAAAGTCTCACATCCAAGTCATCTGACTAAAATCTCAGATGTATAAGTTCTGGGCGATGCAAATAAGTTTCGACTCAAATTTGAAACTGATGTAGGCCTGTCGCTCGCATTTTCCTCTCAACTTCTCGCCATGAGATCTGCTTTGCGTAAAGATATTTTGAAAATATCCAGTGTACTATAATAGCCAACTCTGCAAGCTTCCCAGATGTGAGCTCCGCTCGTGTCCTGTTTTCAACAATACCTGTCACAGTTGCAAGTGCAGAGAGAGGCTGTTTGAAACTGAAGCAGATAATTACGTACCTTCTTAGCTCAAAGTCCCAAGAAAGACTCAAAGGCTCGACGTCTATTTAATCAATTGAACGGCGACGAGCGAAAATGAATGATTTTGATCAAGTAAGTTTAATAGATATTTTCGCGGATCAGAAATCTCGAAGGAAGAATTTCAAGTAGACCATAGGGTGGAATGCTGCATTTTTTTCCACCGACGCAAACTTTATTTGTATTTAGTAATTTACATCAGCTTACTTTGAATCGAAGTTATAATCCACTTGAATATATGTAGGCCTATAACATCGTTTTTAATCGCGCCAAGTAGTTTTTGACCGAAGAGCCTCGTTCAACCCTACTAGCGAGGTATTTCATGAGTACAAACTAACATAGCAATTTTCACAGAGCAGTGTACTTGACTAAGTATAGGGCTGTAATCCAAATTGATTTTATTCATTCAAACGGATTGAATAGGAAATGTGAGAGGGGCACTCTAGGTGATACCTGCCCAAGGGCACTTCGTATTGAAGTTACGCCACTGGTTACTCATCGACCTTATCACCGAATGAGTGAGTCAGCCGGCCGGCACTTGATCGTGGCTTGTCACCGTCCTACCCGACTGCAATACTACGCACGTTTGTACCCCAGGCCTAAACACTTCGCTCTCACAGCCCGTTACATTCTCTTCAAGTTCATCAAACCCTGAAACTGGGTTTTATGACTAGGAAAACGCGGGATGCGCGTTCTGAGATGAGCTTAGAAGTATGGAAATCTAGAATGAAAAATATTTCGTCAGATCAATCCACATCCACGGACCTTGGATTACTTCAAACGTTCAAAAACCTTACCTGCAACTTGTTGATATTTATAGTGCTGCAACCGGTCGCATATACACATTGCAATTGATCCCAACCTTCAATAAGATGGATACTTTTATTGAGTTTTCTTTGTTATTTTCCATTCGAATGTTGTGAAAGTCACTGAAAATATCCGTGACTATATTTTCCATATTCAGTGGAAATTTTGAAGGTTTTTTAAATTTCCCACATTTCAAGTGTTTTCCATCCGTGTTATTATTATGAGGATTTCTCAAACTTTCCGATTTTTTCCGGAAAAATCCTCAGACCGATTTAGCTGAAAAACAATCCCAACCTATTCTGGTATGACAGAAATATGTAGAAAAAGTTTCATGTCGATAGGTATCTTTTCTCGACCTGTATGCCGCGCACAAAATTATAAACAAACAAACAAACAAAAAAACACATGAAAACGAAGCCCATTTTTTGTCGGTATGTGGAATGGAATCTTCGCTACGCTCATCCAATTATGTGATTACCGCATGATCATAGATGCCTTGGGAAAGGGGGAGGGGGGGAGTTGTGGTCTCAAATAAAGAAGTACCTAAGACAGATAAATCCAGGGGGGTCACAGACCGGCTAGGGATGTTTTCAATGCCAATGGAGATTTGACATCAACTATCAACTATACATTGGTTCAAATATTTTTGGGGTGAATGTGAGTCTATACAAACTTATACTCGTATCTATTTAATCACCGATATTCATTTCCTTCATAATGCACAAATTGTTAGAGACTTTTTACTTTCATCAGTAGACTTTGGTATTCATTTATAATTGAATATTGTGAATGATACAATCAATAAGCTGGTACTGACCCAAGACATTGAGTTTATAGTAATAAACTCAATGCCCAAGAAGCCGACCACTGTACTACACACACACGTGCCCTCAGCTGTTCATGGAAAGATGTGTACATTGCCCAAGATAGGCCTACTTTGTTCAAAGTGGAAGATATCAACATTCGTGTATTTGTTCTACTTTCATCAATGCTGGTTATGTCCAAATATATCACAAAAACGGTTTATACTCATAGTACTATCTATTCCAAACTTTTTGAAACTGGAAGACTTTTATCTGCAGCGAAAATGCATGGTCTCAGGCAGCGCAGTCCTGCTGACAAATTTCAAGCTTTTCATTCAAAACAATTGAAATGTGGTGATAAAGTCGCCTTGTGTTGCCCCAGCTGAACGATCCTACTTTCATCCATAGGCATGCCATATCATTGTATGGTATCAAGTTCGATGTTAATAATAATAATAATAATTATATGTTCATGAAACGAGCGTAGCGAAGACTTCTAACTCACTTATATTGAGGAATAAAATGATCTAAAATTTAATGGAGTTAGACAGTTTTGTGAATGGTATGAAATTAAGAGTTGCACCCACTCACCCGCAGTCTCTAAATAGCCTAGCTGGCCTTGACCTACGACCTACCTCGACTGCATCTCTGCAAGTGCATTTTACTAATGTTATCGATCTGCCGCTTGTAACCCGTCACGTCGGGGGGTGGACTCCTCACACCCTGTCACCTGCGGGCCAGTCCCTCACTCTCTCTCACTCTCTCACCCTCTCACTCTCTCACTCTCTCACTCTCTCACTCTCTCACTCTCTCACTCTCTCACTCTCTCACCCTGTCACCTGCAGGCCAGTCCTTCACTCCCTCACTCTCTCACTCTCTCACTCTCTCACTCTCTCACTCTCTCACCCTGTCACATGCAGGCCAGTCCCTCACTCTCTCTCATTCTCTCACCCTCACTCTCTCACTCTCTCACCCTCTCACTCTCTCACTATCTCACTCTCTCACTCTCTCACTCTCCCACCTTCTCACTCCCTCACCCTCTCACTAACTCAGCTCTCGCTCCCTCACTCTCTCACTCTCTCACTCTCTCAGTCTCTCACTCTCTCACTCTCTCACCCTGTCACCAGAGGCCAGTCCCTCACTCTCTCACTCTCTCACCCTGTCTCCTGCAAGCCAGTCTCTCAGTCTCTCACTCTCTCACCCTGTCACCTGCAGGCCAGTCTCTCACTCTCTCACTCTCTCACCCTGTCTCCTGCAGGCCAGTCCCTCACTCAGGCGTCATCTCTTTCTATCCCCACAGTGTAGCCAGGCTCTGAGGAAATGCCAGTATGATGATTATTGTTTTCTCAACGACCCCACCAACAGCTGGGTTATACGGGGGCGGTTATGAAAAGACCAAGTGATGGTAAGTGAAAGGACGATGCCTTATGCGAGACTCGAACCCATGCACCCTCAACGGTGACTTCAGTTTCTGAAGCGGTGCCTCAGCTGACTGAGCTACGGAGTGTAGATTCAGATTGAGGATCCCCACACACGTGTACAGCCCTAGGATAATCACTGTCTCTCCATGTTTTATATTTATATTGGGTTTAACAACGCACTGTAGGCCTACTGATGACTGCGATCTATTGGTGTCGGTGAATAATATATGAAATGGTGGGATGGTGAGATGAATGGTTATTTTATTAGGTGTTTTTGGATATTGGGAAGGAGTCGGTCGTGGCCTGTTGTTAAGAACCCATCGCAGTATTGACCTGAGCGACAGAGGAAGACCATGATGCACCCCTGTCAGGATGGTCGACCATGGCGGGACTCGAGCTCCGGTCTCCTGAATGACGGTTCAGTTTATTAACCACTCGGCCACGCGTCTCAGTTTCACAAGTTTGCTCTATGTGACCCGGAAGATGAGGGCAGATCGAGCCTCGGCTCTATTCTCTGTAGCCTATAGACTAATGCCTGCATGATTCCTACAATATGGACCAAGACCGCTTCCTTCCCAGTATCCTTACCACTAGGAAAACGCGGGATATGCGTTGTGAGATGAGGTTAGAAGTATGAAAATCTAGAATGAAAAATATTTCGTCAGATCAATCCACATCTACTGACCTTGGATTACGTCAAACGTTCAAAAACCTTAGCTGCAACTTGTTGATATTTATATGCTGCAACCTGTCACATATACGCTTTGAAAAACCAATTGTTCCAAATATTCAATAAAATGGATACCGGTACTTGTATTGCGTTTTCTTTGTTATTTTTCATCCAAATGTAGTGAAAGTCACTGAAAATATCAGTAATCATGTAATCCACATTCAGAGGAAATTTTTGAGTTTTTGAAAATTTTCCACATTTCAAGTCATTTCCATCCGTTTTTTTCTTATGAAAATTTCTCAAACTTTTCGATTTTTTTCCGGAAAGACCTTCCGGCCGATTTTTCTGAAAAACAATACCAACCTATTCTGGTATGACAGAAATATGTAGATACAGTTTCAAGTAAATGGGTATTTTTTCCTGACCTGTATGCCGCGCACAAAATTACAAACTAATAAAAAAAAAAAAGAACGAAGCCCATTTTTTCGGTATGTGAAATGGAATCTTCGCTGCGCTCATCTAATTACTTAAAAACCTTCCATCCCATCATTTCATTGACAATTCAATTGGAAGATCTTAATTAGATGAGCGTAGCGAAGATTCCATTTCACATACCGAAAAAAATGGGCTTCGTATATATTTTTTTTTGTAATTTTGTGCGTGGCATATACAGGTCAGGAAAAAATACCTATCGACTTGAAACTTTTTCTACATATTTCTGTTATACCAGAATAGACTGGGATTGTTTTTCAAGAAAATCGGTAAGAAGATTTTTTCGAAAACAATTCAGAAAGTTTGAGAAATCCTCATAAGAATAACACGGATGGAAAATATTTGAAATGTGGAAAATTTGCAAAGACGTCAAAATTTCAACTGAGTATGGAAAACATAATAACAGATATTTTCAGTGACTTTCACAACATTCGGATGAAAAATAACAAAGAAAACGCAATAGAAGTATCCATTTTATTGAAGGTTGGGATCAATTGGTTTTGCAAAGTGTATATGCGACAGGTTGCAGCACTATAAATATCAACAAGTTGCAGGCGAAGTTTTTGAACGTTTGAAGTAATCCAAGGTCAGTAGATGTGGATTGATCTGACGAAATATTTTTCATTCTAGATTTCCATACTTCTAAGCTCATCCCACAACGCAAATCCTGCGTTTTCCTAGTTAGATGAGCGTAGCAAAGATTCCATTCCACATACCGAACAAAAATGGGCTTCATTTTGTTTGTTTTTAATTGTTTGTTTGTTTGTTTGTAATTTTGTGCGCGGCATACAGGTCAGGAAAAAATACCTATCGACTTGAAACTTTTTCTACATAATTATTATTGTTATAGGCCTACCAGAAAAGGTTGGGATTGTTTTTCAGAGAAATCGGTCGAGAGTTTTTTCCGGAAAAAATCGGAAAGTTTGAGAAATCCCCATAAGAAGAACACGGATGGAAAATACTTGAAATGTGGAAAATTTTCAAAAACTTCACAATTTTCACTGAATATGGAAAACATAACTACGGATATTTTCAGTGACAAATAAATGGTGAAAAATAGGATGCGAGACATTAAAATAGATGGAGACAAACAGAAAGAACCTATCTTCACATATTTTCTGTGGGTCGAAGGTCACGCATCAGAAACTTCTGTGTCATCTGTCCAATCTTACGAGTCATCATAGGTTGGGTTTGACAAAAATCGGAAAAATCAGATGGAAACATGAAACATTTATTTTTGGCGTTATCATTTCTCAAAATCACTAGTTTGTTCAAAATAATATGAATGTGCTTCAAAAACAATGTAATGAGTGAAAAAACAGACTAAAAGTCATAATCAAATATATCGTCAATAATTTTCCACCCTCAAAAACCTCCCACCCACCCACCCAAACATCCCCACCACCTCCAAATGGATAGGAAATCTAAAAGCCTCATCCTCTTTTTAAAATCACAAATTAATTTCAGAATATATCTTAAATTTTTGTACTTTTATCATAGAACCTTGAAAACTTTGCAGTACCCGCTCCTCTAGAATTCCGTGACATTTCCCTGAAATCCCTTGAAGTGTGACACCAAATGTACTAGTTGTTTACCCCTCGTATAAAACCAGATATGTAAAACTGGCTCACTCATACCCTGCACATGACGTTCAGGTAGTAGTATATTCACCTGTAAGAGCGCGCTGTCGGTATCCATCGTGCCAATCCGTTTCACGTCGGGTCTCGTGCTTGGCCGACCGCTGCAATCCGAATGCTGAAACTGTACATACATACTGTCGGTCGAAAAGAAATCCTGTTACTTCTTAGTTCTCGTTAGTTGTCAGCAAGCAGTTATGAGCACTGGGCTGCTGTGCCGCTCACACAATACTATTAATCCACTTTTATAACAATTTAACGTGTTCATGTAGTTCTATTAGCGAGTTGGTCGTACTTGATGCAGTTTTATTCGATCTTAGCAACTGGCAATGAAGCAGGCTCAACAGGAAACACAACCCCTAAATCGTGGTTTAGTTTAAAAAGTGTTATTTGCAGTGCTGATGAGCAGTGTTGTCGTTCGTGTTATGAATACAATTTTTAATCAAATTTTGACTTTCACGTAATGAACCCATTTTTTAATCTATTAACAAACTGTGTTGACTGGGCTAGAACCCAGGATAAATTGTGCCATAAGTGTTTGTGAAGTGTTAAATATATAATAATGTAACCGTATTGTTGAGACAGGGCCTTGATAATAGTTTTCTTAAGTAGGACAGCATTTCTCAAGTGCTGCCGCAGATACTAACATGAAAACTGACCGACTTTCAGCAAAATTGATCAGTTTTCCCCTCTACATTACCTACGGATTTTTACTGTTCTTCGTTTGCAAGGTAATATTTTATTCAATATTTAATTGTATGTTGAATGATCACTTACAAATCATCCCACCTTATTCATGTCCACTTCTTAACGTATTTCCTAGTGAATTATTTGAATGACTGATGTTCTATTTTGCAGGACGGCTTGTCCCCTCAGTCTGCCTGTCTGTTCCATATTACCCCGTGATCTGTTATTGGCCAGTTCATTTCTGCCGAGATATTTTTGTATTTCCTGCATATCGTGTATTCCTGTCATAGTTGCATGATAATGATATGTAGGCCTAGGCCACAAACTACCGCAAACTTGTCAGTATACTCGTGTATCACTATATATATTATATGCACACGTTTTTTTTCCATTTTCAACAGATTATTCAGATCACCTACATTGCATTTGCTAGACACATTGTCACCAAATACTATTACAATTTACATTACGACTGCGGCCTGCTACTCAATTTTTTTTTGGCGAAATATTACGGATCAACAAGCATAGCACAAACACAGAAGATACGGTACGCGAGAGTATTTATTTATTCTCAAATTTCTTCAGTCAACCTTTCATATTTTATTTTAATGGCACATGAGTATCTAATAGATTTAATGTTGATATTGCATTCGCTTAATCGCTCTTTGTTTCATAGCAAGTTTTTTTTATGAAACACAATTGAACAGAGCGTTTTCCAGTCTACTTGGTAGAGATGTAGATGTGACAGTATGCAGTCGAGTCCCACATGGTGCATGTGACATGACATGTTGATTGAGCGCAACACCCTTACACAGACAACAGCTGGAAATAGAATCAGATGGATTTATTTCTTGATGCCATACGACCCGATACCTGCAAATGACTTCCTGTTGTGTGGTTCTGTGCACCAGGACAGAGTACAACATATGTTCCAAGTCGTCTGATTACCTACCCCATGAAATGTGTTCTCAATCCACGTCTTGCTGAGGATGTCTCAGAAACGTTCACAGTTCCTGAAGGTGATGGGAATAATTCATTTCAATTGCCAGTTGAGCAGTTTCTTTCAGGTTGGACTAGGCCTAGTTCTCTTTATCCCGTTTAGTGTCAAATGTGCATTATTATCAAGACGCAATCGGTCCCTCATTAGATTTCCAAACTCATGTTCAGTTGACAATGGGTAGGCATGTGTAAACATTTTGACATGCGGTTAGGCGTTATAGAATTGTGCCAGATAGTTCTATTTCGAATGTGTAAAACGTTATCGTGGTTTTTGTGAATGCTGGATGTATCGCACCGATTTTCAGTAAGTATCGTACCATTCCGGTTTCCTTGGAATATTAGCAATCCAACGATACATGATACGTTTATTCACACTAAGTGAGCCGAAACCCCTCGGTTTCTCAAGCTCAAACATTTCAGAGGAATATTCCCCGTCTTGTCAATCACCTACCACCTGTTTATTACAACTTAACCTTGTATATTCATTGTATGCTTTCTAAATCTGTCATTATTATTCAACAACATTTATTCTGTTGGGTTGTTGAAATTGTTTTGCTAAAGTTGTGTAAAACATGGTGTGTATAATATGTAAGGAATTAATGCACCGACTCTTGAGTAACAGGAGTTTTATTCGTACCCCCCCCCCCCCGCTCCCCTCGGTCCACCACACCCAATAAGCAGTGAAGTCAATTACTGTAGGTGGTATAGGTGAACAATCACCGTAAATAGACGTAACCCCTCACCACTCCTCTCTATTCTACTGGAGTAACTATAGGAAAAGTTGTAACTGTTACTGTGAATGTATTTTGATATATCGTATGTAGATCCGTGTTCTGCCCTTCAAACATTTTTCTTAGTAATCGCGTAAAATTGGATTGGTCCTTGGGGCTACATATTGATGGATAATATAATTGGGTGGATTTAGACCATGGAAATATACATGGTCTACAGAACTAAGATACCCTAGCTATTAGTTAGCTTGCCTAATGTTTATATTTCGTCACTGAATTTTTCTAGTTTTTTGTCGGTAGTGCAGCTAACATGTCCACCAACTTTATTGAACATTATCTCGTTGTAAATGGTGAGTGGTAGGCGGTATCAAAGCGTGCCTATTTCGCATCGCTCGGCCTCGTCAAAGCCGTGCCTCCTAAGCCTCTATGCTATTATCAAAAGTCGATTTGACACGTTACTGGTGTACTTTCATCTGAAACAGGTCTTATAACTTACCTACCTAATTATGAATGTGATAAAAATGAATAAACGGCTATTGAAAGTGCTGGATATTATTACGCCTGGCACAGCTGTAATTATTGTCGACTTTCTGTTCACAAATCGAACGAGAAATGTGAGAGAAGTGAGCTTAAATGCAATGGTGGTGGATAACTTTCTCTCCCGCTGCTTGCTGTAGCCAAACCGCAAAGCATTACACACTCATAATGTTACAGTCCCCATCCAATTTTCTGCTTAGATTATCTACAACATTTGGAGGGAGAGCGAATACGATTTGTTTAAGGTCTTTAATGCATGTGCTATTGATTTGAACAAAAGATGCGATAGTTTGGAATGATACATGTCTAGAAACGTTGGAAGCAATACGTATCGTATATTGATTGCAGACTGTGGATGAAGTGAGCTAACAACCATTTGATTAGAATACAGGAACTCGATTCTACCGTCTGGTCTGATGGGGGGGGGGGGGGTCTGGTCTGGTTGTCCATGGCAACAATATAATCTCAACTGTGCGAACTAGATCATTACAAGTTTTAGCAAATGTTATAGATTTTCAGAAGCATAATAAATTCAAACAAGCCCAGAAATACTGCATTGCATTTTTTATCATACTGGTATTCTGGACAATTATTTTTCAAGTTTTGATGATTTGTCTGCATTTCGAAGCTATAGGTTTGCACCTTCCTGTCTTAGGGACAGTTGGTTTGTGGCCCTCAGTAAATTATGTTTTACGTCCACTCTTCCTGGACTGGCAATAATTGATCTTCAGGGAATGGTAGCACTTCACTCACTGCAATCTTTCGAATATATTGTGTACGATTTATTTATTTCTATTGGTTTTAACGGACGACGCAGTATACTGATGACCACGATCAATTGGCATCTGTGAAAGATAAATGGGTTGATGATATGAAAGAATACGGTATTTTATTAGGTGTTTTTGGATAGTGGGAAGGAATATCGCAGTATTAACCTGAGCGCCAGAGGAAGACCACGATACACCCCTGTCAGGATGGTCGACCATGGCGGGAATCGAACCCCGGTCTCCTGAATATGACGGGTTAGTGTGCTAGCCACTCGACCACTTGTCTCATCGATCTATCCGTTAGTGTTGACCGATTTATCAATCACCATTGGGTAGATCTACTAACGCTTGTAGTGGAGTTATTTGAGCGGAGACGAAAGTAGTACGAAAATCTACGTGTTATGCCATTCAAGCAGGTACATTTTCAATTGATTGATTAAAATTACAAAATTAAGGGCGTATCGGTATAATTGATGAATTGATAGTTAATTGATGTTAATAATTATTGTATTACGGTATATTAGAAACCTTGAACTACAAAACATTTCAAGAATTTGGTCAAGCTATGAGTCCTATAGGTGTTCCCAACGCACCGTTTCAGCAGTCTAGGTCTATATGCTCCTACATGAAACATATACAGAACAGTTTGTTGGCGTCGTGCCTCTTGGGGACGATTGTACAAATTCTTCAAGATGTTGTCCTGCAAGGTAGGGAGGAATCGGTCACTGAGAGTGGCTAGCACACTGACAGGGGTTTTCATGGTTTTCCTCTGTCGTTCAGGTCAATACTGAAGAGATTCCGTAACAACAGGCCACGGCCGACTCCTTCCCACTATCCCAAAACACATAATGATAGGCTGTGTAATCTTTCATCTCACCATATCATCTTTTGATATATCATTCACTGACGCCAATAGATCTTGGTTATGAGTGCAGTACGTGAGTCGTTGAACCCAATTTAAATACAAAAAAGGAATCGGCCGTGACGTGCTAGTAAAGGCGCCCTCGGTAGCTCGGTCAGCTGAGGCACCGCTTCGGAAACTGAAAGTCACCGTTGGGTGTGGGTTCGAGTCCCGCATAAGACTTGGGGTTTTGTGAACGTCCTTTCACTCATCACTACTCCAATAGTCTCCTAATCACCCGCTTATTCGTACCCCCGTATAACCTAGCTGCTGGTTGCGTCGTTGGCAAACAGTTGTCCGATAGTCGTGGAACTATTCCGATCAGTAACACGACTGTTGCAAACATGTAAAACCCCTGTCAGAATGGGTGATCGGTGGGAATCGAACTCTGTTCTCTTGGATAATCTCTGCGGTCCAGTGCATAGCGTATTGTAGCTATTAAAAACGGTCTCCTCAAATTGCAATGTTGATATCTAGACCTAATACCGTTCGAAAGTGAAGATTGCAAGGTAACTGCATGGCAGGGCTATTGCAGTGATCCACTGATCCCATCTCGAGGTAAATCTCGCAGTCAAGCCTTCTTGCAGTTCAATGCGAAGCAGGGCTATTGCAGTGAATCCTTGTGATCCCATCTCGAGGTAGATCTCGCAGTCAAGCCTTCTTGCAGTTCAATGCAAGGCAGGGCTATTGCAGTGAATCCTTGTGATCCCATCTCGAGGTAGATCTCGCAGTCAAGCCTTCTTGCAGTTCAATGCAAGGCAGGGCTATTGCAGTGAATCCTTGTGATCCCATCTCGAGGTAGATCTCGCAGTCGAGCCTTCTTGCAGTTCAATGCAAGGCAGGGCTATTGCAGTGAATCCACTGATCCCGTCTCGAGGTAGATCTCGCAGTCAAGCCTTCTTGCAGTTCAATGCAAGGCAGGGCTATTGCAGTGAATCCACTGATCCCGTCTCGAGGTAGATCTCGCAGTCAAGCCTTCTTGCAGTTCAATGCAAGGCAGGGCTATTGCAGTGAATCCACTGATCCCGTCTCGAGGTAGATCTCGCAGTCAAGCCTTCTTGCAGTTCAATGCAAGGCAGGGCTATTGCAGTGAATCCTTGTGATCCCATCTCGAGGTAGATCTCGCAGTCAAGCCTTCTTGCAGTTCAATGCAAGGCAGGGCTATTGCAGTGAATCCACTGATCCCGTCTCGAGGTAGATCTCGCAGTCAAGCCTTCTTGCAGTTCAATGCAAGGCAGGGCTATTGCAGTGAATCCTTGTGATCCCATCTCGAGGTAGATCTCGCAGTCAAGCCTTCTTGCAGTTCAATGCAAGGCAGGGCTATTGCAGTGAATCCTTGTGATCTCATCTCGAGGTAGATCTCGCAGTCAAGCCTTCTTGCAGTTCAATGCAAGGCAGGGCTATTGCAGTAAATCCACTGATCCCGTCTCGAAGTAGATCTCGCAGTCAAGCCTTCTTGCAGTTCAATGCAAGGCAGGGCTATTGCAGTGAATCCTTGTGATCCCATCTCGAGGTAGATCTCGCAGTCAAGCCTTCTTGCAGTTCAATGCAAGGCAGGGCTATTGCAGTGAATCCTTGTGATCCCATCTCGAGGTAGATCTCGCAGTCAAGCCTTCTTGCAGTTCAATGCAAGGCAGGGCTATTGCAGTGAATCCTTGTGATCCCATCTCGAGGTAGATCTCGCAGTCAAGCCTTCTTGCAGTTCAATGCAAGGCAGGGCTATTGCAGTGAATCCTTGTGATCCCATCTCGAGGTAGATCTCGCAGTCAAGCCTTCTTGCAGTTCAATGCAAGGCAGGGCTATTGCAGTGAATCCTTGTGATCCCATCTCGAGGTAGATCTCGCAGTCAAGCCTTCTTGCAGTTCAATGCAAGGCAGGGCTATTGCAGTGAATCCTTGTGATCTCATCTCGAGGTAGATCTCGCAGTCAAGTCTTCTTGCAGTTCAATGCAAGGCAGGGCTATTGCAGTGAATCCACTGATCCCATCTCGAGGTACATCTCGCAGTCAAGCCTTCTTGCAGTTCAATGCAAGGCAGGGCTATTGCAGTGAATCCTTGTGATCCCATCTCGAGGTAGATCTCGCAGTCAAGCCTTCTTGCAGTTCAATGCAAGGCAGGGCTATTGCAGTGAATCCACTGATCCCATCTCGAGGTAGATCTCGCAGTCAAGCCTTCTTGCAGTTCAATGCAAGGCAGGGGTATTGCAGTGAATCCACTGATCCCATCTCGAGGTAGATCTCGCAGTCAAGCCTTCTTGCAGTTCAATGCAAGGCAGGGCTATTGCAGTGAATCCTTGTGATCTCATCTCGAGGTAGATCTCGGAGTCAAGCCTTCTTGCAGTTCAATGCAAGGCAGGGCTATTGCAGTGAATCCTTGTGATCCCATCTCGAGGTAGATCTCGCAGTCAAGCCTTGTTGCAGTTCAATGCAAGGCAGGGCTATTGCAGTGAATCCTTGTGATCTCATCTCGAGGTAGATCTCGCAGTCAAGCCTTCTTGCAGTTCAATGCAAGGCAGGGCTATTGCAGTGAATCCTTGTGATCCCATCTCGAGGTAGATCTCGCAGTCAAGCCTTCTTGCAGTTCAATGCATGGCAGGGCTATTGCAGTGAATCCTTGTGATCCCATCTCGAGGTAGATCTCGCAGTCAAGCCTTCTTGCAGTTCAATGCAAGGCAGGGCTATTGCAGTGAATCCTTGTGATCCCATCTCGAGGTAGATCTCGCAGTCAAGCCTTCTTGCAGTTCAATGCAAGGCAGGGCTATTGCAGTGAATCCACTGATCCCATCTCGAGGTAGATCTCGCAGTCAAGCCTTCTTGCAGTTCAATGCGAAGCAGGGCTATTGCAGTGAATCCTTGTGATCCCATCTCGAGGTAGATCTCGCAGTCAAGCCTTCTTGCAGTTCAATGCAAGGCAGGGCTATTGCAGTGAATCCACTGATCCCATCTCGAGGTAGATCTCGCAGTCAAGCCTTCTTGCAGTTCAATGCAAGGCAGGGCTATTGCAGTGAATCCACTGATCCCGTCTCGAGGTAGATCTCGCAGTCAAGCCTTCTTGCAGTTCAATGCAAGGCAGGGCTATTGCAGTGATCCACTGATCCCATCTCGAGGTAGATCTCGCAGTCAAGCCTTCTTGCAGTTCAACTGCATGGCAGGGCTATTGCAGTGAATCCTTGTGATCCCATCTCGAGGTAGATCTCGCAGTCAAGCCTTCTTGCAGTTCAATGCAAGGCAGGCCCATTGCAGTGAATCCTTGTGATCCCATCTCGAGGTAGATCTCGCAGTCAAGCCTTCTTGCAGTTCAACTTCATGGCAGGGCTATTGCAGTGAATCCTTGTGATCCCATCTCGAGGTAGATCTCGCAGTCAAGCCTTCTTGCAGTTCAATGCAAGGCAGGGCTATTGCAGTGAATCCTTGTGATCCCATCTCGAGGTAGATCTCGCAGTCAAGCCTTCTTGCAGTTCAATGCAAGGCAGGGCTATTGCAGTGAATCCACTGATCCCATCTCGAGGTAGATCTCGCAGTCAAGCCTTCTTGCAGTTCAATGCAAGGCAGGGCTATTGCAGTGAATCCACTGATCCCATCTCGAGGTAGATCTCGCAGTCAAGCCTTCTTGCAGTTCAATGCAAGGCAGGGCTATTGCAGTGAATCCACTGATCCCATCTCGAGGTAGATCTCGCAGTCAAGCCTTCTTGCAGTTCAATGCAAGGCAGGGCTATTGCAGTGAATCCTTGTGATCCCATCTCGAGGTAGATCTCGCAGTCAAGCCTTCTTGCAGTTCAATGCAAGGCAGGGCTATTGCAGTGAATCCACTGATCCCATCTCGAGGTAGATCTCGCAGTCAAGCCTTCTTGCAGTTCAATGCAAGGCAGGGCTATTGCAGTGAATCCACTGATCCCGTCTCGAGGTAGATCTCGCAGTCAAGCCTTCTTGCAGTTCAATGCAAGGCAGGGCTATTGCAGTGAATCCACTGATCCCATCTCGAGGTAGATCTCGCAGTCAAGCCTTCTTGCAGTTCAACTGCTTGCGCTCAATAACAAGACATGTATTGTGCATGACCGTTACATTTTTTCCTTCATATTTATTACCCAGGTATATTTCAATGGTATATATTACCGTACTGCGGTTGGGTGCGGGACTGGGGAGCTCATAGTGCAATGACACTTGACATATAAAATATACAAACATATAGAAGTCTCAAACAAACATTCGATTGTAATTGGGTCATGAATGAGTTATAACAAAATATTCAATCCAAATATAAAAACTATATTAGCCTGAACTACAATTCTACATGCCTAATTACCTGCGCTCATTGGAGGAATCTCGAATCACAAACAATTATGTACACAATCAATGGGATGGGTGAGGGGGGGGGGGGGGGGCACATAGCCTCGCCGGGTGATATGCTTTATTCGACTGTGTATCTTATCTGAGTCTTGGTTACTCTTACTCCAGCGCTCAAATTCTATTTCATTCGTTCAAATATAAGATAATACCTTGTGAAATCTCGTAACATATCAATAGAAGAGCATTTCTTGAGGGTGGGTAACAAACATTTCTATTTTGGGAGAGAATGTAATTGACCAAAAAAATTCAAAACACTGAACAGTCATTCAGGAGACCGGGGTTCGATTCCCGCCATGGTCGACCATCCTGGAAGGGTTGCATCGTGCTTTCCCTCTGTCATTCAGGTCAACACTGAGATGGCTCCTCAACAACAGACCACGACCGACTCATTCCCACTATACGAAAAAACTTACATAACTTTTCATCTGATCATCCCTTCATCTCGTGAATCGATCACCAACGCCAATAGATCTCAGTCATCAGTACAGTGCGTCGTCGGACGACGTCACAACCCTGGAACTAGATTATTTGTCGATATTAATCTCCTATCTCCAAAGTAAATCAGAATCATCATCTCAATTTCAGAAATTGTTATTAAATGATTTGCCCTCCAGGACCGGCCATCTCTCTGAGTCGTGACGTAGACAGTACTCGATTCTGTCCATGTTGCTCCACACCACGTCATGAGTCATGACACATGGTCTCTGAGTCGTGACGTAGACAGTACTCGATTCTGTCCATGTTGCTCCACACCACGTCATGAGTCATGACACATGGTCTCTGAGTCGTGACGTAGACAGTACTCGATTCTGTCCATGTTGCTCCACACCACGTCATGAGTCATGGCACATGGTCTCTGAGTCGTGACGTGGACATTACTCGATTCTGTCCATGTTGCTCCACACCTCGTCATGAGTCATGGTCTCTGAGTCGTGACGTAGACATTACTCGATTCTGTCCATATTGCTCTACACCACGTCATGACTCAGGGTCTCTGAGTCGTGACGTGGACATTACTCGATTCTGTCCACGTTGCTCCACACCTCGTCATGAGTCATGGTCTCTGAGTCGTGACGTAGACATTACTCGATTCTGTCCATGTTGCTCTACACCACGTCATGACTCAGGGTATCTGAGTCGTGACGTAGACAGTACTCGATTCTGTCCATGTTGCTCCACACCTCGTCATGAGTCATGGTCTCTGAGTCGTGACGTAGACATTACTCGATTCTGTCCATGTTGCTCTACACCACGTCATGACTCAGGGTCTCTGAGTCGTGACGTAGACAGTACTCGATTCTGTCCATGTTGCTCTACACCACGTCATGACTCAGGGTCTCTGAGTCGTGACGTAGACAGTACTCGATTCTGTCCATGTTGCTCCACTCCACGTCATGACACATGGTCTCTGAGTCGTGACGTAGACAGTACTCGATTCTTTCCATGTTGCTCTACACCACGTCATGACTCATGGTCTCTGAGTCGTGACGTAGACAGTACTCGATTCTGTCCATGTTGCTCCACTCCACGTCATGACACATGGTCTCCGAGTCGTGACGTAGACAGTACTCGATTCTGTCCATGTTGCTCCACTCCACGTCATGACACATGGTCTCTGAGTCGTGACGTAGACAGTACTCGATTCTGTCCATGTTGCTCTACACCACGTCATGACTCATGGTCTCTGAGTCGTGACGTAGACAGTACTCGATTCTGTCCATGTTGCTCCACTCCACGTCATGACACATGGTCTCTGAGTCGTGACGTAGACATTACTCGATTCTGTCCATGTTGCTCTACACCACGTCATGAGTCATGGTCTCTGAGTCGTGACGTAAACTTTGTCTGGCAAATTGTCCTCCCCACATAGTCAAGCCTGGCAAATTGCCCTCCCCCCAAAACATTGTCTGGCAAATTGACCTCCCCTCACAGTCGAGCCTGGCAAATTGTCCTCCGCCCATGATCTAGCCTGGCAAATTGTCCTCCCCCCCCTAAAACAGGTGCCTGGCAAATTGTCCGTACACCGTAATAATGCTAGGCTTAGAAAAGCAATTCGAATCTCCACAGTGGGGAGAGAATGTTGAACTTTCTTCTCTCTTGTTCTCTGTACTTGTATTTGCTAGAGAATTGTTGCTGTGCAGTTTGTCCTATTGACAGCTGGGCTCCAGACCTTGTGCTTGCACTCACACGTGTTGTGTTGCATGTCTCAACACGGATGTAGATCCTACTTGCCATCTATTGACGTTTTACGATCGTTCCCCATTTTATATTTATATCGGGGTTCACGACTCACTGTACTGATGACCAAGATCTATTGGCGTCGTTAAATCATATATGAAATTGTAGGTTATTTCATTGGGTGTTGTTATGTAGGTGGTTTAGTCGGTCGTGGCCTGTAGCTAAGGAACCATACCAGTATTGGCCTGAACGACAGAAGGAAACAACGAAAAGGATGGTCGACCGTGGCGGGAATCGAGCCCCGGTCTCCTGATTGACGGTTTAGTGTGCTAGCCACTCGACCACTCGTCACAGTTTCTCTTGTTTTGATCAGTTCCCTTAGTAATGGAATTTGTTTGAGCCTGTTCACACGCCACCTGTTGGCCTGGCTCCGTAGCTCGCTCAACTAAGGCACCGCTTCAGAAACTGAATTCACCGTGGGGCGTGGGTTCGAGTCCCGCATAAGGCATGGGTTTTTGTAAAGATCATTTCACTCATCATCACTTCATTTACGCACACCCATTCGTACCCCTGTTCAACCTAGCTATTATAATAACGACTTGTTTTCTTTGTCTGCCTGTTCTTTCATCAAGAATGGATGGATTGTTTGTGAGAAAAGTCACAACAACTTCTTCTGACATAGTTGCAGGCCGTTGTTGATTGACTCGCCAACTGGCAATAGAATGTTATCACTGATATGATATTGCTTTCAAAAAGATTTTCCAGACCTATTTAAATTGTTTCCCTTTTTATGTGGTCGATTGAGTTAATATTATTTTTGAAAGTGTCGAAAAGGAGAGATCAAGAAGAGTCGTGAAGGCCTACTGTAAAATGATGTCGCTGGGTTCTAAGATTAATTTCGTGTTTTAATTTTCAAACCATTTGTATTTTGAAGCCCCAAAACACCGTTTTTCATAAAATATGAATACGCTGTCAAAGATTTTGCTGTTCATTTTTTATAATGGAAGAATTTTGGTTCAGCCAACTAGCGCACTGCTTAAGAGACTGGAGTCAGGTTGGGCGTGAGTTCGAGTCCCGCATTAAGGCATGGGTTTTTGTAAACGTCGTTTCGCCCACCGGTATCATCACTCCATCGTTTCATTGAAAGAGTGAATTAGGGCACGTGGGTTCTCGAAACATCTGGTAACATGTCGCTGGCAACATGTTGGGCCTAATCGTGTCAACAATCCTCGATTTCAGATCAAAGCGCCAAACAAAAGTCGGATTATTATGTACAGAAGTCTAGTATAAGAGACTGTTGTTCACTAACTGGCCGCGATCTTATTCTCTTGCTTCTACATTGGCTTAGTTTCAAGTTTAGATCACTGCTAAATCCAGATCTGCTAGCATACTGCATGTGTAGCGATACCAACACACTTTATCATCATTTAAACAAGGTGTAGGCTTACCGACGCGCCTCCAAAGTGAAATATTTCCGGGGTCAGGTCCCGATTGCTCGAAGTGTAACTATCGCTTTTATATGGAACTACAATGCCACCTGTACCCCAACCACTCTTTATCTACATCTAGTTGACAAGGGAATCCGCTAAATCGCGATCACAACATCGGTTAGGTAAATCGCTGTTGGTTGGTGATCTGCCCATGGACGGTTCTACAACTTGGTGGTTACCCATTTCTCAGCATCATGCACTTCACTTCAATTCGGGGTGGTGTTATATGAGGGGACGTGGGACAATGAGCCAAGTGTTTCCTGTTATTTTCCAGGCCGTATTGATGAATAATAAGTTGCACTTGGCATACAGTTCTCATTTCACACCTTTTATTTCTAGAAGTTTTTGTAGTTGCTTAAATATTTCAGGGCTCGTCTCCAAGTTTTTACCCGTCAGAGTTTTGGGTGGAATTTTTGTTGCTTCATAATGACTAGATGCATTTGCTTGTTCACAATAGCATCAGAATATATTTTTCATCTGTGTTATCAAATTTTCGTTCGAATAAATACTGTCTCTTAATTGATTTCCTCGCCTACCGTATATCAGCATTGAATGGCCCAAAATTTGGCGTCAAGTTGGAATATTCTTCAAATACCATACTTGAAATATACTTATCACTAAAATTTGCATTATCAGGCAATAAGGTATCAACGTGATAATTTATAAATATCAGCTGTTTCATTTGATATTCATTATCTCTCTGTTGTGTCTGGTGACGATCATTCAGATAGATAAAGCGGAGAAAAAAGTACCCAAAGTTTTCGATAGTTCATTGGTGGCCGTGATTTAATCGTCGATACGACAATATTCTTCATTTCTAAAAGTTATTATTCCAATCTCTTCCGGTTAAATCTCGCACACACAATCGATCTGGTATATTTATACAAACATATTTTCGAAATGTCACTGAAATATGTTGTGAAATGATTCTTAAAAATAATAAAAACTTGAAAAATGAATGTAAAATGACCTTATTTCCGGTTTTCAAAAGCAGCTTCCGGTTAAAATATTCAAAAGTCACAATTTCATATGAGTTTACATGATCCCTGAGAAAATCAGACGATTCGTTTGGCCTGTAGCCGAGTTCTTAGGTGACGACGGAATTGGAGGAGACGGAGAAGAAAACGGAAAAAGTAGTCTTTTCACAGTACTATAACTTCCAGACCTTTGTTCCGATATATCTTTAATTTGTAGGAACCATCCCGGTATTCACCTATATATTTCAGAGGAAAACCATCAAGAGAACCGAGGCCCCATCTACCTTGATCTCGCGGCCACGTGGAGCAAGCGCGGTATCACTGAGCCACTCTAATGACGTATTGGTAGTTTTCAGCTGTATTCAACGCATGATCAATGACAGATGTCAGCATTCTGTATGACTCATGTCGGCTATTTGTCAAGCGTATTCTCCATGCCTTATGTTTAACTTGTACCGTCTCAAAGGTATACTTGGTACATCTCGAACCGTTCATTCAGCTAAACACCTTGTGGTAGGTTAGGTATTCAAAGTTGTGTACGTTGATTTCATGTTCATTTTGATAGTTCTAACGACTGAGTATCTAGTAGGTCAGTGCTGAACCATCCTACAGGAGTGCTCTGTCGCTCAGGTCAATACTGGGATGGTTCCTCCCGACGACAGACTCCTTCCCTCTATCCAACACCTGTACTGTCAATCTTCACATGCGCGCACGTGAATGTACATAGCGTTTGTTTTTATGTTTATTGTATAGATAGAAGTCAAGTCCAACTTGAGAAGACCTTGTGAATAACTAATTGTTTCTATTACACAGCGTTCTGGCCATAATGCCTCATGTATGAAATGAGCGACGAAATGGATCTCTGAGAAATCCAGCAAGGACAGTCTTCAGGACGTGTTGAACATGTTGCCTTATTGTGGCAACTAAGACAAACCTTCAAATAACTAGATTAGACAATACGTCAACTAACGGACGTCCATAAATTATGTCACACTTTTTTAGGCCACTTTGACCCCCCCCCCCTTCCTCCCATGTCGCAGTTGGTCACAAAACCCATTACTCTCCCCACTTTAAATACGTCACAAATTCTTATACCCCCCTCCCCTCTAACAACGTATTGAAATTAACGGGCGGCAAAGGTGCAATGAAGTAATAAAATGAAAATATACATTTCTTCATGTTTGCTTTTTGAGTAGTCAAACTTAATATTCATTTGATATTAGGCATCTGCTGTTTCTAGGGTGGGTATAAATATAAGAATCTGTAAGAATGGCGCCAAATACATGGAACAGAAAAATAGTATGTCACACAGTTCCCTCCCTTGTAACACCTTGTCACAAATCTTGACAGCCCCTCTTCCCCCCTAGCTGTGACGTCCATTAGTATAGTTATGCATTCGCTTCGTGCTAAACTGACATTTGTTAACAGATGCAAAGCAGTAAGGGCGCTAGGCCTCGCAAAGGATCCAGTCATTCACTTCAGCATACTGGCTAAACTCGCGTCAATTCTTGCAAAAAACATAGAATATACTATATTATATTCTCTCTCCTAACCTAGCGTACCCAGCAGACTCATTCTATTATATGCAGTGAACAAAATTGTATTATTGAAATTAGGTATGGTATTATATGATGGGCCTGGATTGATATAATTAAGCTCATCACTACTAATTGAAGGTCGTGACCAATTAGTACTTCATCAAAGCATTTGCTTCGAGGACTGTGGGAAACAACGAAAAAACATTTTAGGATATCAAATATAATATTATATCCGATGAAACTGACGTCGACTATTACTGATATTTCAAGTGGGCTTTCACCAATCAGTGAAAATAAAATCGCCTCTATTGAACGCCTGTGAAACAAAACGTTTAAATGTATGGCTTTTTTTTCGTTGACGATTTCTTTACTCCTAGGTGAAGATATGCCTTAGTAGTTTCTGAGTAAGAGCATAGACAATGGATACATTGTTTTTGTATTAGCTCAAGACGTTAAAGCACTTGAAATGAAATCAATGAGCTCAAACTAGATCCAATATGGTCGATATTTGCTGGTTATGTTAATACGCTGTTGAATATATCCTACTCCTAGGTTGAATGTTCAATCGTTCAGTGTATGTATGTTATGTTGTCGATTTATGGTTTTATGGAATTATGGATTTATGGAATGATGATAATCCATTTTATTGAAAGTTTCTAAATAACCGTTATAACCAAATAATAAAAAATTGTCTGCCACCTCAATGGTTCAGTCAACTATCGCACTGCGTTAGAAACGGGGCGGGTTCGAGTCCTGTATAAGGGAGGGGTTTTTCACCTGCTCATTCGTACCCCCATACAACCTAGCTGTTGGTGGGGTCGTCAAGCAGCATTCAAATACAAATAAACGCTATATTGGTGAATGAAAGCGGAGGGTGAAATGGTTTTGTTTTCAAAATCTTGATGACCTAAATCTTTATTTATATACCTGTTATAATTTTGAAAGAATGTCTCCATTAATTCGTTCTAATTGCAAAAGTAAGACAGAAGTTAATTACAGTGCAACAGTGAATGTAAACTCAATGTTGGAATAATTAGGCGCACCAACACATATAAGGTCATTACACCTAATGATGAAATACAGCTATAGTCAGTTTGTTTTCCTATCGAAGTTGACCACGTCAGTATAGTCTTGGTGTACATGAGCTCATGGATTCACAAACACGACTATTTATCAATAATCATAGCAAAACAATATATCACCACTTGTCACGTCGATTGCATTGACAGGTTGACAAAGCCAAGTTTGTCCTCCAGGACCCGACTTGTGACATGGCTCGTCATGATTCTGGTCTCGACGTGACGCGTCAAACTGAGATGATGATTCCCAGTTGATCCATTTGTCCTCCAGGACCCGAGTCGTGACATGGCTCGTCATGATTCTGGTCTCGACGTGACGCGTCAAACTGAGATGATGATTCTTAGTTGATCCATTTGTCCTCCAGGACCCGAGTTGTGACATGGCTCGTCATGATTCTGGTCTCGACGTGACGCGTCAAACTGAGATGATGATTCCTAGTTGATCCATTTGTCCTCCAGGACCCGAGTTGTGACATGGCTCGTCATGATTCTGGTCTCGACGTGACGCGTCAAACTGAGATGATGATTGCTAGTTGATCCATTTGTCCTCCAGGACCCGAGTCGTGACATGGCTCGTCATGATTCTGGTCTCGACGTGACGCGTCAAACTGAGATGATGATTCCTAGTTGATCCATTTGTCCTCCAGGACCCGAGTCGTGACATGGCTCGTCATGATTCTGGTCTCGACGTGACGCGTCAAACTGAGATGATGATTCCTGGTTGATCCATTTGTCCTCCAGGACCCGAGTTGTGACATGGCTCGTCATGATTCTGGTCTCGACGTGACGCGTCAAACTGAGATGATGATTCCTAGTTGATCCATTTGTCCTCCAGGACCCGAGTCGTGACATGGCTCGTCATGATTCTGGTCTCGACGTGACGCGTCAAACTGAGATGATGATTGCTAGTTGATCCATTTGTCCTCCAGGACCCGAGTCGTGACATGGCTCGTCATGATTCTGGTCTCGACGTGACGCGTCAAACTGAGATGATGATTCCTGGTTGATCCATTTGTCCTCCAGGACCCGAGTCGTGACATGGCTCGTCATGATTCTGGTCTCGACGTGACGCGTCAAACTGAGATGATGATTCCTAGTTGATCCATTTGTCCTCCAGGACCCGACTTGTGACATGGCTCGTCATGATTCTGGTCTCGACGTGACGCGTCAAACTGAGATGATGATTGCTAGTTGATCCATTTGTCCTCCAGGACCCGAGTCGTGACATGGCTCGTCATGATTCTGGTCTCGACGTGACGCGTCGAACTGAGTTGATAATTTCTAGTTTTCTCTGAAATTAGGGAAAATAATATCGTGATTATTCGTTCGAATCTCGTTTCTCCGAGATATATACATGTTTATTTCATCTGTTCAGCTGTTTTGATAATGTATCTCATTATTTCATTTACACACCTCGATTTGAAATCTGATCTATTCCACATACGATCGTAGAATGTCAAACATCCTATACCATGGGATGCCCAACGAGAATAATGTGCTTGAATGACCAACGTGGGAGTACCGCTAACTGGCAGTTTATACCATACTATCTGTTCCCACTAACTCTCAGATATAGGCTAACCGCTAACTAGTAGTAGGACAATTTGCCAGCGGACAATTTGCCAGGCACCTGTTTCTGGGGGAGGACAATTTGCCAGTCAAAGTTTGAGGGGGAGGACAATTTGCCAGGCTTGACTATGTGAGGAGGACAATTTGCCAGACAAAGTTGTGGGGGATGACAATTTGCCAGGCACAGTTCGATATATTGTAGGGGGAGGACAATTTGCCAGGCGCGTGTTTTTAAACTATTGGTATTCGCTCAAAGTTGTACGAAATGAAGAAATTAAAAATCTTTTATCACATTGATAATCAAGAAATGTGATCAAATTGTTTATTTATTTATTCATTCATTTATTTTCATTTTCATCCAAGTGGTTTACATTATAGAATGAAACATTTTTGAGTGAATCATATGGAAAGTCAAGGATAAAATGAAAGATGATGAAATGCACACAACATGCAATCAAGAAAACATACATGAATTGATATAAATGGTAGATGCTATTTTGTATAAATACCTATAGCAACCACCAAGTCAAGTATTGGAATTAAGAACAAATATAACAATCAGGTCAATAAAAAAAGCACATTACAATATTAAAATAGAAAAGTTATAAGCCCAATTGAGAGTAAAAATTCAGAATTTAAAGTCAATTGGTCAATGGTTATAGTTTGAAGTGTCAGTTTGCAATACGAAATGAAGGTCATATATTTTGATTACTTCAAAATGACATTATTCAGTATGATTGCAACATGTATAAAAACTCCTCAATACGTATTGACGTTTATTTACATGGCCTCACCAATTCGATTGAAACATTACCAAATAATTGTTTGGCCATATGCAATCACACAATTGTGTGAAATATAATCTTTTTCCCGATGTAGGCGTTAAATATAAGTTCAAATAATGCATATTGACAGTCAATATGCATTATTTGAACTTATATTCAACGCCTACCTTGAGAAAAATCATATTCTTCACAATTGTATAATAATTGCATATGACCAAACAATAATTTAAGAAAGTATTCAATCGAATTGGTGAGGCCATGTGAATAAACAATTTGATCACATATCTTGATTATCAATGTAATAAACTAGGAAAACGCGGGATATGCGTTGTGAGATGAGCTTAGAAGTATGGAAATCTAGGATAGAATCAATCCACATCTATGAACCTTGGATTACTTCAAACGTTCAAAAACCTTACCGGCAATTTGTTGATATTTATAGAGCTGCAACCTGTTGCGTATTATACACTTTGCAAAACCAATTGACCTCAATATTCAATAAAATGTATTCTTTTATTGCGTTTTCTTTGTTATTTTTCATCCGATTGTTGTGAAAGTCACTGAAAATATGTATGATGGATTTTCCATATTTAGTGAAAATTTTAAAGCTTTCCAGAAATTTTCATATTTCAACTATTTTCCATCCGGGTTATTCTTATGTGGATTTTCCAAACTTTCCGATTTTTTTTCCAGAGAAACAGTTCGAACAATTGTTGTGTAAAACGATCCCAACCTATTCTGGTGTGACTTCAATATGTGGGGAAAATTTCAAGTCGATTAGATTGTTTTCCTGACCATTATGCCGCGTACAAAATTCCAAGAATAAACATAATAACGAAGCCCAATCTTTTTCGGTATATGGAATAGAAATCTTCGCTACGCCCATCTACTAGGAGAACGCGGGATATGCGTTGTGAGATGAGCTCGAGAGTATGGAAATCTATAATACAAAATATTTCGTCAGATCAATTCACATCTAAGGACCTTGGATTACTTCAAACGTTTTAAAAACTTACCTGCAACTTGTTCGATGAGCGTAGCGAAGATTCCATTTCACATACCGAAAAATATGGGCATGGTTTTTATCTATTTTTTATTTGTTTGTAATTTTGTGCGCAGCATACAGGGCAGAAAAAAATACCTATCGACTCGAAACTTCTTTTACATATTTCTGTCATACCAGAATAGGCTGGGATTGTTTTTCAGAAAAATCAGTCGGAAGGTTTTTCCGGAAAAAATCCTAAGGTTTGAAAAATCATCATAAGAATAACCCGGAGGAAAAATACTTGAAAAACAAGAATTCTTCAAAAGCTCTCAAATTTTCACCGAATATGAACAATACTATTATACACATTTTCAGAGATTTGTGCAACAATGGGATGAGAAATAACAAAGAAAACGCAATGAAAGTGTACATTTTATTGAATATTTGGATCAATTGGTTTTTCAAAGCGTATATGCGACAGGTTGCAGCATTATAAATATCAACAAGTTGCAGGTAAAGTTTTTGAACGTTTGAAGTCATCCAAGGTCCGTAAATGTGGATTGAGCCGACAGAATATTTTTCATTCTAGATTTGCATACTTCTAAGCTCATCTCACAACGCACATCCCTCGTTTTCCTATAGTTATATGAGCGTGGCGAAGATTTCTTCTCACATACCGGAAAAAATCGGCTTCGTTTCTATGTTTTTGTTGTTGTTTTTTTGCTTGTTTGTTTGTAATTTTGTGCGCGGCATACAGGTCAGGAAAAAATACCTATGACTTGAAACATTTTCTACATATTTCTGTCAAACCAGAATAGGTTGGAATTGTTTTTCAGAGAAATCAGTCGGAAGATTTTTCCGGAAAAAATTCGGAAAGTCGGATGGGAAATAACAAAGAAAACGCAATAAAAGTCTCCACTTTATTGAAGGTTGGGATCAATTGGTTTTGCAAAGTGTATATGCGACCTGTTGCAGCACTATAAATATCAACAAGTTGCAGGTAAGGTTTTTGAACGTTTGAAGTAATCCAAGGTCCGTAAATGTGGATTGATGTGACGAAATATTTTTTATTCTAGATTTTCATACTTCTAAGCTCATCTCACAACGCAAATCTCGCGTTCTCGTAGTTTTGAGCGCAGAAACAAATATCTTACTTCTATTACGTAATATAAATCTATAATCAATTCATCAGGTATGTTAGTTTCTCACCTCAGCTCATAATTAGCTAATTAGTACTCAAGTGCCTCTTTCCGTAGCTCAGGCATCTAAGCAAATAATAATCCTAGTACTTGACTATGGGTTGACGCACTGGCTCCGAATAGTTGCTACAAGTCATGTCTTCTGTTGATGTACGCCACTGGAGCGTGTCAGAGATTGCAGTCAACTGGATCTTCGCTGATAGTAAGATAGAAAAGTACAAACAGCTGTGAGGCACGTTTATATCGTCATATTACGGTTGGCACGTAAGGTGCCGATCTAGCGCAAGTATTTACCGGTTATAATTATTATTGTTGAATTGTCTTTTGTACAGGTTTCGTAATTGAAGATAGTTTTTGGTCGCGCTGTAAAATGATGATATACACTAATGATTTGGCGCCATCCATTTGATATAGCAACGCTTGTTTACTGTACTATTGGAATACGACGTGCTGTGCTGATGATTAAGATCTATTGGCGTCGGTGAATGATGTATGAGTTGATGAGATGATGAGTTATTTTATTAGATATTTTTGGACAGTGGGAAGGAGTCGGTCGTTGCCTGTTGTTGAGGAACCATCCCAGTATTGATCTGAACGACAGGGAAACCACGACGCACCCCTGTCAGGATGGTCGATTATGGCGGGAATCGAACCCCTGTCTCCTGAGTGATAGTTCAGTGGGCTAGCCACTCGACCACTCGTCAGTCCAGCCATTCTATAGCAATACTTGTATTCTTTGGAATATAAACATACATTTTCAGCAATGCAGTGCAATAATGTGAAAGCTTGATTCCGATTCGTTGTTTTACGTGACTCATCTGTCCAGAAGCTTGATTGATAATAATCTGACGCGCTTGCTTCATGTGATCCAGGAAGTGAGGGGCATATCAACCTGGACCTGGTTCAATCCCCGCCACCGTCCATCTTTACAAGGGTGCATCGTGGTTTCCCTCTGTAGTCTGAGCTAATACTGGATGGTTCCCATCCACAATATACCTCTTCCTTGCCACTTTCCTTACCATTACCTTGGAAATCTTCATCTCATCATCCCATCGTCTCATTGATCATTCATCCGACGCCAATAGATCTTGGATATCATTACAGTGCGTCGTTGAACCCGATATAAGAAATAACAGAAAATGTCGATGGTACTGCCATGACTCATGTGGGACGACCACTATCGTATAAGGCGTGGCTTAATCGTGTTTCATTTTCAATTTCATTGATAGCAAATATGTTCCTGGCAGAGGCTGAGTTTCCACTGTAAAGATAACCTTCGCAATTGATGTGTTTTCTACAGTATTGTGACTCCAGAATTATTTAATGTCAATTATATGTATTTATTCATTCTTTGATTGATTGATTTGTATTGTGTTGAGATCTATTGGGGCTAAGATTTGATGACGCCGGTGAATTGTTGGAGAATCATTCCAGTATTTGTTCGAACGACAGAGTAAAACCACGATGCACTTCTGTCAGGATCGACTGTGGTGAGGACCGAGCATGACGGTTCAGCATGCTAGCCACTGGTCCGCCCGTCACAGTTTTTATTCATGTATAATGATAAAATGATGATGTCTTTTATTTGTAATTTCTATTGGGTTTAACGACGCACTGTGCTGATGACTACGATCTATTGGCGTCGGTAGATGATGAATGAGAAGATGGGATGATGAGATGAGGGGTTATTTTATTCTAGGTGCTTTGAATGGCGGAGAGGAGTCGGTCGTGGCCTGTTGTTAAGGAACCATCCCGGTATTGACCTGAACGACAGAGGGAAACCACGGTGTACCCCTGTCAGGATGGTCGACCATGGCGGGAATTGAACCTCGGTCTCCTGAACGACGGTTCATTGTGCTAGCCACTCCACCACTCCATTTTAATATACAGTAATACCGATATATATATATATATATCTATATATATATATATATATATATATATATATTTATATATTTATATATATATATATATATATATATATATATATATATATATATATATATATATATATATATATATGTATATATATATATATATATATATATATATATATATATATATATATATATATATATATGTTCATATATATATGTGTACATGTATATATATATATATATATATAAATATATATGTGTGTATATATATATATATATATATATATATATGTGTGTATATATATATATATATATATATATATAAATATATATATATATATATATATATATATATATATTATATGTGTGTGTGTATATATGTAAATGTATATATATATATATATATATATATATATATATATTTATATATATATATATATATATATATATATATATATATATATATATATATATATATATATATATATATATATATTTAAATATATATATATATATATATATATATATATATATATATATATATATATATATATATTTATATATATTGATGTATCATGTGTTGTTTAGAATGGGCCATTTGCGTGGTAGCTAGCCGGCCACATGGCACAGCAGTGCAGAAACCAGAGCTGTTCACCTTGGTGCGTGGCTGACTGGCTGTCGAGGTAGAAGCTGGCAATTAGAACAGTCAAGCTGGTTTGCGCCAGTATGGATATCATTCACTGCACTCCCAACACATCTTTTATTCGACGAATTAAAGTTTTTATTATTATAAAAATGACCATAATTTATTTGTCTTCAAAATCCTTCATTTATCCAAATATACATTTTGAATTGACTCTATCCTCAATAAGCCACAATATGGTTTGATTATGATTATTGTTTGCTCAACGACCCCACCAACAGCTAGGCTATACACGGGTGGGAATGAGCAGGTGATAATGAAACTATGAAGTGATGATAGGTGAAAGGACGTTCACAACAACCCGTGCCTTATGCGGGACTCGAACCCATGCACGCTCAACGGTGACTTCAGTTTCTGAAACGATGCCTCAGTTGACTGAGCTACCGAGAGCGGCTGTATAGCCTACCACCGGGTCACGAACGATTCCTTTTTAAAAATGTATATTGGTTCCAACGTCCCACTGTATGCCTACTGATAACCAGGATCTATTGGCGTCGGTGAATTATATATGAGATGATGGGATAATGAGATGTATGGTTGTTTTATTTGATGTTTTTGGATGGTGGGAAGGAGTCGGTCGTGGCCTGTTGTTAAGGAGCCATCTCAGTATTGACCTGAACGACAGAGGGAAACCACAAAAAACCCTGTCAGGATGGTCGACCATGGCGTGAATCGAACCCCGGTCTCCTGAATGACAGTTCAGTGTGTAAGCCACTCGACCACTCGTCTCAGTCAATTACGATAACACTGTTGAAAAATTGTAGAATGAAAGAGGATTTCACAGCTGTGAACGGAATTTCAAACGTTTCTATGATTGTAAATAATCGCTTCGAATGAGGCAAACAAAGTAAAAGTCGTGCTGCAAGTGCGTGTGGTTATAGGTGTAGAAACTGTTAGCCCCAGGCCCAGTGCATATACGTCTGGATCCAATATCAAACAAGTGATCCTATTTTTACAAGGTTCAGCCTTTAACAGGCAGTACAAATGTATTTTGTGTGTCACATATAGACATTAGTTCGCAGATGCAATAGTCAACAAATGACTACCGAGAAAGATTTGGGTAATCTTGTGAATTTAGTTGTTCAGGGACCCCCTCCTTGAAAACACGTTCCGAGGGGCATTCTGTAAATTTGCCCTCTGATTTGAACCTCGCCGATTGCAGTTAGGGATATAGTATATTATTATTCATTAACAGCTAGGTTATACGAGGGTTTCGAATCAGAGGTAGACAGTGAAACGATCAAGTGATCATGTAGGCAAAGGGACGTGAAAGCCACGCCCAACCTGACTTCAGTTCCTAACGCATTGCAATAGTTGATTGAGCCACGGGTGTGCCCGGCAGTTGAACATCTGTTGGCTCTCGAAATAGATGCACACTTGTTCACGGGTCTTGGATAGCGATATGATGAAGGGACATCTACAGCTGTCACCCCGCGACTCAGTCAACTACCGCCCTGCGTTAGGAACGAAGTAAGATCGGGCGTGGGTTCGAGTCCCGCATAAGGCATGGATTTTGTAAACTTCATCGTTTCATTATTTCCCGCTAATTCGTACCTTAATCGTTCCCCTATAACCTAACTGGTGGTTAAGAATACAAACAATCTACAGCCCGAACCATACTTAAAAGTCCTTTTTTTACACGGCTATACCGGTTAACATTTTTATATTGCATAGGAATTAACAAGTGTCGGAGAAACATGAAATCAACTTTTGCTATTGGATTAAGCTCTACTATGTAGGCCTATATTGAGATTTCAGATGATCGTTCTCATTCAATTCAGTCACACGGGGTTCTTTGATAATATCACCCCTTCCCATTCCCAATGTTGTGACTGAGACGAGTGGTCGACTGGCTAGCACACATTCATGAGATCGGGGTTCGATTCCCGCCATGATCGACTATCCTGCATGACAATAATTGTGATTAGTTGATTAGTGTAAGGGTTTAAAGACTAGTCGACAGCGAGCTCATTTAGCACCTTGGTTCATGTCCGTGTACTTGGCCATGGTAGACAACGGGTTGTGGATGTTTCAAGCATATGGAGGGAGAGGGGAAGAAAGAGAAAAGTGACTTATTTGTTCATTAGTTGGTTAGTGTTAGGGTTTAAAGGCTAGTCGACAGCGAGCTCATTTAGCACCTAGGTTCATTTCCGTGTACTTGGCCATGGTTTCAACGGGTTGTGGATGTTTCAAGCATATGGAGGGAGAGGGGAAGAAAGAGAAAAGTGACTTATTTGTTCATTACTTAGTCAGTGTAAGGGTTTAAAGGCTAGTCGATAGCGAGCTCATTCAGCACATAGGTTCATGTCCGTGTACTTGGCCATGGTTGTCAACGGGTTGAGGATGTTTCAAGCATATGAAGGGAGAGGGGGAGAAAGAGAAAAGTGACAAGAAAATACAACAGAAATGGAATTCAAACGCAAGGTTCAGTATTCCGTCCATACACTCCGGTCACCAAGAGAGACCAAACGGCCGAACTTGGTCTGGACCCTCACTCCAGATCCTGCTGGGAGCTATTGAGTTGCTCCAGACGACAGCTCTGGGGTCTGGTAGGGGGTCTGGGGAGGGGGTTCGTATACCGATATCGGTACCATGTCCTTGTTCCCTGGTTCTCCTGAGGTGTAGAAAGAAACCATATGCAACTAAGAAAGCACTCGAATGTTGACTCATCATGCATTGATCATTGATCATGACTGTTGACAATCAGTGTCAGAGTTGATCGCTCATCACGACTCGTAGGCTCTTCGTTGTTGTTTGTATGTTCGATTCTTCGAACGTTTATTTAGCTTTTTTCAGATAGTACGTTTAAAGTCTTACAAAATTCAAATCTGGTCGGTTTTCAATGTGATGCTTGGCGTCCATTGTTCCAACACGGCGCGGATCTCGACAATCATATGTAATACATGTTCACAGTTTTAATGGATGTTTTATTCACATAAAGCAAAAAACTCTGGTTTAATATTTGTTTGTATAGCCTACAGTAACAACCTTGGGAATGATTAACTACCATTAAATGTAATTGTTAAAGAGTCCATGAATGGAGAGTCATGAAATAGCATCAGGCAGATTAATAGATGGAACATTTTGCATTGTTGTCGAGACCCTGCTAAGCTCCTCCCCCTTATACACTGCCCGGGTGCGGCCTGTGTTCGGGACTCGCTTGGGCTTTGTTATCTTATGGTTGACACATTTGTTTGTCAATACTTGATGACAAAAATGCAACTTTCGTTTACCTCTGTAGTAGTCCACTTCACATAATTGGTGATCGTTGAAGTTGAAAACCAAGTCAAATTTTACGCTCAAACTTCATTGTTTTTATTCAAAATAATTAAAATGGGGTGGTAAGATCGCCGAATAGCCTGAATTGGGGAACAATGATTTGATATCTCGTAATACACGTAACCTAGTTTCAACTGTGGTTGGATTACCGCTAAGTTGAATGCGTGACGCGGGCTTGGAACCCACGACCCACGTCCATGTGCGACTTGTACTATGGGCTCTTTCTACTTGTTAGCCGTTAACCTTCTTTTGTACTCATAGGGCTTGTGGCAAAATCAGTTCAACAATTAGTTCAATGTGTCTATTTAAAAGTGAGTTGTTTAATGGTCTACGTGAGTGTTGCCAACGGGCTCGGATGTCTTGAGGAACAATCATCTGTGATCGTACCATTTACCAGCCTTTTAGTGGGGAAAATAGACACGAAATCACAGTTGAAACAATCAAGTGGCGAACATTCATCAACTATATTAAACTGTCAATGAATTGCCGAATAATCTGAGAAAACTAGAGATATTGGGTCCCTTCTGCTAACCGGTGATTATAGAGGCTGTGTGACAACCCAATAGAATGCTGAAGTCAACCTAACCTAACAACCAAACAAGGGCAGTTGGTTCAACTGAATACTGTTACAAGGAACACTGAAAGACATGCGCAATATGCTCTAGTTTGACTACTAATTTGTCAAAGGAAATTAACAATAAAAGCGAGCCATGATTAGGATGAAATGTGGGGCGGTCCACAAGGCATGGCGTGGCGTGGTGGGTTGCGGGTTAACAAAATAGAAACGATACCTTTTTATACAAACATACGGAGTGAAGTCATCTTGAAGCTCCTACTAGACTAGAACTATACATTTGGAATTAAAATTACCGAAAGAAAAATGAGTAGGAAAATCATGGTAGGGCCTAATCACAAAAACAAGTAGAAATCGTTGAACTTCTTTTATAAAAATATGACAAAAAGTAGGGCCTACTTGTATCTAGTTATATTATCCTACTATACTTAGTATACTATACCATATATTACTATAGTATATAGTAGTATATTATACTGGACATCTTCTGCAGGCTTTTACTCGCTTGCCTAATTACAAGACAAGACAAGTAAGACCTGTGGTAGCGTGCATTCGTTACATCTTGGAACCTGTTGATCTGTCAAGACACAGCCCATGAGAGTCGTTGTCTTGTGAGTGTATCGATTATTCGACTTGAATCTCGGTGGCTATTTAGCTCAGTGGGTTACAGCTTTGGGTACAATTAACCAAGAGGTCCTGGGTTCAAGTCCCAGAGTGGTCACGTTTGTATGATTTGACAAAAACGTCCATACATATCGTTAATAGATCGCATCCATAAAAAATGTTGTTCAATACAACTCGTGGTCGTCTTCTACTTCGCTGTGCTCTCTCTCTCTCTCTCTCTCTCTCTCTCTCTCTCTCTCTCTCTCTCTCTCTCTCTCTCTCTCTCTCTCTCTGTGTCCATGCTGTCCAGAACGGCTTGCTATGATTGAACTAATCAATGTATCAGAGTTGACTCAGATCAAGAGCTAACCAAGTGGTCATGTTTGAGCAGTTAGCTTGGCCATAAAGTGGCCCTCGGTAGCTCGCTTAGCTACGGTATAAGGTATGGCTTTTCACTTGATAATTCCGTAATCACCTGTTCATTCGTAACCCCGCATGATCTAGCTGTTGGTGCGGTCGTTAGAGGACATCACAATCCTGAAATGAGATTTGAGCTAATAATGACGATATTTATTTCCCCAATTTCAGAGAATACTAGAAATCATCGATTTAATTTGAGAATTGTTTGATGAGTTATTTGTCCTGTAGGAACCTGCTTGTGACGTGGGATAGAGCCCAAAGCATTACTCATGGTCTCTGGGGGACAAACAAAAACATTCACATATCTCAAACTGAGACAATGATTTTCAGTTTTGTCTGAAATTAGTGGAATGAATATCGTGATTATTGATTAGGATCTCGTTCCAAAGTTAAGATGTCCTCTGAGCCAGTCCAGCATCCTGGATCCTTACCTAATACATCCCGTGCTAGTGCTAGTGAGCTCCAGGGTTGAGATGTCCTCTAAGCCAGTCCAGCATCCTGGATCCTTACCTAATACATCCCATGCTGGTGCTAGCGAGCTCCAGGGTTGAGATGTCCTCTAAGCCAGTCCAGCTTCCTGGATCCTTACCTAATACATCCCGTGCTGATGCTAGCGAGCTCCAGGGTTGAGATGTCCTCTAAGCCAGTCCAGCATCCTGGATCCTTACCTAATACATCCCGTGCTGGTGCTAGCGAGCTCCAGGGTTGAGATGTCCTCTAAGCCAGTCCAGCTTCCTGGATCCTTACCTAATACATCCCGTGCTAGTGCTAGCGAGCTCCAGGGTTGAGATGTCCTCTAAGCCAGTCCAGTATCCTGGATCCTTACCTAATACATCCCGTGCTAGTGCTAGCGAGCTCCAGGGTTGAGATGTCCTCTAAGCCAGTCCAGCTTCCTGGATCCTTACCTAATACATCCCGTGCTGATGCTAGCGAGCTCCAGGGTTGAGATGTCCTCTAAGCCAGTCCAGCTTCCTGGATCCTTACCCAATACATCCCGTGCTAGTGCTAGCGAGCTCCAGGGTTGAGATGTCCTCTAAGCCAGTCCAGCTTCCTGGATCCTTACCTAATACATCCCGTGCCAGTGCTAGCGAGCTCCAAGAGGCTAGGAGAGCTACCTGTCATGGCAACGTGTCTGGTCTCTGTGTATTTCCACTGTTGTTAGCACAAATCCTAGTCCTACTTATGAGGTGGGCTTCGAAATGTGATTGAGTTGATCAGTCCAAGAGACCGTGAATTTGTTTTCATAATATATTGCCATTGTTGGTAGCTTTTTGAGTGAACATTAACCAATCAAAGTCCTAGCCTCTTGTAGCTAGCTAGCTCTGGCAGGGGATGTATCAGGTAGGGGTCACGTGTTCCATTAGTGTGTTCTGGACATGTGTTGGAGCAGCCCGGCCGGTATTTAGTGAACATTAACCAATCAACGTCCTAGCCTCTTGTAGCTAGCCAGCTCTAGCAGGGGATGTATTAGGTAGGGGTCCTGTGTGCCATCAGAGTGTTCGGGACGTGTGTTGGAGCAGCCCGGCCGGTATTTTTGGCTACTTGGAACAGGAAGTTGGCCCATCTCATGTGACGGGTCTCACACAAACCGTATCAAATCGAACTGTACTTTCACTTTCGTCAGCGACTACAGCTGTGATGCGACGCTTCACACGTCAACTAGTCGAGTCTTGGATTGTCCAATGTCGAGGGAACATTGCTAGTAACAAGGAGGAATGAGTTAGTCAACCAACGGAATGCTTGCTAGGGCGTTGGTTCCGAGTCTCGCGTAAGGCATGGGTTACGATACCCGCCACCGTCCATCTTTACATCGTTTCCTCCATGTCCCAGGTATAATCCTGGGGTGATATCCTTGCAACCTTAATCTCAACATCCACCCATATCATCAATCATTCGTCCGACGCCAATGGAGTCGCTAACCACTTCGTTGACACCTCATTCAGGAGACTGAGGTTCGATTCCCACCATGGTCGACCATCCTGACCTGTAGGAGTGCATCGTGGTTTCCCTCTGTCGTTCAGGTTAATACTGGGATGGTTCCTCAACAACAGGCCACGACCGACTCCTTCCCACTATCCAGAAACACCTAAAAAATGACCTTTTATCTCAACATCCCATCATCTCATATATATCATTCACCGACACCAACAGATCATAGTCATCAGTACAGTGCGTCGATAAACCCAGAACAAGAATGAAAAGCATGACAATCTTACTGTGCGGAAGTTGTCCGTCATATCGCTAGACTCTCTTCTTGACATATGCAACCGGACAAAAAGTGCCACATTTGACAAAATGAGAGTGATTGTATGAAGGAAAAGAGGCGCTCGTGGAGACAGAGCACCACGAGAAGTGTGGGAGAGGGTAGAAATGGAAAAATCCGTCTGTCCGAGGTGGTCCGTCATGCCATAAGTGTTCTCTTTTGAATGTTGCTTGATTGTGACGGCTTGAAGGCGACCTCATCCGTCTGTCCGAGGTGGTCCGTCATGCCATAAGTGTTCTCTTTTGAATGTTGCTTGATTGTGACGGCTTGAAGGCGACCTCATCCGTCTGTCCGAGGTGGTCCGTCATGCCATAAGTGTTCTCTTTTGAATGTTGCTTGATTGTAACGGCTTGAAGGCGACCTCATCCGTCTGTCCGAGGTGGTCCGTCATGCCATAAGTGTTCTCTTTTGAATGTTGCTTGATTGTGACGGCTTGAAGGCGACCTCATCCGTCTGTCCGAGGTGGTCCGTCATGCCATAAGTGTTCTCTTTTGAATGTTGCTTGATTGTGACGGCTTGAAGGCGACCTCATCCGTCTGTCCGAGGTGGTCCGTCATGCCATAAGTGTTCTCTTTTGAATGTTGATTGATTGTGACGGCTTGAAGGCGACCTCATCCGTCTGTCCGAGGTGGTCCGTCATGCCATAAGTGTTCTCTTTTGAATGTTGCTTGATTGTGACGGCTTGAAGGCGACCTCATCCGTCTGTCCGAGGTGGTCCGTCATGCCATAAGTGTTCTCTTTTGAATGTTGCTTGATTGTGACGGCTTGAAGGCGACCTCATCCGTCTGTCCGAGGTGGTCCGTCATGCCATAAGTGTTCTCTTTTGAATGTTGCTTGATTGTGACGGCTTGAAGGCGACCTCATCCGTATGTCCGAGGTGGTCCGTCATGCCATAAGTGTTCTCTTTTGAATGTTGCTTGATTGTGACGGCTTGAAGGCGACCTCATCCGTCTGTCCGAGGTGGTCCGTCATGCCATAAGTGTTCTCTTTTGAATGTTGCTTGATTGTAACGGCTTGAAGGCGCGGCTTTCGGCTGAATGTTGATACAATTGCAGACATAAATCAAACAGGAATACAAATCTCTGCATGTCGACCTCAGGGACACGCGTCAAGTGACAGGCTCATCATACAGCTGTTGGTTGGATCACTCGAAGTGAATGACCATTTTGTCATAGTTGGCAGGTCAATCGATTTGACTCTAATTAACCCTAGTTCTTTGTACATTGGCATTTTATATTTGATTGTTTATTATTATTTGTCACCGAGACGCGTGGCCGAGTGGTAACACACTGAACCGTCATTCGGGAGACCGGGGTTCAATTCTCGCCATGGTCGACCATCCTGACAGGGGTTCTTCGTGGTTTCCCTAGCTGTCGTTCAGGTTGATACTGGAATGGTTCCTTAACAACAGGCCATGACCGAATTCTTCCCACCATCCTAAACACCTAATGAAAATACCCTTTCATCTCATCATCCCACCATCTCATTCATCATCCACCGTCGCCAATAGATCGTAGCCATCAGTATAGTGCGTCATTAAATCCCCCCCTCCCCTCAAAAAATCATTATTTGTCGCTCCAATTCCAACTCCAAACATTCACTAATACATTTCGACCACTATATATATATATATATATTGATTGTATATTGGGTTTAACGACGCACTTTACTGATGTATGAGATCTATCAGCGTTGGTGTATAATATATGAGATGGTGGGATGATGAGAAGGAAGGATATTCTATCAGGTGTCATAGGGATAGTGGGAAGGAGTCGGTCGTGGCCTGTTAAGAAGGCAACCCAGTATTGACCTGAAAGACAGACGTAAACCACAAAAAAAAAACTGTCAGGATGGTCGATCATGGTGGGAATCAAACCCCGGTCCCCTGAATGACGATACAGTGTGCTAATCACTAGACCACTCTTATCAGTGGGTCTATGTTGAAGTATGGAGAAAATGCCAGGTCACGATACTGACAATTAATTCGACCAAAACTCACCATGTTTGTCGTGAGAAACATCGTGAGAATCATCGTGAGAAACATTGTGAGAAACATCGTGAGAAACATCGTGAGAAACATCGTGAGAAACATCGTGAGAAACATCGTGAGAAACATCGTGAGAAACATCGTGAGAAACATCGTGAGAAGCATTGTGAGAAACATTGTGAGAAACATAGTGAGAAACATTGTGAGAAACATCGTGAGAAACATCGTGAGAATCATCGTGAGAAACTTCGTGAGAAACGTGGACAAACTCACAAATTATAGTCCCATAAGAAATCTCAATGTCAAACAAATGTGCTGCCCAGAGTGATTAGTCAAATGGGACAATTTGCCCGTCGTCTTCTGAAATGGGACAATTTGCTCATCTTCTTCTGAAATGGGACAATTTGCCCGTCGTCTTCTGAAATGGGACAATTTGCCCTCGTCTTCTGAAATGGGACAATTTGCCCTCGTCTTCTGAAATGGGACAATTTTCCCTCGTCTTCTGAAATGGGACAATTTGCCCGTCGTCTTCTGAAATGGGACAATTTGCCCATCGTCTTCTGAAATGGGACAATTTGCCCGTCGTCTTCTGAAATGGGACAATTGGCCCTCGTCTTCTGAAATGGGACAATTTGCCCGTCGTCTTCTGAAATGGGACAATTTGCCCATCGTCTTCTGAAATGGGACAATTTGCCCGTCGTCTTCTGAAATGGGACAATTTGCCCGTCGTCTTCTGAAATGGGACAATTGGCCCTCGTCTTCTGAAATGGGACAATTTGCCCGTCGTCTTCTGAAATGGGACAATTTGCCCGTCGTCTTCTGAAATGGGACAATTTGCCCGTCGTCTTCTGAAATGGGACAATTGGCCCTCGTCTTCTGAAATGGGACAATTTGCCCGTCGTCTTCTGAAATGGGACAATTTGCTCATCTTCTTCTGAAATGGGACAATTTGCCCGTCGTCTTCTGAAATGAGACAATTTGCCCTCGTCTTCTGAAATGAGACAATTTGCCCTCGTCTTCTGAAATGAGACAATTGGCCCTCGTCTTCTGAAATGGGACAATTTGCCCGTCGTCTTCTGAAATGGGACAATTTGCCCGTCGTCTTCTGAAATGGTACAATTTGCCCGTCGTCTTCTGAAATGGGACAATTGGCCCTCGTCTTCTGAAATGGGACAATTGGCCCTCGTCTTCTGAAATGGGACAATTGGCCCTCGTCTTCTGAAATGGGACAATTTGCCCGTCGTCTTCTGAAATGGGACAATTTGCCCGTCGTCTTCTGAAATGGTACAATTTGCCCTCGTCTTCTGAAATGGGACAATTTGCCCGTCGTCTTCTGAAATGGGACAATTTGCCCGTCGTCTTCTGAAATGGGACAATTTGCCCGTCGTCTTCTGAAATGGGACAATTTGCCCGTCGTCTTCTGAAATGGGACAATTTGCCCGTCGTCTTCTGAAATGGGACAATTTGCCCGTCGTCTTCTGAAATGGTACAATTTGCCCTCGTCTTCTGAAATGGGACAATTTGCCCGTCGTCTTCTGAAATGGGACAATTTGCCCGTCGTCTTCTGAAATGGGACAATTTGCCCGTCGTCTTCTGAAATGGGACAATTTGCCCGTCGTCTTCTGAAATGGGACAATTGGCCCTCGTCTTCTGAAATGGGACAATTTGCCCTCGTCTTCTGAAATGGGACAATTGGCCCTCGTCTTCTGAAATGGGACAATTGGCCCTCGTCTTCTGAAATGGGACAATTTGCCCTCGTCTTCTGAAATGGGACAATTGGCCCTCGTCTTCTGAAATGGGACAATTTGCCCTCGTCTTCTGAAATGGGACAATTTGCCCTCGTCTTCTGAAATGGGACAATTGGCCCTCGTCTTCTGAAATGGGACAATTTGCCCTCGTCTTCTGAAATGGGACAATTGGCCCTCGTCTTCTGAAATGGGACAATTGGCCCTCGTCTTCTGAAATGGGACAATTTGCCCTCGTCTTCTGAAATGGGACAATTGGCCCTCGTCTTCTGAAATGGGACAATTGGCCCTCGTCTTCTGAAATGGGACAATTTGCCCATCGTCTTCTGAAATGGGACAATTTGCCCTCGTCTTCTGAAATGGGACAATTGGCCCTCGTCTTCTGAAATGGGACAATTTGCCCGTCGTCTTCTGAAATGGGACAATTGGCCCTCGTCTTCTGAAATGGGACAATTTGCCCATCGTCTTCTGAAATGCCAAGTACCATTTAAAAAATGGCATTCTTCGTTAGGCTAACTGACATAATTTCATGCCAACAGATCTAGTTATTAAATGTCAGGCTCAGTTGATAACATGCAATATTCACATGAATAATGATGCGGGTGAATCTCGCAACAAGTGTGCATTTCTCTTTGTTGGTTGACTTGTTCGATCCAATCGCTTCGTAGGCACCTCTAGTCACCCTGATACCCTGATACCTGGTTTCTGAGCCAAGCCTTGTTATTTGTTAATACTTGCACGCTGGGGATGTCCATTTCCTCCTACACAGTTTCACTGCGTGGAAAATGCTGTAGCTTGCTGAATAACATTGACACGTATGATTCGACCTTCTACATTCGACAATTGCAATTTATTTTTGATTATTATTGAAGGTGAGGTACAGGAAGATGTACACTTGAGGCTAAATGAAATAGTTTTTCGGAAATTTCAATTTGAAGACATTACAACTCTAAAACTAGATTGAATAATGATGATTTGTATTGCCCTATTTGTTATAGATCATCTGAATCTGTCCTCGAGTCATGAGTTATGACGTGGCCTATATGCTTCTGTACAGAATCGAGCCGCATCCTGGAGGACAAACGAATTAATTCAATTGCTAAAGTTGAGATGACGATGTGTCTAGTTTTGTGTTGAGCAAGGGAAATGAGTATTGCCATTATTCGTTAAATTTAGTTTCTGGATTGTGCTGTTGAAAACATGAAACACTTGAGTGTGACCTGATCGACCGCTTAGAGTGTCGGCTAGGACAACGCTATGCATTCTCACGGCGAGATGAAAAAGGTGCAGCATGTATTTTCTTTGCTATCTGGAGATAATTAGAATGTTTGATTAGTTTCACAAAATCTGATCATTTGAGTCAGTCCTACTGAAAGTTTTCAAGACGCCTTGTAGTTCATGGTCGTATTTAAACACCCATCCATATGATAATTATATTACCCACATTCTGGAGGAGTCATAGTCAATAGCGTCCTAAAATACGCTCAATTTTTTTATATTCATATATTTTCTATTGACATTGAGTTCAACGACGCACTGTACTGATGACTACGATCTATTGGCGTCGGTGAATGATGAATGAGATGATGGGGTGATGAGATGAGAGGTTATTTTATCAGGTGTTTTTGGATAGTGGGAAGGAGTCGGTCGTGGCCTGTTGTTAAGAAAACATCCCAGTATTGACCTGAACGACAGAGGGAAACCACGATGCACCCCTGTCAGGACTCCTGTCTCCTGAATGACGGTTCACTGAGCTAACAACTCGACCACATGTCTCAGTTTTATAACGCTGATGATAATAATGTACCTTACCAATGCCAACATAAACATGTGAATGAACTGATGTGAGTGTTTTGACTGATCATCACCCCTCGAACAGTGCACATCTGATGGCAGATCTCTGTTCTGCTTTTTATCACCCATGCAGTGCCCGGCAGACTAGTCGATTACCACATATGTATCACTCGTTTTCCACCTGAGGCTTTTCACATCACGAGGACAATAGGGTTGTTTTCATCTTCGTGTCGCTCAAGGAAATCGCGTAGGCCTACATGACTCTTCAAAAGCATCGACACATTTATAACATATTTCAATCACGGTGCTGTCATTGAAATGAAATACGACAAATAGGCCCGCCGTATCATGATCTTTCAACATTGAAGACAATCAAATCGACACATCTTTCCTTTTTTTTTGTTCATTACATTTACAAAGGGAATTAATAACGTCATATTTTTGAATAAAAACGCAGTTTGTTTATTGGACTCATTTTTCTCGTTTCAGAACCAGAACAATTTGACTCCAAATTTGTCAGTAGGTATAATTTTGACTGATAAAACATGTTAAAATGTGTATTTCTGGTAGTGATGTCTTTGGGTAACGAATAAGGAACCGGATAACCGCCGAAATTACCCGGATACAATCTGAAAAAAAATCCTTTCTACATTTAAGGTGAGCTGAGGGGCTATGATAATATGACTATTCACCATCATATCTGTACCACCGGAGGACGGAAGGGGATTTGACAACCAAAGAGGTGCCTTCTCATAACACCTATACACTACCTGACGACGCCTACAGAGCTGCCCCCCTTCCACCCCCCACCACGTTCTCTCGTCTCGTAGGCTGAACATTCACCACAATTAATAATATGGAGGAATAAGTACCGGTATGAGAAATAGGTCATTGAAACTAGATTTCTGCTATAGGATAATATTTCACAAACTGGTCGATTGGCCGAGTGTTGGCTTTAGTAATTGGGTTCAAATCACACCAGTACGTCACTAGGTGCCAAATGACCTCGCTGTCGACGCGCCTTTGAAACCCTAATATTCATTCATTCAATATTCCACAATTTTTCCAAAAAATAAAATGTTTACTAGGATTGATAAGATGGGGGAATAAGTATAAGGAATAGGGAATTGAAACTTGAATCCCGAGAATAACCATCTCTGTCATTCATTTCATTGGATAATATTTCAAATAAAACATGTAGGCCTACTACAATTAATAATATAGAGGAATAAGTTTGAAAATAGAAAATTGAGACAGGATTTGATATTTCACGAACAATGTTTCAAATTGAAACATCTCCTTCAATTGATTATATGGAGGAATGCATATAAGGAATAGGGAATTGAAACTTGCTCATTTGGATAAATTAAGAATCCCGTAAATTACCATCTCTATTTCGTTCATTCTACAGGATTATATTTTACGAACATTTGTTTTAATGAAACGTGCTACAATTATTAATAATATGAAGGAATAAATACGAGAAGGTATGAGAAACAACTGTACATATTAACACGCGAAGAAGATTTGAACTTGTTTGAACAATTCTTGATTCATCCAGAAGAAGTAAGATTCATTTCCCCACTTTCTATACTTATTCCTCCATATTATTGACTGCGAGTTGGTACATGTTTCATCTAAACAATTGTTCGTGAAATATTATCCTACAACAGCAATCTAGTTTTATTCCCCCACTTTCTATACTTATTCCTCCATATTATTGACTGTGAGCAGTGTTGGGTAATGAACTTTTAAAATGAACGCGTTCGTATTTTCTGAACTTTTCAATGAACGCGTTACATTTACTGTCGACGATCTTGAACTTTCTTCACGTTTGATTTTTCGGTGAACTTTAACGAAATAAAACGTTCATTTGAAAGTTCATAGCTTTAGAACACTCATAACCCTATTCGACACGATAGCACTATCCGGACTTCCTCGTCCAAATTCCGAATGAGATCGACTATTTTACGGTCTATCCCGAATGTATAATATTCCCTGTTCGGGAGTTCATCATGTGATCACTTGTCACCAGGCGAACCGGCAGCCTCGTGTGGTCAAGGTTGACGTGTTGTGACTTGTAGTTGTTCTCATCACTATTAAACTTGAGACATTCATTGTATGAAATGTGTGTGTACCGTATACATATATTATTTTTTAACCCTTTTTTCCATATAATTTTTAATGTGAATTTTTGATCAAAGTTATGATTTTTTGAATTTGAACTTGAACTTTTACCGCAAAGCCACGAAAACGAACTTTGGGCTTTTTAAAAGATCGAATTATTTGACATGAACTGAACTTTTAAAAAGTTCCTCTTATAAGTGAACTTCTTCAACACTGACTGTGAGTTAGCACGTTTCATCTAAACAATTGTTCGTGAAATATTATCCCAAGAAATGAATGCCACGGAAATGGTTTTTCTAGTGATTCTCAATTTATTCAAAAGGAGCAAGTTTCAATTGCCTATTTCTTATACTGATTCCTCCTCCTCCAGTACATGTCAGGTTGGGTAAGAAGGGGAAACGAGACGGTGCGAGAGAACGGGGGGGGGGGGAGGGGGGTGGTTGGAATCATGTTCATGTTGCTAAAGAGTACATTGAACATGTCGATATGATCGACTGTCAGCCCTGTTCATCAGTTTACGCGATCTATGGATGCTATTCTCTCTATTCCGGGTACCTGAAGGCATCATAGCAATACATCTTGATGCCAGTCGCTCGAGCCTTGAAGTGGTGTAGGGTTGGCAGGACATCACTTATTACATATTATGTATAATATATCCATTGATTAAGAACGAAAGTTAAGAGTTCTGCGTGATGAAAAAACATTTGAGTTATATGTTTCGCGAGAAAGTTTTGAAATGAAATATTCTTCAATTTTTCCTAACTAGGAAAACGCCATATATGCGTTGTTAGACGAGCGGATAGTAATAGTATGTCGACTTTTTTGCCAAACTTTTACCTACATTCGCCAATTGGGTGACATTCAAGTTAGAAATGGGTAAAAACTGCTTAGAGTGGTACCAATTTAGCACATTTTATAGTTTTTCTTCGGGATGGCTCACCCGATCAAGCTGAAAGTTTTCAGAAATGTGTATCATAATGCAACTCAACTTCACGCAAAATTATTTATTCATTTATTTTTTTGGAAAATAAAAATATTTTCTTTTTTTCCGACGTGACATTCTAAGGGGTATTTTTGAAATGTCTAAAATTTATAAGCAAAAAAGTTATCATACGATAATGCCACAAAACTATACAGATCTAAGTTAGATGAGGAACCATAACGAAAAAAAGTTTGAAGTTGATAGCTGTAGCCGTTTGACCTGTGAAGAACCGACAAAAAAACATTAAAAAAAAAAAAAAAAATCAAACACCAATTTTTTTCAGTATGTCAAATTGAATCCTCGCTAAAGATCGTCTAATGAGTTCAGGGAGCAATATTCGTGGTAGCTGTTAGGTATGCACACCTTTAACTAATATTGAGATCAGTATTCAATTACAGCATCTCAATTTCTTTGTCAGAAATCATTTCTGTTTCATCATTTGTCTATTATATCATATATATTATTATCACTGGCATCATCTCGGATGTCATTGTCACTCGTTGAAAATGAAGTGCTGGAATTAATTTAAAGCATTTGCAAATTACTTCGGTTTATTCTCAAATTTTTATAAATTATAAACTATTGGCCTCGAGTTTTTCAGCATTTCTGTTGTCGAAGACACATCATCATGTATATTGTTTTCAACACTTCCTTCCAACTTACCCATCCCCAATTGCTGTTACTGCTGTCACTGCTGTCACATGTTTGATTTGATCTGACAGAGAGAGCCGTGGTTCAGCATCTATTCTCAGACTCCCAGTAACAACATGAATAGAACAATCGAATGAAGAATTGTGATAGATTTTGATATAGGCTTATCATGAAAATTAATGGGTATTCCCCATTACTTCAAAGTTGGTTTACTCAAGCCTGTGATGAAAGAAGAGCTCTATAGCCGCGTAAATCACACCAAGGATTGAACTTTATTTCAAATATTGATTTCGCAATATATATATATATATATATATATATATATATATATATATATATATATATATATATATATAATATATATTTATATATATATATATATATATATATATATATATATATATATATATATATATATATATATATATATATATATATATATATACAATTATGTATGTATGTATGTATGTATGTATGTATGTATGTATGTATGTGGGTGGGTCATTATCAAAAAAAGTGCTAATATGCTGTCCCTCCGTTCCATCTTTTTTTAAAAGATAGAATATTACAAGTATCTATCCAAAATCAACACATAGACTACAGCTGAGGTATATGTGATACTTTCTCTGCTTAGCCATAGTTAATTGTATAAATATTGCGCTGTAATCACACTTTTGTGTCGAGAATCATGTGAAATCATGTGACCCCTTCGACATAATGGCTAATGGTTGTATGAAATTAACAAATTCATCAGTTGGAAATCGTTTGTGTTTTAGTAAATTTAAATACCCTGAACAGAGATCTTCTCATTCGTATATTGGTAGCAAATCCACTCCATGTTTTTATACAAGTTTTCGTAGTTTGAATTGTGTCCCCCTGAGTTGTCATGACTGTTACGTCATGACTGTTACCAAGCTAAAATTCGTTAGATCCAAGAGCAAGAAGGCAGTGTATATGTTCAGGAGTTTCACTTTGCCTGCAAGAATCACTTGTATTGGAGTCAAATATCTGGTATCGAAATTCTCGACAAGAAATCCACAAAGAAGTTTGAAAAAGGCGCGTATTTTTATTCAATGTCATGAATGTTACCTAGTAAATTTTCGAAAATATTATTCTAATCTAGATTTAGTCTGCAGTATTATCTTGAACCATGAAGTAGCTTTCATCTCACATAACGTCAAAAATATCCCTGGCCTCACGGCTTGCCTGGAATTTGGCAAAGTTATGCCGGTGTGAGTGTTACTTGTCATGACTGTTACTTTATAATGTAGCAGTCATGCCTTAGAAGTAACATTCACAAACCAATGTGATACGTGGTAACTATTGATGTGATATTTTTAGATTCAGAATTGTTTGTAGGCCTACTATTCATCAAGCACCACAACAATAGAAATATTCTCACAATCGTCGAGGACGACATCTTTAGGTGCCTACGATCAAGTGCTGGCCATATAACCCAGCCCATCATTGAGTAACCTTAGCGCGCGAGATTTAGGATATAAATTTCCTCCAGTTATTGACATTTCTTGAAGAAAATGAGTATGTTTCATGATGAAATATAAGTAAACACTATTGTAGTTGAGATTTTTCTTTTTTTATCTTATATATTTTTTTTATTTGTATATTTTTTAACTCACCAAACTATTAACCCTCCCCCCCCATCGCCCCCGACCCCCCCCCATCGCCCCCGACCCACTCCCCCCGCGAAACCTTCGCGGGTGCTTGTACAACAACCCACCAAAGTGTTATCGCAATCGGATGAGCGGTATAGGAACGCACAAGGGACAAACAAACAAACACACAAACATTCATTTTCATATATATATATATATATATATATATATATATATATATATATATATATATATATATATATATATATATATATATATATATATATATATATATATATATATATATATATATATATATATATAATATATATATATACATTTTCACTAATTCATAGGCCTATATATATTTATTCATTTATTCTATTATATGTTTTCTTCCATCTGTTTGCAGCTTTGTTCAACGGCAGACTTGGCAATACAAATCCCCGGCAACTTGAGCCAAGATGGTAGCTTCTATCGATTGGATTATTCCCCTCCTCACGGCAAACCTGCTCCGAACACTTCCATCGCCTCGAGCGACATCGGGGACGTGATTGAGTTCTCCGGAGGATTACCGGGAACCAAGTATGAGTTCTGGCTGTATTACTCCAACTCGAGTCTCAACGACTGGCTCACTTGGACTGCTTCAATCACCACAGGTTAGCATATAGGGCTGTATTGCCCCTCTAATTGCCCCTATATCTCTCAGTAGCATTTGCATTGTATGACACAAGGATAAATGTGACTCGTGGACTATAATCTAGTGTTTGTTTCAGCTCCTGATCCTCCGTCAAACTTGTCCGTGAACGTGCGCAGCGGGAAAGTAGCTCAAGTCTCATGGAGTCCACCAGCCGTTGGCCACTACTCGAGTTTCAAATTGAAGGTAAGTAACAACGCATCATGCCAAGTAACCATGGCTTACAGCGACGACTAACCCTTACTCGTTTGTACCGGTATATCCACACCAGCATTATCCCCCAGGCTCAGTCACCTCAAGTCCAGTCTATTCCCGGATCTTCAAATTACGTGGCTGTTGATGGGGTCATTCACCAAAACAATAATCAATCAATTGTGGGAAACAAATTTCATTTAGTGTTGATAGGCATGAAGCTTCATTTAATGTTTGAAGGTGTTTTATTCTTGAGTAAAAGTCATGACTTTGATGGATGTATTTTATTGGCCCAGTGAACAGACTTACTTGTGCATGGGACTAGACTTGCCAAAAAATACAGATGAATAAAAACAACTACCCATTATTTTAGGATGGATAAGTTTCATTATAGTACGTCTGGTCATCGACACAACACATTATTAATTTTATAAGCCGATTTTTTATAAAAATAATACTTGTAAAAAGAGGTTTGAAATGACGAAATAGTTTAAACTGATATGTTACTTCAGCTCTACTGTGCTGTTAGATAATTGGTGGTATGTGATAAAAAGTATCATGGTAATAGCCAAGGCTGGAAGTATTGGGGAGGAAAGAGACATGAAAGCAATGTTTACAGGCATGCTACAAGATGGATGAAAAAGAGAAGGTGGTGGATGGCTAGGGTTAATGCTGGAAAAGCAGTGATTTTGTAGCGTAGGAGGAATTGGAGTGGTTTGTTAGTTGACAGAGGATTAGCGTAGCGGTTTGGAAGGGACAAAAGCAGGAAAAGCATTGATTCTGTGGCGTAGGAGGAATTGGAGTGGTTTTTGACTTGACAGAGAATAAACGTAGCGTATTGGAAGGGACAAAAGCAGGAAGAGCAGTGATTCTGTGGCGTAGGAAGAATTGGAGTGGTTTTTGACTTGACAGGATTAGCGTAGCGTATCGAAGGGGACAAAAGCAGGAAGAGCAGTGATTCTGTGGCGTAGGAAGAATTGGAATGGTTTTTGACTTGACAGTGGATTAGCGTAGCATATCGGAGGGGACAAAAGCAGTGATTCTGTGGCGTAGGAGGAATTGGAATGGTTTTTGACTTGACAGAGGATTAGCGTAGCTTATCGGAAGGGACAAAAGCAGGAAAAGCAGTGATTCTGTGGCGTTGGAGGAATTGGAATGGTTTTTGACTTGACAGAGGATTAGCGTAGCTTATCGAAAGGGACAAAAGCAGGAAAAGCAGTGATTCTGTGGCGTAGGAGGAATTGGAGAGGTTTTTGACTTGACAGGATTAGCGTAGCGTATCTGAGGGGACAAAAGCAGGAAAAGCAGTGGTACTGGAAGAGTTGACAGTGCCACAGTTCACAACCCTGAGATTGGATTGCACAGGGCGATGGGGGATGACAGTAAGTATGTATGCTAGTGATGGCTGATGATTTGTTTTCCTCCAGGTGTTGAGCCTATCGGAACAACAGCCAGCGACCAAGTCGGTCACCGTGGAGGAAAGCACGTTTCACTCATCGCTGCAGAACCTCACTCCCGGCGCCTCCTACCAAGTCCAGTTGTTCACGGAATATGACAATAAAGAGAGTACTGCGTACACCTCGAGAAACTTCACCACAAGTAATTACATGCCCTACATACACGCATTAGTAAATAATTAAAGACCCAGCTCATATTGAAAATGTAGTTTCACCTGGTTTGAATTTAAAAAAACATGCCATTTTGCTGTTATGGTGTTTGATTCAATCAGACTGTTCCATTTGAATACAGAAATTTAAATATAAACAAAAATTAGACTGTTTTGTAGGATTTTTCAAAATTTAAAATTGCATCCAGTGTTGGGTGATGAAGTTTTAAAATTAAAGAGTTCATTTTTTGAAACTTTTTGATGTGAACGTTTACATCTTCGAGCCAGAAACGTGAACATTTAAAACGTTCAATTTTGTATCTCTGGATTATTATCACCCATATGCATTGTGGGCTTCATAGCTACCAGATTCACTACCCTACCAAAACCTTGGCAGCATATTGACGTAGCATACTTTGTTGCTTCTCAGACAGTCACGTGTGGTAACCTGTAGACTGTGTATTGTTATAGGCAGGACATGGACTGAGCTTTTAAAAAGTTTCTTTTAAAACTGAACTTTCCCCAACACTGAATTTGCATCATTGGTTCTGCTATTTCTGTTGTTTTTTGGGGAAAATATATAACTGTGCTACCCAAAGCGAAAAACACAACTTCATTTTAGATAAATATAAGTTTTGACTAGAAAGAGTTGTGACTTGGTTTATTGTTTCGCTAGTTTTTGTGAATTTTGGACAAATGTAAAGAAATAAGATCCAGTTGATATTCCAAGTTTGATAACTTGGTATGATAACTTGATAAAAAAATGAGAAAATGGATGATTCAAGACAAATATAGAAAATCTAGATGAAATCATATAAAATTAGAATAACTTGGGATGTCCTATACGTCTAGATATTATTTTAGTTTTGTCATCAAATCTTTCAAAAATTGTTGATGCAAACTTAACAAGAGAGAATGTTCTGACTCCATTGTATTAATTTTCAATAATGCTCAGTTTCTTCATCATTAATTGATATTTCACATATGTATATGTAACATTTAATTATTCACATGATTTTGTTTTATAGAACCAAATACTCCCGGCAAGTTCATAGTGTGGTTCCGAAATGAAACCACGTTGCTTGTCTTGTGGCAACCACCATATCCAGCTGGGATCTACACTCACTACAAGGTAAAGTACATTGTTTTCACACTAACTCAAGCCATATCATTCGTTATCTCTACCCGAATGACAACTAACACCTCACGTACCCTATTCTCTAACACTTTCGTCAGACTTCTCACAGTGACAACTAACACCTCACGTACCCCATTCTCCAACACTTTCGACAGACTTCTCACATTGACAACTAACACCTCACATACCCTATTCTCCAACACTTTTGTCAGACTTCTCACAGTGACAACTAACGTCTCACGTACCCTATTCTCCATCACTTTTGTCAGACTTCTCACAGTGACAACTAACATCTCACGTACCCTATTCTCCAATACTTTAGTACACAGTGCCAACTCAAGTCGACACGAGATCTCATTGGACGGATGTTTTTGTTGAGCTAGTACATTATTTACCATGGCAATATATATTTGACCAATAGTAGCGCGATGATCAAACGTGAATAGAAATAGTTTTAGTCAGTTAGTTTTAGTTTTATTAGCTCTTTTACGTATACACTTATGTTTTTTAAACAATCAAGTATAAAAATTGTCATTGTCATATGAATAGAATCACATATAACATCATTTGTAAGTCAATGTGAGTGAATGCACAATTCAATTTCAATTTCAATTCAAAAATCATTTTATTCTATACATGGTACATGAGGAATTACAGTTGTATGAAATGTACAGTTTTTCATTTTTCACAAATTGATTACATTTATGTCTATAGTCAACATACACACACCTTTATAGTATAGATAGGTTAATCCTGAAAAAGAAAAATATGCATACAAGATGCATACATATCAGTATATTATCATCAGGGGCGGCTCGTGTGTAAGTACTGCTGAAAGGCAGCACTCCCTACGATTTTCCAAATTCATGCCATTCTTCAAATAAATTCATCTTGAATAAATAATTTCTTTCATGTCTTATAATGTTTTTCTCCAGCAATTATCGTTGAGAAAAATACAGCTTCATACAAAGTATTATCAAAATTAACGTAATTATTCATTGTTGAACGCCCGCGGCGTCAAATGCATCAAAATATCTAAACACCGCTGAGCGCCTGCAAGCGAGCGGGAGGCAACCTTTGATGCACGTTTCGGGACTGCACAACTTGCAGTGCATGGTTCCCGATAGCTGGCGGAAGGATGATGGTAAAGATGGTGCGCGGAGAGGGGGGGAGCGCGTGACACTAGCCTGTACGGCGTACTGCATAAGGGACAGCACCTAGCATGAACTTCTCCAAACACTGCGAGACACCGTGCACTTCTTGCTCGCGCGGCCGGGTGTTTCGAGTCGATTGACAAGTTTCACCACTGCAATTACCAAGTTCTATATATTTTACACCCGATTGAGTTGATTTTTACATTATGGTCTCACATTACCCACAGAAAAATGTAAAAAATACATGATTGTAAATATTTTTTTTCAAATTGAAAGTCAAAACATGTATATTTTTTATTGACATGGAGACACTTTTTCTAGAAAATAGCCCGAGATGAGTTGGGCGTTTTTTTCTGTTATAGGAATTACAAATTAATTAATCTCACACATATTTTCTGATCCAAGTTATTCGATAATTTTTCAATTCAACAATTATTTTGGCATGCTGTTTTCAAGATTTACTGATAATAACGTACAACTTGAATTATTATCCAGTTCATGAAAAACATACACACAAAATTTGAAAATACAGCTGGTAAAATAGATTTTATTCACTTTTTCATTCCAGAATATATTGAAAAAAGATGCTAAGGAAACGGCCATCAAACTTTACAGTACCGGTATTCCATTCTGAAGCGATTTTGGTTCGCCACTAGATGATTAAAAGTTCATTATAAAATATACCAGTGGATTAATTCACATTATGTCTTCAGTATACCCAAAAGGAGAACTGAAATAAATGAATCAAACCAAAAGAGAAGGTGAACTCCAACAAATGGACATATTATCAGTGGTGTCTTTACTTAATAGTCGGGATAGTTTCGTACTAAGCTTTTGGCGGATGCATTACGTATAGTGTCACGCTAAGAAATCATGGCTGAGCAGGGCCGTGCATTCCAGGTATGCGGGGTATGCGGCGCATACCCAATCATAATTACACATTACACATCTAATTGAATTGTGTTCTCTGAGATTATCTAGTGAATTGTTTTCGAAATTGCGGGTCAATATTTTCGGTTAAGAGTATAGTTTTGCTAACTGCAAGCGCAAGAATAAGAGTAACTCGTGTTGGGTATGCCGTGAAAACATCGCATCGCCAGGGTAGCGAAGGAGTGGATTACACGCGCAGATTTACCGTTCTAGCCCAGATTCATCAAGCGGGGGAGACATCGCGAAAAGGTAGGCTTGGTATGCGATGAAATGATCGCATGCCGTGGATTTTTCTCTAGGACACATCACGTACAGCAGTCTTAGGCCAGGCCTATAGTCACGTGTGAACTTGAGCAAGTGTTTAGGTATTGTATTTGTAGGTTATAAATGAGAGTAATCATAAATGTAAACGTATGAAGTTTGGTGATTTATGAACAAGTGAGCTAAGTTCATATTGAACACAGAACAGATTGTAATGAATTAATCATCATTAAATTCAGTGTTTTTCAATTCTCCTATTAGTATGGAAGTAACCGTCGACCACATAGAGGTGACCCCAGTCACTGTGGCTAATCTCTAGCTAGCCACTACTACATTGATGAAAATAATAATCAACGTTATGACGTGTAAATCAAAACAAAACAGTGTATCAAAAACAGTAACACATGCGAGACCGAACACGCGCAAAAGGCTAGCTCGCTAGGCCTACCACTATACGCTACCGGTGAGATTGGAAATAGAAGCACAAAATCACATTCACAGTGAGTGAGTGAGTGAGTCCCTTGGTCACTCTTAATTTTATCATGTGTTGTGACGGCAATTAAATAAAGATGTGTTTCGTAGCGAAATTAACATTATGTCAAAGCGCAAAGCAACCATGCAATAATGAATGTCGATTATTTCAGGAAAAGTGGAGAAATATGTACTTTTTTTCACCTACTTCCAGGGCAAATCGATCTGTTGTCAGTGATATTGCATTTAAAAAAATTAAAACACTCTGAGCAAAAGTCTACCATGGAAAAAATAATTTTTTTTCCCTTTGTTTTTCCATCTGAATCCATTCATACGTTCCATCAAAGGTCAACAAAATACACCAAAAATTATGGTTTGAAAAAAATTCCCTGCAGGGCTAAAATGGGGGGCCTTGCCCCCCAAACCCCCCGCGGGTCACCGGCTTCGCACATACTACCCTGTCTGTGCTAATCGTTCTTCTTAAGAGTAGCATACCCAGCAAAATAATCACCGCACGCCGCTGTGGCTGAGTTATATAGACCCACTAATCATGTGGATCGATTGAATTATAGAACTTTTAATTTCATTAAACTCGATTTTTGAATTATAGTTTCCAAATGAATAAATCGAAATATTTAAGTTTAGGCAGCATTAAATTCAAGATATCTTTTTTCAATAAATCCGCAAGGACAAGGTCGACAGATTATGATTGAGTTATGAAGAGGGATAATGTTGAGATCTGAATATGGATGTTAAATGACAAAATTGCGTCTATGAGGGTAAAATATTTCGCACAAAAAAATATTTGAAAAATAAAATATCGACGAAAAATATTCCCTATTGACACTCATTGTTCTGTGGCTTTGTACCTTTGTGTATCATTTTTTCATCAACTGCAGTACTCCCTATTGTTAAAGTCACCAGCCGCCACTGATTATCATAAATAAATATTGGAAAGTAGGACTTGATTTAAAGAATATTATTTTGTGATGGACGATATGAGATGAATGATAGATGATGATGCAGAGTAAAAGAAACTAGCGATGTGAGAATGATGAGGTGGGTACAGGTTGGAGGAAACACACGGACAGTGTGATGGGCGATATGAGATGAATGATAGATGATGATGCAGAGTAAGAGAAACTAGTGATGTGAGAATGATGAGGTGGGTACAGGTTGTAGGAAATACACGGACAGTGTGATGGGCGAAATGAGATGAATGATAGATGATGATGCAGAGTAAGAGAAACTAGTGATGTGAGAATGATGAGGTGGGTACAGGTTGGAGGAAATACACGGATAGTGTGATGGGCGATATGAGATGAATGATAGATAGATGATGATGCAGAGTAAGAGAAACTAGTGATGTGAGAATGATGAGGTGGGTACAAGTTGGAGGAAATACTGGACAGAGCACAAAAAACACACACACATGTGTGGACTAGACAATGCGAGTAGTGGGAGGTAGATTCCACAAGAATCACAAACTCAGGTCACCCACTACATTTCCCATGGACTCGGAAGGGAATAACCAACAGGTGAAAATCACAGAAATTGATAATTAACTAAAACTCACAACATGTTTGGATCTTGTCAGATCTCGTATTCTTGACACCTCTTCTTCTCAAAGAAACACACTGCAAACTACTTCCTGTGCTGGCTTGCCTGGGTCTACCACCAGAGTGCACTGTCTGTCCACAGCACCTTCTGGGCCTAGAGTTTCTCTTACCTTGCGTCATCATCTATCATGCATCTCATATCGTCCATCACAAAATAATATTCTCATTATAAATATTATTGGGAATGTTGTGACGTATTATCGGAACTTCCTGAAACTGCACAAGATGCACGGTACATGTCGGTATATCCTTGACAGAAATGTACGTTGTGGATTCTGACAAGACAGATTATTATTGAACTTGAAGAAGACCGTGTTTGAGATATTGATATGTGAGGGCTTGATGCAGTCCAAATGGCTGAAATATTGGTCGAGTACTATAAGAGGTCGTGCATGCAAAATTATTTTCATGTATTCAATTAGACAGCTGTGCCTAGATTCGACTCAAAGTTTCGTTGTTACATATTTTACGTTTTTTCCTTTATAAGAAGGTGAGTATTGATTCTTGTGTATTGCGGATAATTGTTGAGCAAATATTTCAGTGAGAAATGCCTTTGAGCTTTTATAATTGATACTATTGCC
>OZ023327.1:25136693-25179193 GCA_964007535.1 Brachyptera risi
ATATATATATATATATATATATATATATATATATATATATATATATATATATATATATATATATATATATATATATATATATATATATATATATATATATATATATATATATATATATATATATATATATATATATATATATATATATATATATATATATATATATATATATATATATATATATATATATATATATATATATATATATATATATATATATATTCTTTTTTGACATTGTGGAGTTGCAGATTTTGTTCTTGGAGTGTAATCTTCTTCTGTGCAGTAGGACATACTAATTGTCCGAGTCTATGTTATCAATCAGCACTATTTTGTAACTCTGATTGTGTTCTTTAACAATAAATGTATATGCAGGTGTCGATCGATCCTCCGGATGCTCTGGAAAGCGTGCTGTATGTGGAGAAAGAGGGAGAACCCCCTGGGCCGGCGCAGGCTGCTTTCAAAGGGCTTGTACCGGGCCGAGCATACAACATATCGGTGCAAACAGTCAGTGAGGATGAGATATCGGCACCGACGACAGCGCAATACCGAACTGTCCCTCTCAGACCGCTCAACGTTACTTTTGATAAGAACTTCATTACCTCTCACTCGTTCAAAGTGCAATGGGAGCCGAGGAAAGGTGTCAGCGAGTTTGATAAATACCAGGTAAGTCCAGGACAATATAATCTAGTGTAATATTGGCTATTGATGTGTTCGATTTGTGCAGTGGCACTCGGTGGAGTTCTGAGAAGGGGTAGTTCTTAGCGTTGTAGTTTCTTAGCGGGGGGGGGGGGGGGGGGGACGCAGCAAGCGTCTCTCTAGGCAGGCTCGACAATAGGAACAAGGAAACATAGCTCAACTATGTAATAAAAGTATGGCATAACAATCTGATGGAAATTGATTTGTTTGTATTCTTATCATGAAATACAGTACATTGAATATTTTCGTTATTGTTGATATTTTTCGATTTTTTTCCCTCAGCTATATATTTTTAATTTCTTATCATTATTATACATTTTTTTCTGGATGAGCTGTGCTCACCTAGCTAGCATTGGCTGCACACATCTGATTCAGATCTTGGAGAACTGGAAGAGAGATGTGACTAAAAGTTGTCATAGAATAGGCAAGACTGAGATGATCATCGAGCTGGGATTGATAATGCCAAAAGGGCAATAGAAAGAGTTGGTGGCTGGGTAGAATTGTGTGGAAAGATTGTGACAGATATTGCTTGTAAAAGAGCTCACATAGGACATCAGTTCAAGGTCATAGTTATGGGGTCGAGATCAGACGTGGGCAAATATCTATTTCTGAGGAGAACGGGTCATGACTGGAATGCTTTGAATGCAGAGATGATATCAAAGGGAGAAAGTTTAAGTGGAAAGGTTCTCAAAAGAAGATTGATGAAAAGTCTTGAAGAACAAAGAAGATAAATTATGGATTCATTACCCTTCATCATTTATCCTTCTATCATTTTCACATTTTTTTGATAAGAATACAATATTCTATTATATTTTTAGATTGTAATATTAGAATAGTGCTATGGTAATTGCAATTGTTGTTGAGTCCTCGCCACCGTCTATGACATTCGTCGTGAGTGTGGAAATAAAATAAATCAAGAAAGAAGGCGTGAGTGTCACTTTTGTCTTTTTCTCATATTCATGTATTGTCTTACTGAGGTCAATACGCTGAATTGAATGAAAAATGTGGCGCAAGTGACATCTTGGTACTTTTTGAGATATCAACGTTTTCGAGTGGTTATGACTGAGTGATAGTTCAATAGATGATTTTTCATCTTGTCTGGGTGTTTGTTAGAACATGTCAAGAACATGTCAGAGCCTGCCAATATGGCTTGAGCGACATGAAAAGAATACTAGAAGAAGGGTTCAAGCAACATCTCGGTGCCAAGTGCAGCCGTATGATGTATTTGTTTCGGGAGTATCTGCCATAAGTACAATTAATAATCATAAGGATGATAAGAGACTTCATTTTTGAGGCTGAAAAAGTGATCAACAATACCATATCTCATAGAAATAATATGTGGAGTTGATGTTTTTCAAACTGGTAGAATATGGAATATAATTGAGGTGACAATGTGTTTTATGCGTGGTGCTGTTTGTAGGTGAACATAAGCGTGCGACGTCAGGCACCAGTGACTCGTAACCGAGATGAACCAAGCACGTGGGAGTTCCACGAGAACCTGGAGCCAGGCCGAACCTACCAGATTGTAGTCAAGACAGTATCTGGCAAGGTTACCAGTTGGCCAGCAACCGGTAACGTCACTCTCAGTAAGTACTCTATATCCAAATCAGTATACACACCTATTAGCAACTAAAATAGTGGCTATACAAAGACATTATTTTTTTATTATTTAACTCCTGCAAATGCACATACATGCGCGGTGGCAAGTTCCCTAAGTACCCCTATCCCACCATCTCCTTAACCCTCTGACGGAATAACTTAAACCTGATTTCATCCCCTTCAAAAACATTTCTACTAAGCCCATTCCAGTCCCTACCTGTCCTATTTAAGAGAGAGAATTTACCGACATCTATTGTAGCCCCCTTTATGACTACCGCTCTATCATGACCCCGCCTACCTCCATACCCTGACTTATTTCTTTTTATCAACTCATGCAGCTCCCCCCACCCCCCCTCTCCCTCCATTACCCTGAAGAAATTACATAAACGATCCTCCTTCCTCCGTATTTCCAATTTCTGCCACCCCAGGTCTCTCATCATCTCAGTTGGACTCTCCAACATTCTTACCCTCTCCCCCCTTTCATTCTCATCCCATTTCCACCTCCTAACCCTACTTGTAACCCTTCTCACAGCAATCCTTTGAACCCTTTCCACATCCCTTATCTCACCTAATCTATAAGGATCCCAAACTGAACTAGCATATTCTACCATGGGACGCACTAACGAGAAATATGCTTTTTCCTTAATCTCCATACCTGCCCCCCTAAGTTGCCTCATTACAAAGTTTAGTGCATTTATACTCTTTTTTACTATTCTCTCAATCTGACTCCCCCACCCTAGACGCCTATCAAATACCACCCCCAAATACTTGTAGTTTTCCACCAACTCCAGCGTCTTCCCTCCTACCTCATACACTACATCTGTCCTTATGTTTCTCTTACCGAATGTGACTAACTTGCACTTTCCTGTATTCAACCCCATCTTATTTGACTGAACCCAACGATTAATTGCCGCTAAATCTACCTGAAGAGCTACTACATCCTCCTCTGTAATGATTTCCCTATATAACACACAATCATCTGCAAATAACCTTATTTTCGAATCAACAACACTAGTCAGATCATCTATATATAAATCAAATAATAAGGGACCCAACACACTACCCTGTGGAACTCCTGACGTAACCTTAGTCTCACTTGAAACCTCTGAACCCACCCGAACTCTTTGCACTCTATCCTGAAGAAAGTTTCCAATCCAATTAACCAACCCAGCATTCCCAACGGACATTTTTAACTTCCCTAATAATATATTGTGATCTACCTTATCAAAAGCCTTCTCGAAATCTAAAAACACTGCATCAACACGTCCCCCCCTATCAACTACCCCAGCCAACTCTTCTGCAAGACCTAACAACTGCGTCTCACATGAATAACCCTTCCTAAACCCATGCTGCACTTCTGAAATACTCCTTCTTTCATCTACCTTCTCCACTACTCTCTTTATAACCACCCTTTCCATTATCTTACACACATGCGATGTTAAACTAATTCCCCTGTAGTTGTCTACCCTACCCCTTTGCCCTCCCTTTGAAATTGGAACCACCTCCGCTTTTTTCCAAACTTGCGGTACTCTACCTGCTGTGAGTGAAGCTTGAAACAACCTTAGCAAATAACCTACAACTCCCCTACCCGCTAATTTCAGTAGATCGCTTTGCACCCCATCTATGCCTGGCGACTTCCCACTTTTAAGTTTCCTTAATACATTCCACACTTCTCTCTCTGTAAGCAGAACCTCCTCCCCATCCCCCTCTATTGCTTCCTCCTCCCCCATAATTCCATTCGCATTGAACACTTCCCCATAGAATCTATTTAAAGCTGCTGCCTTCTCTATGTCCGTTTTCCACTCATTCCCTACCTGATCAACTAAAGTTGGCAACTCCCTGCCACTACCTTTCTGACTAGAAACAAACTTATACATTCTATTCCAGCTACCTTGCACATCACGTTCATTGAACATACCCCCCATGAATCTTTCTTTTGCCTCCCTCTTGGCCCTGTTTAATTCCCGCCTTAGTTCCTGGACCACCTCCTTTCCCTCCCCTGACGCCCTCCACTTCCTACTCATCTTTCTACCCCTCCTCTTAAGCCTCCTAACCGTACTATTATAGTAAGCCGGATCTGCATTTGCCTGTAGCACCTTATAGGGAACCAACTTATCCCTAACCTCTTCATATATTTTCTGAAAATTGAACCACAGCCCTTCAATATCATCCATGTCTATCTCGCACCACTTCTCAAACCTATCCTCAAAAGCTTTTCGAACCTCCCTTGCCTGCACCCTTTTGTAACCCCAAACTTTCTTCCCAACGTTTTTAGTTTGAACCGGAGCTAATGCTAAACTGACTATGGGTATTCGATGATCACTGATGCCTTCAACTACCACCGTCCTCGCCCACAACTCTATTGGCCTTACTAACACTACGTCTAGAATATTAGTTCCCCCTAGCCTTTTACTCCTAGTTCCCTCCTCCACAACCTGATGAAAACCTTCATTTAATATACCCGTAACAATATTTTGCACTACTCCCCTCCCATGTTCTGTACCTCCTACCTCCCACCGTACATTAGGCATGTTTAAATCTCCCGCTATAATTAAGCTCTCTACATTATCCCTAGCACTAAGCCTATCCTCCAAACGATGAAGCAATCCTAAATCCCCCCCCGGAGGCCTATATGCCGCGATTACTTCAAGAGACTGCCTGCCTACCATTATCCTCATACCCATCATCTCTACCTCCTCTTCTTTCCAGAGCAACGTCCCTTGGATTCCTCTTTTAACTGCTACCATTACACCCCCTCCGTGCCTATCCCTATCTCTCCTGTGCAGAGTGTAACCATCTACAGTTAATTCACCTTCTGTAAACCCCTCTCCTAGCCATGTCTCCACTGCCACCACCACTTCTGGCTGATACAATTCTAACAGCGTCCTGAATTCATCCACCTTATTTGCCAAGCTTCTACAATTTACTACCATTAGACTAATTACTGGGCCGTTACATTCCTTCAACATTTTTTGCCCCCCACCCATTTTACACCCATCTACTTCAGCCGTTTTTCCCTTACCTACCTCATCCCTCACTAGTCAGGCCTGTGCTACCAGCCTACCACCTACCCTCCCTAACAACTCACCAAACACACACTTTCCCTCATCCGACAGATGAAGCCCATCTCCACATAGGCCTTCACCTTGCAGCCAACAATTGGCATCCAAAAAACACACACCCATTCTTTCACACATACGCCCTAGAAAACTATTCATTCCGTCTACCACCCCCTTCTTTATATCCTTACGATACAAGATCCCACTAACAACCACCCTACCTACCCCAAACCTCCCAATAGCTACATTCACTAACCCCTCCATCTCCTGCACTAACTTCACCTTTCCCCACCCCTCCCTACCACTGATGTCATTCGTCCCTACGTGAATGATCACCCCCTTCCCTGCAGCATCCTCCTCCCTAACCTGCTCTAGCACCTTCTTCATCCCGGCTACACCTATTCCCGGTAAAACTGTAACATCCAGCTTCCCTCCCACCTGCACTCCTACCCCTCGAACTAGTGAGTCTCCTAGCAAGACCACCCCTCTCAACCCCTCCTTACCCACCTTGACCTTCTCTGACCTAGGTCCTGCCCTAGCCTTAGCTTTTCCCCCCTCCATAATCCCATCACTGGGCCTCGGTTCAATTCCTCCTATGTCCCTCATTTCCCTATCCCTAACTTCATCCTTCCTAACACTACGGGTCCTTAATACAGCTATCTCCCTATCAATATGTCTTCCTTTACCCTTTTGCTCAACACTAACCCTAAGACTATTCCTCACAGTTGCATCATTTGCAACCACACCTCCTACCTTAACTCCTTCACATCCCCTACCTTCTTCCCCCTCCCCACCCACAGCCCTGACACCACTTTCAGCTAGGCCTACTTCTACGCCCTTCATCTCTTCATCTTTCTTCAACTTTCGCTCCAACCCAGCAATAGAAGCTCTCAACTGCGCTTCCAATTCCCCCCACTTTCCTGCCTCTTTCTCTACTACTTTGTCCCTCCAACCCCCCACACAGCCACCACACAACCACAATAGAGAAGTTACCTTAGCTATAACTTTATACTCATCCCCCGTCATACGCGGCACACTACACGTAATATGCTCCCACCCCATGCACACCCCACACTGCACAGCCTTTCGCCTACTGCTAACAATCTTCAAACATCTCCTACAATCTTCCCCGACACCTAGGCCTACAACAACATCATCTACACCACCCTTCATTATTATCCCAAAAGCCCAACTGATATTACAACGTATGGTTCCCTGCTAGCCTTATCCCAACAATAATAACACTACCCAATAATTGAATCTATTTTCTATACTTGTCTACTTTCCCAAACAAGGACTTGAATAGGCCTACTCGTTTCCAACCCGGATACCCTTAACCTCAAAAAACAATAAGCTGAAACACGCGCTCAACACTATCAACTTTCAGGTACTCAAGCCTGTACGGATCCCCTCACTAACACTTCCACTACCTCAAATACCCTTTATTAATACACTAAACCACAAATCCACCAACTGTTCTCAAAAGAACAATTATTAACTCCCAAAAGTTAAAGCACACAAATGTAACAGATCTATCTCTCTCAAATCCAAAATGGCTCAAGTTATGCCTATTGGAGCCGTTACACAAAGTACACTTGCTTAATATATATGAAAAATCATGCACATTGGGTTTAATGACGCACTACGATCTATTGGCATCGTTGAACGATATATGAGATGATGGGACGGTGAGATGAGATGTTATTTTACTAGGTGTTTGTAGACAGTGGGGAGGAGTTTGTTTGTGGCCTGTTGTTAAGGAACCAACCCAGTATGAACTCGAACGACAGAGGGAAACCAGAAAAAACTTCTGTCAGGATGGAGGAATTGAACTTCAGTCTCCTGAATGACGGTTCAGTGTGCTAGCCACTCGATCACTTCAGGGGTTATATTAGTGCGCAGTTGACCCTAATATGCGCAGTTCTAAACTTCAAAAATGCAGCTCTTAATTTCAATTTGCGCAGTTGTAAAATAACGAATATTGTTAAATAATGAACGTTATCAAAGAAGAATTCGTCATTGAAATTCCGCGCAATAAATGAGTTAGTAAAATCAACACCATGGCTACGATAAGCGTAAGGGGGAAGTGAATCCTATAGCCAATTAAACCCTTAAAGTAGTGTTGCTATTTTTAAGTAACTAAGTTTCATTCTCTCCCTGATGTTACTCTCGGCACAAAATTCACTCTCAAAATTCCCTGCGGGGCTGTGATGTGCCCTCCCCGTTCACAACCCCCCAGTATCCGCACGGAACCTACCTCTTTATATAATTGATTTTTTTATATCCGCAGTTTTAAATTTTCACTAATATAACCACTGAACCACTTGTCTTAGTATATATGTTTGTTCTCAGAGCCCTTACCAGTACTGGATCTACACGCCAGCTCTGATGAAGGCACTGGAATCGTCCGCATATTTTGGCAACCAAACAACACCAGCTACCAAGAAGAATATAAGGTACACTTTTCACTTTTGACTTGCTTGTGTAATATTGATACTCATCTTTTTTCACTCGATATATTGACAGGATTCAGAATAGAGTGAAACCTCAGTCCATCGTTTTTCAAGGAACCAGAAAAAATGAACCGTCTATGCAGGAAAACGATCCAACCAGGGAAAATTAACATTGGTTGATTGATTGATTACTGTTTGCTTAGCGACCCCACCAACAGCTAGGTTATACGGGGCACGAATGAGTGGGTGATAATTGGTGGAACTATGAAGTGATGAAAGTGAAAGGGCGTTTAGAAAAACCCATGCCTTATGCAGAACTCGAACCCATGCCCAACGCTGACTTCAGTTTCTGAAACGGTGCCTCAGCTGACCGAGCTACCGGGGGTGGCAAATTAACATTGGTCTTCTGGGAGTAGGGTGAGATAAATTGAATGATGGAAACGGGAGAACGATGCGTAGAGGTTTCACTCGAGGGTGGCAAATTAACATTGGTCTTCTGGGAGTAGGGTGAGATGAATTGAATGATGGAAGCTGGAGAACGATGCGTAGAGGTTTCACTCGAGGGTGGCAAATTAACATTGGTCTTCTGGGAGTAGGGTGAGATAAATTGAATGATGGAAACGGGAGAACGATGCGTAGAGGTTTCACTCGAGGGTGGCAAATTAACATTGGTCTTCTGGGAGTAGGGTGAGATGAATTGAATGATGGAAACGGGAGAACAATGCGTAGAGGTTTCACTCGAGGGTGGCAAATTAACATTGGTCTTCTGGGAGTAGGGTGAGATGAATTGAATGATGGAAACGGGAGAACGATGCGTAGAGGTTTCACTCGAGGGTGGCAAATTAACATTGGTCTTCTGGGAGTAGGGTGAGATAAATTCAATTCAATTCAATTTCAATTCAATTCAATTTTTTCTTTATTTGTCACTCATTTATCATAAATCATTTACATATTATCATCTGACAAGACAAAAAGGCGGTATTCACTGCTTGTAATTGCTGTGATGTTCCATACAACCTTATTTTACTCCCTATGCCTAATTCATAAATAACTAATAATGACTGATACTAAAACAATAGTAATAATCGTATTATCATCATCAATAATTAACAGTGATGATAATTAGTACCAACAATAGGCCTAAAATAATAATAATGAGGTAGAATAATATAATAATATATAGTAATACATAAATTGGTAATATAAATGAAAGTTAGAAGTTACCACATTTTTGTGATATAATTAGATTCAAATCAATCAATTCAAATTAATGATTATTATTGAATATTGAATAACAATGCCTTTTTCCTGGCAGACTAGATCCTATTTTGGTGGATTTTATTGAGATTCTTCTTGAACGAGCTGTGACTTAGTAACTTCAGGCTATCAGGCACTTCGTTGTAGGAAACTGCGGAGTTGTAGGTGAAAGATGTCTTGAATTTAGAAGTTTTATGAGGTGCTATTGTTAGTTTGTTATTCTGTCTGGTCTTCACCCTGTGTAAGTCACTTCTCTTGACTAATTTTGTGCGGAGGTACTCTGGCTTTCCGGTACTGAGGATCTTATGTGTGGCACACTGCAAGTGTAGCTTCCACCGCTCGCTCATTCTCAGCCATCCCGCCCTCCTGATTGCAGGTGATATGTGATCAGACCTTTTCATATTATATGCAAATCTAAGACATGAATTTTGGATTTTTTGAAGTTCACTGCTGTTCTGGGCGCTTAAGCTTGGACCATATACAATGTCGCAATATTCAACCTTTGTGAGTACGAGTGCATTGGTGAGGGCCAGTTTCGCAGGTGAAGGGATAAGAGTTTCAAAACATTTTAATGATTTCAATTTGCAATATGATTGTTTCTTGACTAGGTTTACATGTTGCGTGAATTTCAGATTACTGTCTAAAGTTAAACCAAGGTTTCGTGCAGTATTGGAGACTGGTATATCCACTCCATTGATTTTGACCTGAAATCCTTCCTGGAGGACCTTGTCTCTTTGGTGCCTCGTTCCCAACAGCATTGATATCGTCTTTGTAGGGTTGAGGATCAGTGCCCTATCAGTTGCCCATTTGGAGACTGCTGCCAAATCACTGTTGACTTGTACCTCAGCTAACCGCGTTTTCTCTGGTAAGAACGACAGGTGAAGCTGTGCATCGTCTGCATAGGTGTGGCACCCACTATGCAAAATGGCGGATTGCAAATCTGCAGTGTATATCGTGAATAAGGTAGGCCCAAGGATTGAGCCTTGTGGGACCCCTGTAGCTGTTGTTAGGGGTATTGAAATTTTTTCTTCGTGTCCAGTCTTTACTTTAACCTTCTGAGTGCGGCCGTTCAGATAGCTTTCAAACCAATTCACTATCTTCTTGTCTAAGCCATTGTGTGATAGTATGGCCAGCATGAGTTTATGGTTGATGGTGTCGAAAGCTTTTGAGAAATCCAGTAGTACCAGGCTTGTTGTCTTTCCTTCGTCAATTGCTCTTGTTGCACAGTCACATACGTCCAGTAACGTGGTCGTGGTACTTCTATCCTTTCGGAAGCCTGACTGGGTACCTGGGAGTATTGCGTTATCTTCCACGTATGCCCTTAGCTGTATGAACACTACCTTTTCCAATATTTTTGATAGTGCTGGAAGGATAGTGATGGGTCGAAGATCTTTATATACTTGTGGTTTGGCGATTTTTGGAAGTGGTGTTATGAGGCCTTCCTTCCAGGCTGTGGGAAACTTGCTGGTTGAAAGAGAGCTATTAACAATGTCTGTTAGACTAGCGGTGCAGAATGGAAGGCATAGACGAACCATGGATATTGATAGGTTATCTGAACCTATTGCCTTTGTCTTTATGCTCTTTAGAACACTCAGTATTTCACTTTCATTGACATTTCGGAAGCTCTGCCAAGTTGGCGAATCATTTGGCCTATGAGATGTGTCTTGGTAAGAGTTCAGCACAGCTTGGTTAATAGTGGATTGACCGACGGAGTTAATAAGATAGCTGTTTATGTTGTCTGGGTTTGAGAGATGTATCGGTATCTGTTGCATGCTCTTTGTGCTCCGCTTATGTATGTTCCACGACTCTAATTTGGACCAAAACAATTTCGAATTATTCTTGCATGCTGTAAGGTCCATGAGAATGTACGCTTTTTTCTCACGCCAGACTGCCTTGTTGAGGTGGTTACGTAATTCTGTATAGTATTTCCATTTTGTGTCGTTTTTTTTATTCTTGTAGCTTTTTAGTGCTTTATTTTTCAGCTGTATCATTTCCCGTATTGTGGTTGTCATCCAGGGCGTGTTGGGTCCAGATATAGTTTTTATTTTGAGCGGTGCATAAGCGTTAGCTACATTAATTATGTTGTTGCTTAAACATCTAACTTTATCATCAACGTCGTCTAGATGTATACTTTTCCCCCATTCCATGTTTTCAGCGTAAGTTGACATGTCTTGTACATTTACTTTACTGAAGTCACGAAACATGAAAGTTCTTCGGTTTTTCGCCGCCGTTTTATACCTAAAAACGCATGTTGTGAGGCAGTGGTCTGTGATGCTTAACCCTCTATGATCTTTGATTTTAGTTATGTCCATTATATCAATGTACTCGATTGGCTTTGTATCTCTGACATATATGTGGTCGATTAATGTTTCTGAGTAGGTATCATTTTTCTTGCACATACCGACTCTGGTGGGTGCTTTAATAATTTGCGTAAGGCCATATCTCTTAAGGAATTTCGTCAGGAACTTGCTCTCTGCTGTGTTTTTTTTCAACATGTCTATATTCATGTCGCCTACGAATATTATGTTGTCTGCGGTGTCACGCAGAGAGTCAAATACGTTCCCAATGCTTTCTATAACGGTATATTTATAGCTGGGGGGTCTATATCCTACTCCAATTGCAATCCTCGTTCTTTTAAGATGTAGCATCAGCCAAATTTGCTCTACCGATGGTTCAGCTGACCTTTGGCAGGTTATTTCTTTCAGTCTAATATTGTTTTTGACGTAGACACACACGCCTCCTCCCCTTTTGGTGTTAGCCTCCGCTATTGTGTCTTGGCGGTCCAGCCTATGAAGTGAGTATCCTGGTATCTCCACATCGGTTGAAGATGTAGATGATGTGAGCCAGGTCTCGGTGATTCCAATTACGTCGAAATCATTGTCAACTATGATTGATTTAAAGGCCTCAAAGCCACTGTTTAGCGATCTGGCATTAATGCCAGCAATGCTGAGTGTTCTACCAGAGCCAGCCGCATCCGAGGTGTTGATCTTATGTCACAGATTCAGTCGATTCACAGGTTTCCTATTCCTCACCGTTAGGTGCCGGGCGTCAGGCAGTCGTGTTGTGAAGTCGATTACTGGTGGTAGGGCTGGACCAGCGTCGTCGTGCATTGGACTTGCATCGTCGTGCATTGGCTCCAGACTGGTGATTGGTGGTGGCGTCCTGTCAGCGTCGTGTACTGGCTTCAGGCTCGTAGCTGGAGGTGTCAGGCCTGAGATTATCGTGGAAGTAGACAGGATATGGGTAGATGTATCACGAAATGGTGAGGCGACTTGTGCAGGATTTGACTTGTGGGGAGGGGTGTTCATTATCAAAATAGCGGAAGATGTATATGCTGAGCTGGGAGACTTCACAGTGCTCATTTGTTCGACAGGTGCAACCCTTTCGAGAAAGAGAAGCGTATCCTCGGATGACCAGGATAGTGTGGGCATATTATTGTTTGCAGTCATCTTCTGCTGTAAGGGCCAAGACTCGGCTGTTGGTGTTGGCACGAGTATGCCCTTAAAAGACCACAGGTCATATGGCATCTGGTTCTTGCTAGCGCTTTGATTATCAGTGGCAATGGTTATGTCAATCAGGTGCGCGGTCTTTTCCATCTGTGTATTGGTCATTAGTCGATCTGAAGGCTCGGCTGCTAGTGTTGGCACAAGTATGTCTTTAAAAGACATCAAGTCATACGGCATCTGGTTCTTGCTAATAATGGTTTGAATTCTGTCAGTGTCAATGTTTGGCACAAATGTGGATTTGCTCAGGGCATTGAGGGAGGTTATGTCAATCAGGACCCCAGTCTTTACCATCTGTGTATCAGTCGTTGGTCTATCTGATTTGTATAGACTGTGTATTACAACATAGATGTCTGTATTGTTGAAAGTCCTATGTATGAGTTTTTTTACTGTAGGCCAGTGCATTCTATCTAACCCTGTTCCCAGGCGAGGGATGGCAAGCAGCTTGATGTCATTCAATATGCAATCTTGTTTAAGTGATTTTAAACATGCCTCTAGGACTTGTGGCAGTGGTTTAGTTCCATAAGTTGATTCTTTGGTAATCAGGTAGAAAATTTTGCGTCCATTTGAAAAGATGCTAGCTACCTCCCCTGGGCCTTTGTTTTGGCTAAAAAGATTATCAACATTGCCATATTTGTTTTTTATGGTCAGGGCGATCCCTTTCTCCATCTTAAAATCGGCTCCCACACAATGTGCCAAGGCGAAACTATCCGGTGCATTAAAAATATCCCCTTTGATTTCTTTTACATTAACTGCCCGATTAGCACCGGGAGCAGCACTATTCGCAGCTTTTGCTTGGACTTTTGTTAACTCTGAAGTTATTTGGAATTGATACGTGGCTGCTTCTGTACGGTCGGCACGAGAATCACCGCATGCATCGCGCACTAATACTTTTGCGCTCTCGTGGACACAATTGGGACTAGCTGAATTTGTACCAATTTGAATGATGGAAGCGGGAGAACGATGCTTAGAGGTGTCACTCGAGGGTGACAATCCCTATTTCAGCTGTTTGAGGACTGTTATAAATGTAGTCGTTTTTATGATGGACGTTTCAGATAGATGAGAATGAAAATGCTTTACAATATTGAATATTATTTTCACAATCAAATGATCAGATTCTCTTTGATTCAGTCCTGTTCAGTCACTATGAAGTTGTTGTTTTTTCCTAGGTGAGCTATCATGAAGTTGAAACACTCAACGGAGATAGCAACTCCATTTTGGTATCTGAAACGAGCTGTCTTCTCGAGTCTTTGCTTCCCGGCCGCAACTATTCTATCACCGTCCAGGCAGTGAGTAACCAACAAGAGTCAAACGGAACGTCCATCTACCAAGCAACCCGGCCTTCGTCTCCCATCATCCAAGACCTGCGCTCCATACGTGGAGGTTTGAACATCTCGTGGAAGTCCGATGTGAAAACACGTCAAGAGAAGTTCGAAGTGACATACAAGAGAAATGATACAGGGGAAAGTGTGACTACAACGACCATAGAATCTCATCTGGTATTAGAAGAGTTGTATCCCGGTGCAGGCTACAATGTCAAAGTATTTGCCATCAGTCATGGATTGCAGAGCGAGCCACATGATTATTTCCAAGCTGTCTGTGAGTACATTTTAATGTTGAAAATACTAGAGAACACGGGATTTGCGTTGTGTTATGAGCTTAGAAGTATGGAAATCTACAATAGAAAATAATCTGTCAGCTCAATTTATATCTACAGACATTGGATTTGAATCACTTCAAACGTTTGAAAACCCCAGCAGAATCAATGATGTCAGGGCTTCCTGCGCATTCATAACTCATTTTAATCGTTCTAAATTAATTGGTGACACTTGTTGCTATGTAGATGTAATTTATTTCCATTAATAGCTTTGATTGATGTGAAAATGCATTTCAAATGCGTTTTCTTCGTTATTTCCGTCCCGATTGTTGCAAAAATTTCTCGAAATATGTATAATAGTATTCTTCATATTCGGTGAAAATTTGAGAGGTTCTGAAGAATTCTTGTCCTGCAAGTATTTTTCCTCTAGGTTATTCTTATAGGGATTTTTCAAACTGTCCGATTTTTTTTTTCGGAGAAACTGTTGAACCGATTTTCCTGATGAACAATCTTAACCTTTTCTGGTATGATATAAATATGTAGGAAAAGTTTCAAGTTGACTTTTCTTTTCCTGACCTGTATTCTGCGCACAAAATTACAAACAAACAAAAATATGTTGAAACAAAGCCCAATTTTTTCAGTATATGAAATGGAAATCTTTGCTACGCTCATCTAAAAAGAATAAAAAACCAATGACAGAACATAAAACTGTCAAGATATTTAGATGTGTCTTCTCTAGAACCAAGATTTAATTGTTTTATGTTCAAAATGGGAGATTTTACTATAGGATTTACAGTATTGCATATCATTGTGGTCGCAGCAGTAAATACGGTACCCAATTTTACATATGAAAATACGTCAAGTTTTGATTGAATGAATGAATATTGTGGTTTAACGGCGCGTCGTCAAGTTTTGAGAACTATAGTATCCTATAGTAGGCCCCTATAGAACTATACAGTAGAAACTGAGTCTTGATTACATTGCTGTTATCAGTGTTGGGTAAGTTCCTCAAATATAGGAACTTTTGAAAGTTGAGTTCCTCAATGTCTATAAGGAACTTTTGAAAGTAACAGTTCATCAGAAAAAAAAGGAACTCAAAAAGTTCCTGAATATTAAAAAGTTACCATCAAAAGTTACTTCAGCGGATAAATGACGGGATATAGGATATGGGTCAAGGAAGTTAGGCCAAGGTCAAAAGCATAATTATTGTCTTCATTAATAGACCTAGACTATCATGAATCCACCATAGGCCCTACTAATTGAATAAAATGTATTCATTAATTATCAAAACATAATAGTACTTTGATGCGTCACCACTGGCTCAGTGGAGTAGGCCTGAGCCTGGACCTCTAGGCCTATTTTGAATGATTGTTTACATTTCAGACCCCTCCGACTTTTGAGTACCAACCACTAAATTATCAAGTGAAAAGTTATTAATTTTCTTCTTTATTAATATTGTATACCAGCTTTGTCTTCTTTGGTTATAATGATAGCAAGCCTACAATTTTAATTTTCAAGTAATATAAGATGCACAAAATGATTATTTGATTACTATTTGATCACTTTTAACTTTACGAATGTTTTCAAAAGATGCGACCGAATACACGCCTGCAATATAACCACGGTACCTTGGTCATAGAGCCTTGGTTGCCACTTGCCTGCATATCAGGATGAGTTAAAAATTGATTTACTAAAATTAGTAATTGGAATTAAATTAAATTTGAATAAGTCTTAGAAAATTGAACTCCTCACCATGATGTGCTTCTTGAGATTCGAACAAGACCTTGTCGATGCTCTAATGAACACAAACGACACATCGCTGTTAGATGGTTTCCAATGAAGTTTTTTTCGTCGAGATGAAAAAATGATGAAACATGGTCATCTGGTCTGGTCGCAGTGCCATATCGAATATAAAAGCAATCAAATCTATATATATATAAACAATTAATACACTGCTAAACTGCGATAGCTAATGAGTTCTATATTAAAAAACTAAATAAACACTGAAAACTTTCAATTATTATTGGTTCACACAGAAACTGAGAATGTGAGATCCGTCACCGTACGATGTTTACAATTGGCCAGTACTACCTCGAATGATGCCACTTGACACTGTGTCGCAGTGTATACTAATGTCAAATGTGACGACTAGTTGAATGTATGCACACCCGCCCCTCAAGATGACTATTTCTGTTTAAGATCTCTTGATTTCTCAGTTACCTAATATTGTCTTCTGAAAAGTCAATAAGTACCATAACTACGAAGGTATCATCCAGAAAAAAACGATCATGCAAAGCACGCTAGACTAGTCTAGACTACGCACTTGCATGTGCGATCATCAATTTTCGATCCCAGTGTCGATAAGCTTTTAGTGAGTGATTAGGGTTTGCCACATTCCAAGACTGGATATTTGATTGATTTTCTATTTTCGAATATTTTGAACAGATGACTGTGATAAATGGAACGGATTTGGGATTTATAAAATGAAGTACAGTCAATACCAAAAAGAACTATCAAAGGAACGTTTACGTCTATATTAAAAGTTCCCGGAAATTTGTAACTTTAGGGTTAAAAGTTCCTTTCAGAAAGAAAGAAACGCATATCTTTGAAAGTTCCTGAAAAAAGAACGCGATCCTAGGAACGCGTTCCTTTTTAAAAGTTACTACTCAACACTGGCTGTTATAGGCTCTTGTCATTTTAGCATGTATAAATAATATGAAACTAAGTAATCGCTTGTCTACAAAACAGTAAATAATGTATATGTTTTTGCTACAATTGATATATAGAATAAAATCTATCGATTCGAGTGGTAAACATATAACATTACAATGAATGAAATCATTAGGCTTATAGATTATAAATTTAAAATCATTGTTTTTGAAAATTTCTGTCACTGACTTTTATTGTTTTGTTCCAGTTCCAAATGCACCAAGAAATGTATCCATTGAGAAAGTCACCAGTAACTCCATACTTGTAAGATGGGAAAAGCCACTGAAATCCATTTTCTCAGAGTTTCTCATTAGGTAAATTGATCAGCAAAGCCTATGAATCACATGTTTAGAATATTATATAGCAGCTGGTATTGATGCCTCAAGGTACTGGTAATGCATTACTCGGGTACTTGCAATATGGGAAATAGAGTGCACAAATCGTACCATGGCAAGACGCGAACCCGGGACTTGGACATCTTCTCTTTGACTTCCCAGTCGCGTCCTGATGAGGTCCACTCCTGAAAACACATCCGTCCTTGTTGACAGTTGATCCAAGAGAGCCCAACGACACGAGTATGCAGAACAGCTGATCCACAAGTGCATTCACCTGGCTTTGCAAGCCATGCACTTTGTGGACACCAGAGCGGATACAAGCTGTCTAGTTTTTTTCCACTCGAATTGATGTTCCTATAGTCTCCCCTCATCAGATAGTCAAGTAGGAATGAGACTATAAGTTGCTGTTTACATAAGCGAGGTTGCAACGATACTTCATTATCGTGGCAAATTACAGTGAACATACAGTAAATATTTTGTCTTTATAGCAGTTCCTAGTTTTTTTATTAATTTAATTTTGTTTTTGTTTCATTTTTTGAACCTTATTATTATTCTGACTCCAGTAGCCAGTAAGAGACGAGAACTGTCGTTATTGAACGTTGTCTGTCTCAGGTACCGCACGGAAGAAGATCCAAGCTGGTCCAAGCTGCCGGCAGTGCGAGAGTACGAGGCGGAAGTGGCCGATATGACCCCCGGGGAGAGGTATATCATCCAAGTGAACACCGTCAGCTATGGTGTGGAGAGCAACCATCCTCAGCAGCTGAACCATACAGTCCGTGAGTCAAGCCATTTCAGAAGCTCATTTCAAATCAATCATTTCTCTGGTTTTCCTCCTACAGTATTCTGGTATGAAAAGCATTTCAATTGATGTTTTCTCCGTACAAAACCTTGCATTAGCTCTTTGCGGGATATGGAACTTTTCAGTTGAGGTTTCTTATCATATTATTTGGATTTAATGCAACATCAGGTATCATATCTTGCTATCCATTGCAAATGTTCAGCCAATCTGCAATTCATGATTTGCTTGAAATATTATTAGTTCAACTTGAAAAGAGAATTATTGAATAAGAAAAGAAATTTTCACACCTTAATTTGATTTATGCATTGCAGTACATATAAGCAACAAAAATGTGCCAATGTTGCCCAGAATTGTTTGTGAAAGATATTCCATTTAGTTGGTTTTGAAGTGGGGTGTTTGTTACCAATGTATTGATTGAACACCATCATGTCTTCCAAGGTCCCAATCCTGTAACAAATATCGCCCCGCTCGTTGACTCCACCAACGTGACTCTGGAGTGGCCCCGGCCTGAGGGGCGCATCGAGCGCTACCTGGTGAGCTGGCAGTCGGACGAAAACAGGGACTTGCCCAAGACGAAGAATATCACCGAGTCTAATGTGTCTGGCATTGAAGGGCGCATCGTGCGAGTGCTCATCGGAGATCTCATGCCGGGCGTGCAGTACAACATGAACATTCACACGCAGTCGTATAACCTGGAGTCGGATGTAACGCATCTGCCAACAAGGACAAGTAGGAACAGACTCATTAACGCAACATACGCCTTGTTGGATCACTGGTATACGCATATTTATATCAAATGGAATGTAAAGCCATAGATGCACCTTGATCTCAAAACCATTATGTCACTGCCCTCCTGTTTCATTCATCACTCATTTTAATTGTTCCACAATTCAATTGGTTATTTCCTAAACCTGTTGCTTGAATTCTTGATGGGATTCTCAATTGCTTTTCTTGATGTAAAAAAATTACATTATGTTTTTTTCGTAAAACGACTGCTACAATTAATGTGAAACTTCAGAATATTGTGTTACATTGTTAAGGGTATATTGAAATTTTGTGAAAATTTAAATTTACCTCAAGGAAATATTTTTCCCAAATGTCACCTCTAGATTTTAATAGGGTTTTTACAAACTTTCAAATGAATGTTCTCAGAAGTGGTGCAACCGATTGCGCCTCAAAACTTTACAGTATCGAATCAGATGACACTTGAATATGCCAAGTTTCAACTGTATCTGAACTTTTGCTTTACCTGTGGAGCAAAAAGAGAAAAAAAATGTCCAAGTATGGTGAAATTGAGTCTGTTTCACTCATCCAATCACACTGAAACCTTGATGCATCGTTTTCCAGTTTCTGTTTCTGTCATGGATGGATTAGTCTTGGTCCCTTGAAAGATGGTAGAGTTTTCACTGTATTCATCAATAATTTCTATCAACTTTCTATTTCATCTTCATTTAATTGTATACTTGCTTAGAACATGGGCTGCATGATGTTTAAGCTCTACATGCTGGGCAGCTAGGACAATACAATTCCAACCAATATGATTGAAAATAATGTAAAATTGATATATGAGAAAAATAAACATTACATAGTCACATTGCGTTACAGTGTACATACCCAGGCAATCCAATCAACTAGCAGGATTGAGATTGATTACTTGGGTTTGAATTGTGAAACAGACCTGACATAATTCTTTAATGTTGACTATTTTTGTGAAATAAATATTCAAACCTTGTTATCCAGAGTTTGTATGTAGGCCTGGATTGATGTAGGTAGAGAATTAGGAAAATGCTCATCAACTTTTGTACAGACCTTAAGTGGAGTGTGCTTACATTTGAAAAACACATAACATCTTTATTACTAAATGTTAGAGAATGACTTGAGATTCTATGAACGGAGAATGAAATGATTCATCGAAACAATTTGGCCATTTTGTAAAAGTGATTTTAATGCCCACGCTATTCTTGTTCTGTCTAGTGCCTCTGATTCAATCTGAGGTGGTGGTCGTGAATAATCCAGCGATGACGGACGCGATAGCCTTGCGCTACACCCCGACCCCTCAAACCTCGTCTCGGTTTGACCTGTACCGTTTCACGCTGTCCGACCCCAGCGTGCCGGTGCGAGAGAAGGGGGCCAACGATACGGACACCAAAGTGACCTTCACTGGGCTCGTACCTGGCACACTCTATAATATCACAGTGTGGACTGTGTCAGAAGATGTTCCTAGTCAGCCTTTACAGAGGCAGGACAGATTATGTAAGTACAACTGTTTTTATGGTTCGATTCAACAGGTTAGCCAGTTGACGGCCAGTTTACGAAATCACTACCCTATCTCCCAGGCCGGGCTAGGTACTTGTCACTATTTCGATTGCTCTTTATAACATTGATAGCGAGAACAAATGGTTCTATTGTATTGATATGTTGCTGAGCTTGATATCTGAAATACTAAATTTGCCAATAGTATCACTGTTATTCAGCATTTATAGGCTCGTTAGTTTGACACATGTAGCCTAGAACTAAATTTTGGAATAACAGCTAACTGTATTATATCATTCATCAATCCATATTTGAGACATAGTTTAAATTCCACCCAAATAATAGCAGAATAGATATTGGTAAATACTCATGTATAAACCGGCCACAGAATTCATTTAACTCCATTTCACATCTAAACACTAGTTTAGACTTGCATTTCAATAATCTTTTACAATTCAAATCAATTTCAAGATATATAACAGATAGGCTAACTTAGTGTGCTTTCATGTTTCACTGTTCAATTATTCAACTATTGTACCTTAAATTTACCTGTGTTTATGTTCTTGTTTGTGTTCGGTTCGTTTTTATTTTTATTGTTTGTTTTCATGTATGTGTTGTCCTTTTATTAAATTAGCACTAGTGGGAATGTATTTTTCTGTTGTTAATAAAGACTAAATCAAATCAATCAATTAATCAATCAAGTCCCATGTCAGTATGACGAGATATTGAATGCAACATGTTGGAAAGAGTAGGAACATATGCTCATATGCGTTGATATGCTTCAAGTGGTTAAAGATATGCTCTGATTTGCTTAGATCCTGAGCCCATCACTGGCATCAATGTGTCATTGATCACGGACACGGAAATCACCCTCACTTGGGGCGCTCCACGCGGTGAATATAACGCGTTCGAAGTACAATATCTGAACACGGAAGGTGTTCTCATTCAGAACTTGACGCTAGATGATTCTCTAACGCTGACGGATCTGAAGCCACATAGAAACTACACATTCACAGTAGTCGTCCGCTCGGGAACTGAATCGTCTGTTTTACGGCGATCGTTACCGGTGTCAGCAATATTCACGACACGCGAGTCAAAACCTGGAAAAGTAAGCTTTCTCGGTCTCTTCGGAGGAAATGCCTGGTGTGCTAAATAATACTGATAGAAGATGATGTGTTTTCAGTTTTCAGAATAGAGTACATTTACTACTATATCGAGCTGAGCCAAATGGTTCTTCTGGTTGTTTTTAGATGAAATAAGAAATGACAGATTCAGTTGAATGATTATGTTTTGTCGGTATATTCTGGGTAGCTAACGTAGTCTGACATTGAAGTTTCTCTATCCAACGAAAATCCAATCCTAGAATATGACATCTGTTCTCATATGCTAGGTTTCAGTACCGTCCAAACTTGGATCTGAACACTATCTAATGGCCGGCACATTTCTCAATGATATTAGTGCATCAGAGTCAAATCAGCAACAGTAAGAGATATCAAAATGCTAATGTGGGGGAAGCCCAGATATTTTGAACACCTTCAAGAGGGTAGAAGTAAAAACTATTCAACCTATATGGCATAGTTTTTACATGTGTACAGCTAGAAGAAACATATTGCTTAGCTGTGTACCTGTGAAAATGTCTGAATCCATGCTTAATAATTTCAGTTCATGTCATTCTGAAAGTATTGAAATTATCTCTGTTCCTCCTGTATTAGAACTAAACTTCCATATCATTCAAAAGCTATCATTGAAAAAAAAAATTGTTCACACCCTCTTTGATTTACATAATTATCCAAGTCATGTTGTTTCTTCAAATTGATATATTTCATTAATATAGATACATCATGAGGCTACACTATCTGTGATATTACCTAGTGCTTTAATTATGTCATCCAGGTAAAAGCAAAGTAATTCTTTAGATTCCGGTAGAAACGGGAATGTAAGTACAGCTCAGGCTTGTTAAAATATCTGTTCTTTTGCACATCTCTCTACTATTCATAACTTGTCAAAAACCATTGAAAACGTAGCAATACAGATTTGGGTTTAGTAGACATGAGCAATGTGAGTGCGTGCTAACCCCTCTTCTTGTCCATGCACAGGTAGAGAAGTTTCACCCTGTTGACATCCAGCCGAGCGACATTGTGTTTGAATGGGCTCTGCCAACCAACGAGGCGAACGGCATTATCACAAAGTTCCGCATCTCGTACTACGGCTTGGAAGGCTCGCGGCACACGCAAGAGCGAGAGTTTGAGTCGTGGGAGTTCCGAGGACCGTTGAAGAATCTGACGCCTGGCAAGACGTACATATTCAACATACAAGCTCAGACACGCATTGGGTACGGACCTGAGGCGACTTGGAAGCAGAAGATGCCTATACTTGGTAAATGCAGCGGCAATATAGAACTTTGACCTTTGGTTGTATGCGTCAACATGTTTCAGAACTACTAATCTAGGCCTATACAAGTTTAATTAATTGTTCAGTGCTCATTACACAAATACGTGTATTTGCACAGTGAGCCTTCGTTGTTCCAAAATGAAAGGATGATAATGATGATGAGAGACTTTTTAAAAAAATTTAAATATTCAGATTAACCAAAAAACTCCTTCTTTACAGATGAAGGTAGTGAATTTGGTATTGCGCGCGAAAGTGCTACGTGTTGTGATGAGCCACTGGTCATCTAGCTGCCGGGCAAACAATCGTTTCTGGTCTCTTTCTCGTCAAGGTCAAGCTCAACTTGCTTAGGCCTATTCTTACTCGGCAAACAAAGAACACGGAATAATGATTATTTCAAGGAATTCTCTTGAACTATTTCCAATGATCTATTCTGAAAACTGTTGAAGCAGTGAAAGGTCGAAATATCAGTTTGAATTACGGTTTTGCTGGAATTCAGATAAACCGTATCAATTAACATTGAAATGCCTATACCTTCAGCTGGGGACTCACATCATGTTAGAAACATGTTGAATTTCATAATAACTGAATTTGGACTGACGAGGGCTTACTGTACATACGCATCTATCGGTCTTTTCTTTTTTCTAGTAATTTTTCATTATTTGTAGGCCCCACAGTAATTCATAAACCCAGTCATATTCATTATTCATCAATTTTATTCAAACAATGTATTTCTATTCACAAAAATTACTTCATTCACAGTACAGTAGCTCTAGTTTCCTCTAAAACTATGGAAATGAACAGGCGTGTGCGAGTTTCAGAATTCAAGTTTGAGTCAAGTTCGAGTTTGAATTTGAGAGAAAATTTCGAGTTTCGAGCTCAGAAAAAATAAATTCAAAAATATAAATCTGAGGCAGACTTGGATTTGCATATCAGTAGCAACCTCGATACCCTAAAATTTGGAAAAAATGATGACGCTCTATATTCAGAACTAGGCCTATACGAGTGCAGAGAAATTGTAAGGCAAAAAAAATCGAAGAAAAAAAATCGAACTGGAAATTTTCGAGTTCAGCTAAATTTGAACTGGAACTGAAACTGAAAACTTGAAGTTGAAACTGGGAGTACTTGCACACTGTTGGAAATGTCTAGTTTCAGGGTTTTTCAGGGTTGGGTTGGTTGTGAGGGTTGTTGGGTTGTGAGGGTTTGTTATATAGCAGGTAAACTGTTCGTCCACTTGTTATTACCTATTGGAGTGACTTGAACCCAGTCTTTTGAATTGTAGCTCCTCCTAAGCCGTCCAGTCAAGTTGTACCCACAGAAGTTTGCCGGAGCTCAACGACAATTCAAATCCGTTTCCGCAAGAACTATTTCTCTGAGCAAAACGGTGCTGTGACCAACTACACGGTGGTGGTGGCTGAGGATGATAGTAAGAACGCGTCAGGACTGGAGATGCCAAGTTGGAGAGACGTGCAGGCCTACAGCGTCTGGCCACCCTACCAGGTACCACCCTATCACAGCTTGCTAAAGTTACTTGTTTGATCATTAACTTGGTGTGTACAGGAAAAAAGCCCCCTCCCACACATCCAACCTCTATGAACCCCCCCCCCTCTCATTTTCACCCACCCACCTGGACAAGCAGCCCTCATCAGTTCATCACTCTCTTCTCTACTGTGACCAAGGCAATAGCCGAAACGTCATAATCTTGTGTACCTTTCATCTCTATGTGTTCTATCAACGGGCTCTCCACTATGAGTAGACCTTTCTCTACTCATAAATCTCGGTAAGCTGCTGTTCTCTCTTTCCCTTTCACCCAATTCATTTATTTGTGCATTAGTTAGTTAGTGTAAGGGTTTGAAGGCTACATTTAACACCTAGGTTCATGTCCGTGTACTTGGCCATGGTTGTCAACGGGTTGTAGATGTTTCAAGCTCATGGAGGGAGAGAGGAAGAAAGAGAAAAGTGACTTATTTGTTCATTAGTTGGTTAGTGTAAGGGTTCAAAGGCTAGTCGACAGCGAGCTCATTTAGCGCCTATGTTCATCTCCGTGTACTTGGCCATGGTTGTCAACGAGTTGTGGATGTTTTAAGCATATGGAGGGAGAGGGGAAGAAAGAGAAAAGTGACTTATTTGTTCATTAGTTAGTTAGTGTAAGGGTTTAAAGGCTACATTTAGTACCTAGGTTCATGTCCGTGTACTTGGCCATGGTTTTCAATGGGTTGTGGATGTTCCAAGCATATGGAGGGAGAGGGGAAGAAAGAGAAAAGTGACTTATTTGTTCATTAGTTGGTTAATATAATGGTTTAAAGGCTACATTTAGCACCTAGGTTCATGTCCGTGTACTTGGCCATGGTTGTTAACGGGTTGTGGATGTTTTAAGCATATTCAATTCAATTGTCTTTATTTTTGTATAAAACACAAAAAAAATGGCAAAATAAAGTGACAAGAAAATACAACAAAAATAGCATACAAACGCAAGGTTCAGTATTCCGCCCATATACTCCGGTCAGCAAAAGAGACCAAACGGTCCGAACTTGGTCCAGATCCTGCTGGGAGCTAATGAGTTGCTCCAGACGACAGCTCTGGAGATGATGGGGCCATGTGAGCCCCACACCACGACAAGGGGTCCGAATCCTACGAGGGGTTATTTATTCATGTACAGTAAAATGTCTGTAAAATCTGAGAATACAAGAAAAATTTAGCCACTATAATGTAAAAATTTGAGAAAAAAATCAAAGTCAATATAATACAGTAAACCCTCATCGTTTTGTACCTTGGTTAATACTTGGTTTAAGATTTATCATGGTTTGAACCAAACTCGGTTTCTGGCCTCCAAATAGAAATTACAATGTTGAATATTCCGATGATTCGAATTTGGATAATTCGTAATTTGATCACTTTTACTCCCCCAATCGCTAATTCATTGCTGTAATATCATTGTTTGGTTTGAATGTTTCTTCCTACGCATTGTATTGTATTGTATTGTATGTCTTTATTTGAACAATATTTGTATAATATAATAAAATATGATATGATAATGACTAGAGTTGCCATTTGATGTGAAAACTCATATCGATTATCGTATACTTGACATCGATTATTAATCGTATTATATCGATATTTTTTCTCCTAATCGATAATCGTATCGAATGTCAAAATATCGTATCGCATCGGAATAATTGTGTTGAAAATTGCGGCTAAACAGCTGTGTTGATTGATTCATTGCCAAGTGGTTGACTTTGGACTACGTGCAGGACTTCGGTTCTAGCAGGGAGGGGTAGAAAGATAACGGGATAGAGGAAGAGGCAGATTTATGAGCTGTAATAAAAGTACACGTAACAATATACATCTGGAATTCATCCATATTGTCCGGAATATGAGCTGGGGGTTTTTCTCGAAATTTCAAGCCAAAAAGTCAACCTCGGCTTAAATGCGAATCTCGGCTTATAATCTGTCAAAAATACGTTTTTTCTCATTTTAATTGGGCGTACTTCACCTGTACACTCATAACAAGGGAATCAACTTGAAACCGCGAGATATTCCACTGAAAACACGTTTAATAAATGTTTTATCATGAAGAAGCATGATTTTCCCAATTTCCATCATTTTCATTTGACGCGCAGTAATAAACATAACAAGCACGTTGAGCTGTTAGCTGCATGGTGTGTTATCTCTACTGTGTGTGATCTAACGTCGTCTGACCTTGAGGACCACTCGTTGACTACAACGTGGTGTGAAAAACGTCTCCGACTCGAGACGGCCGAGCGCCAATTGACCGCGCGGTAGTCTATATTCTCGTCATATATGCGCATACCAACTCTGACGTCATAGCAAACAGCGTTTCTCATTGGCTTTCGAGTGCCCAATAGAAACCAAGAACTTTCGCGCCACATGCACTGATTGGAGCAATTACGTAAAGGGAAAAAAATTAGTTTGAAAAGGAAATAATGTTCATTTTGATAATTGAAAATAATCATATTGATATCGTACCGCCGAAATTCAATCGATTATCGTATCGTTTGAAAAAATATTGATCTATATCGATATATCGATTATTATTGGCAACCCTAATAATAACTATACAATGATTGTTCAACATACAAAATGAATGCCGTCTTCACCGCCACAGAGTTTAGTGGCACATCAATGGCGAAAGTTTTAGGTTTGTAAATCATATTTAAAATTTGAAAGTTTTTTGTTGCTCAGCTTGAAAGCTTCCTCCTGTTCTATTCTAGTCCATGTGTGGACATAATGATAACTAGTAAGTCAGTATTATTGTAATATCCTATTGTCCAGCCCATCATGAGATTATCCTTGACAGGTGATGGAGCCTTATTATCCCTTCCACAACTCCAGCGTCGAGGACTTCACAATCGGTGGCGAGACGTGTGAAGGTCGGGCCGCTGGCTACTGCAATGGCCCTCTCAAGTCCGGATCAACGTATCGAGTCAAAGTGCGAGCTTTCACCGCACCTGACAAGTTTACTGACACCTTCTACTCATTCCCGATCGCTACTGGTGAGTTAATGTGTATATAGGCCTTCAATTAAATCTATCATAGGATGGATATTATTATCACTGAAAAATACCACCTCGTGAGAGAAACGAACCCAGGGGGTGCATTCCTGTACAATTGGTGTTATCTAGATAAACCTAGTCCAAGTTAATACCGTGTTAATACCGGTTTTAGAGAGGTTTAACTTCGTATTCCTGTACGAGTTTTATAGTAGGTTTAAGGGAAGCGTAGGTTAGTACGTCGGTAAAACAGTTTTTTGACAAATGTTGTTACAAATCAGCTAAAATGTACCTAAATATCATCCAATTTCAACGAAACTTGAACTAAATCAAATCTCAGCCTAAAGCACAATTTTCAATGAAATTAAATGAAAAACAAAAAGTTGACCTAAGTGGGTTCGAACCCTGTCCGTCTTTCTCTGGATGCAGCCGCGCTAACGTTGCAACCGATCTGCCGATGTGAATATCTGCTCTTAGAACAACATAAGAATACAAGCTTCGAAAAGAATTCTGGCAAATGAATTATTAATAATAAAACTGATGGTAAAATTATTTCAAAACATTCGCATTCTGTTGCCTTCAGTTCTTATTCTAGAAATTGCATTCCCGTAACGATATTCACTATATTGGATATTTAAATTAATATTTGAAATCTTGAAGTGAATCTTAAAACACGCTAAACCCGCTCTTTGGCAGGTTTTAGTTAATCCTGCTTTTCTGGTATTATTTGCGGGTCTATCTTTTTAGGAATACCAAGTTAGTACCAATATCACTAAAACCGGATTAAATCGTACAGGAATGCGCCCCCTGGGGTTCGGTTTCAACATATGTGCATGAATATATATAATTGCTGCCAACTGTCCCACATTCTTCAGATTACATCCACATAGCAGTTGTTATAAAATACACCAACTGTTTGAGTGGCAGTTCTGAATTTTCAAAACTGTGACTGTAGGAAGAAATGGCTCACACCTCCCGGGGACCTATGCCTCCACCCCCTCCCCTATGCTGTGATTTTCCTCCCATCAGTTTCCCTCCTCCCTCTCACTACATCCAAACACTATGACAACTTCCAACTCTCCCTCGACTTCAATTTCAACTTGTTGTTTTCTTGTACTTTACACTTTTCACATGATTCCCCCCTTCCTTGCTCCGTGTACCTATTTCAGACACGGATAATACACCGGTCGTTGTTGGGATCACCGTTCCTCTGGCATTACTCCTGATTCTACTACTAGTGGTCTTGCTGCTTCGCAAACTGTACTGAAACACGTGTACCTATTTCAGACACGGATAATACGCCGGTCGTTGTTGGGATCACCGTTCCTCTGGCATTACTCCTGATTCTACTACTAGTGGTCTTGCTGCTTCGCAAACGCCGTTCTGCTGGCAGGAAGGCTACAGAAGCCAGGACCAATGACACACTTTCCATACCTGATAGTGTTATCGAAACTAGGTGTGTTACTTTATATTCTGTGCATTGTAGATATTGGCCAATGTTGTAGTGTTAATGAGAAAACGTTTGTCATACTTTTGGTTTCATTTTTACCTATGATGTAACTTCGTGCTGCATTTTTGTATACAATTTCATTTTATTTAAAATAAAAATAGTAAAGCCCCGAAAAGCGGGGGCTCTCGCGCGCCTAGGCTTGGAGCCTGGGTGTAAATCTGGGCTTGTATGTCAAGTTCCACTTGTACAAAGTTGTGAACATGCTAGCATTGCCCCTTCCAGTTGGTATAGAAGCTAGAAGTATAAAATGTTCAACATTAGCAATTGTTAACTAGTCCCCCCCTCCCCAATCAACATTACCCTAGATTTAGCCAATGTTAAATCAATGTGCCTGGATAATTTCTGGCACCGGTACGTTTATTACCAAGCTGCTAGAGAAAAGTTCACATTCTCTATACAATGAAATATACATTTTAGGTATGAAACGTTGCTTCCTAGTTCAGTGTGAGTAGTTGTAGTACATTGCTTGCAAGAGCTTACATCGTCACTTGTTTTATTCTATCTGATCCTTGGTCACTGGTTCCGTAATCAAAGATGACATTGATCTTCTGTTATTGTGCAGAAATGAACGTCGAGTAAAAGTAGTGAAAGTGTAGTTAGTAGAGACGTAAGTAGGACTAGTTAACTTCGGCTCTTTGTTATTAATAGGAGATTGGTGACTTGTCCATGATTGTTACATAAATTCACTAACCAAACTAATCTTTCAGCCGTCCCATCAGTCTTGATAACTTTGCTGAACATTACCGGATAATGTCAGCCGATTCAGACTTCCGTTTCTCCGAAGAGTTTGAAGAGTTGAAACACGTTGGAAGAGAGCAAGCGTGCACTGCTGCAGATTTGCCGTGCAATCGACCCAAGAATCGGTTCACCAACATTCTTCCGTACGATCATTCGCGGTTCAAGTTACAGCCGGTGGATGATGAGGAAGGCTCAGATTACATCAATGCTAACTACGTGCCGGTAAGCTGCTGACTAAATCAGACCTTCTTTGCAATTTCAGAACGTGTCTAATGAGTGCCTTCAGGCTCAATTTCGACTATATTCTATCTTCTCCGAAATGGCTGAAAGGGCAAAGTTATAGCACTTCTCATGTGAGACGACAGTCTTATTGATTGCACTGTAACATTCAGAATTGGATTTCTGAAGGTGTAGACCTAATGAAAGGGGTCAAAACAGTTGATCAATTTAGAAGAAAGTACTGGAAATATAGTGGAGAAAAAAGTTGAACCATAGTTTTATATAAAAAAGGAAGTGTTTATCATTGGAATTGTGCAATTGTTGATTAATCTAAGCGAGGATAACAATTTAACGTTCAAATTATATCAAATAATATTGATTATTTCATTTATAATAATTCACTGATGTATTTCAGTAATTAGTAACATTAGTACCGGTAATTATAACTTAATTAATACTTACATAGTGATTATTTCATTTTACAGATCATTGAGTGGTAACTTTGAAACATTCATGAGCAACTCAAATAAGGCATTAATGACAAAGTTGAAGTGCTGACAAGAGAGAGACTTGATGATATGGGTTGCTTGATTGTTTCAGGGTCACAGTTCCCCGCGAGAGTTCTTGGTCACCCAAGGGCCGCTGCATTCGACGCGAGATGACTTCTGGCGCATGTGTTGGGAGAGCAACTCACGTGCCATCGTCATGCTGACACGGTGCATCGAGAAGGGCAGAGAGAAGTGCGAACACTACTGGCCATATGATACTCTGCCAGTTTACTACGGCGACATATCAGTCACTATACTCAATGACAGTCACTATCCGGACTGGAGCATCACCGAGTTCATTATGTGTAGGGTAAGTCCATTCATTCACTCTACTGATGACAACAATCTATTGGCGTCGGTGAATGATACATGAGATGGTGAGATTGAAGGTTATTTGATCAGTGTTTTTGGATAGTGGGAAGTAGTCGATTGTGGCCTGTTATTAAGGAACCATCCTGGTATTGACCTAAACGACAGAGGGAAACTACGAACAAACCCTGTCAGGATGGTCAACCATGGCGAGAATCGAACCCCCGTCTCCTGAATGACGGTTCAGTGTACTAGCCACTCACATTTGTTAAAATTCACATCACATTGAAGTATGAAGATTTCTTACAGTATTACAGTATACAATTGTTAGCATCCGGCGTAGGGCTGGCTGCTCTGAATGCTACTGAACTGGTGTATCTTGCTGCGTAGGGTGATGTTTCTCGCGTCATGAGACACTTCCACTTCACTACTTGGCCTGACTTTGGCGTGCCAAGCCCTCCGCAGACACTGGTACGCTTTGTGCGCGCGTTCAGGGAGCGAGTTGGTGTAGAACAGAGACCCATCGTCGTTCATTGCAGGTGAGCTCACAGCTAGTTCTTAAAAACGCTCAAACTCAATTCAATATTTGCATATGGCTCTTGTATTATGTAAGCCGATCCAAAAAATTGTTATGATACACTTCGTCACATTTTTTTTTCATCAATCAACTGGGATATATAAGCTGTACAGTAGGTTTGTTGTACTGATTCACTTTACATGGTTACACAGATATTTCAGTCACTGGTTCTTATTTTCATTAAAATATGTACATTTAAAATTACTTTGACGTTTTGCAGTGTATGATTACATTTTTAGTAAATTGTGCTGACATTCTGCAAATAGTGAATATGGTAGGGCCTACTAGCAAAATATAACCATTGAGCTCATAAACTCAACCATGTAACTAGTAGTGATGCCTTCGGGTAACAATTTAGGAAATGGTACCCATCGAAATTGAATGAAAAAATTGAAATTGAATTCTGTTGAAAAATCAGGGAACGATTTTTTCTTGCATTTACATAATTTATTTTGATTCCCGCTGTTGTATCAAGATCGAAGCTTTCCCTTTTGAGTTTGAAGAAAACATACATCCCTTTATTGACTCTGTATCAGCTACCCCAAAGACAAGCCATTATACAAGTCTACTGATTCACAGAGAAAAGTCCACCACCTAGCTATTAGAAGTTAGAACTGGATATGATCATATGGTACTCTACCATAGTCATCTGTCCCAAATGCGGAAAGGGAAAAGAGAAAATTGAGTGAGAATCGGAGAATAAATTCAAAACATATACACACTAGGTCTATATTCAGTTTCAGCTTGAAAATGTGTTGACACAAGACAATAGAAACAAACTGAAAGAATTATTCTTGTTACATCTCATTAGACCTAGTTCATAGTAGGTAAAGAGTCATCGACAGTATGATATATAGAGAATTGTCAAGCCCCTTACGCTTACTTCATGCCTTTGGGGAATGAGGTCCAACTAAGGACACTTACGCGGGTTTGAGCGTACTGAAATATCTCGTTAGCCTGACTGGGTACCGGGTAATGTATTACCTGTTCCGAAAGCATCACCAATGACTAGAATGCAGAGTGTAGACCTAATTCTTGTGCCCAGTTGTTTCCATTTGATATTAAATATTTGAATAAATGTTTTCCAGTGCTGGTGTGGGCCGCTCGGGTACCTTTATTGCGCTGGATCGTTTAATCCAGCAAATCTCGATTGTCCACCATGTGGATATCTTCGGCATAGTGTGGGCGATGCGTAAGGAGCGGGTGTGGATGGTTCAGACGGAACAGCAGTACATCTGCATCCATCAATGTCTTCTGGCCGTGCTGGAGGGCAACGAGAGTATGGGACCACCAAGAGAAATACATGACAATCAGGGATTCGAGGGTAACATGTTTGACTATTTCATTACAACCACCATTGGAACGTTTTAAAAGTGAACCTTGCTTTAATCTTGATAATGTATAACTTGAAGATGTCCATCCTTATTGATTTTGATACGCGAGGAGGTCAAACGACTGGTTTAGTGAGTATTTGTGAGCCAAGTTTGTCCTCCATAGGTTATAGTGTCCTCAAAGGATCATGACCCCAACCCTGAAACTAGATTTTAACTGATAATGACAATATTCATTTCCTCAATTTTAGAGAAAAATAGAAATCAGTCAAATCACCATCTCAATTTCAGAAATTATTATTTATTCATTTGTCCTCCAAAACCCGGCTTTTTTCCAAGTTGTGACGTCGACATTACTGGATTCTGTCCATGTTGCTCTACACCACATCATGGCTCACGGTCTCTGAGTCGTGACGTCGACGTTACTGGATTCTGTTCGAATTTCTTACGTCATGGCTTACGGTCTCTGAGTCGTGACGTCGACGTTACTGGATTCTGTTTGTATTTCTTACGTCATGGCTTACAGTGTCTGGACGATGGAGAAATCGATTATAATTTCTCAAATTGAGATGATCATATCTAGTTTTCTCTAAAAATTATGGAAATAAATACAGTAGAAGCTCTTCAGAACGTCCCTCATTACAGCGATCAACGCGATATATCATCGTTTTCACAAAGTGCCGGCCAATTCCCATAAGACCATGTGTATTGTTTGTTTGTTGATGCTAGGGTTGCCGTTCGATGTGATTTTCATGATCGATAATCAATTACTTCACATCGATTATCAAACAGAAAAACATCGATATTTCAGATAAGATTCGATAATCAAATGGGAATGATTGATAATCAAACATCAATGTTTTTTCCCCACCTAAATTCACTTTATAAACTCTATTGACTCTAGCAGCTGTTTCATCTCTTGTCACACTGTTATCTGCTGGCTGCTGTGTGTGTCATCATTGACAAGCAGTTCACCTTGAACTCGAGACTGCTTGAGCTGTTTGGTAGTGTGGAGGAGGAGGAGGAGGAGGGGGAGAGAGAATGCTTGGCGCTTCATAATATACACGCACATGTCAGAAGTGCGATGTTTAAGCTGACAAAGGAAAACAAAATCAGAAGAGCACACAGTGTTCATTTTATAAAATAACAAGTGTTCCAAGTATTAACTGATCAACTATAAAAATATAAAATGAAAACCTGTTCAACTTCACAGTCCATTATTGTGTAGGCCTATATTTACCTGTCACCTATTGAAAATATAAATACCACAATAACGATGACAACAACAAAATGATAAGAAGAATTTGATCATTTCATTTTTCATTCATTTTTAAATCATTTTATTCCTGTTTTGAACAATAAATACATACATTTTTTTTTCAATTGTTTCTTCTCGAATTAAAATTCACAACAAGAAACCCGCATGAGAGAGGAACTCGTGTGTGCGGGTTGCCTGGAAGAAGTTACGCAGAAGAATAGTAATGAATACGTAATAAACTAGTGAGTCACCGAACATACAACAAAACAAAACAAGGTTCTAAAAACTAACAATTAGCACTATCTTAAAAATCTATAACTTATATGATACTTTCAATCATCAAAACAAACAAACAAACAAACAAAAGTTATTATTGGAGAAATGAATTAATGATAATAATAATATAACATTAACATGAATAGAAACCGCACACATGAGGTAAACATATATATGTCATGACTATATAAATAATGAATGGGAAGAAATATAGTTATGAATATGAAATTGAATTACGTGAAATTAGGTGACTGGGTACAAAAAAAAAAAAAAGAATAACGTTACAATATACAGTGACAATACAAAAATCAACAAATATAACAAAACATGTATTCATTCTGATCTCATTTATAGTAGGAAGTCTATCATCTGCAATATATTGTTCATTTCTGGCCCTTCCATCCAACAACAAAGTTTCTTTTTGAACAAATAAATTGAGCTGCATTTTCTTATGTCCAAAGGTAAATTATTATATATAAAAGGTCCAATGTAGTCTACATGTTTTTGGCCAATAAGTTTACTTCTTATGGGAACGTCTAAATTAAATGGGTAAGATATAGCGTTATTTGATCTAGTTGTTTGAGCAAGAGGTTTATTATCAAGTTTATAAAAGCTAAAATATTTGAATGTATGTATAATGACTATTTTTATGAATAATTGTCTTATGTCCATCATTCCAGACATTTCAAAAATCAATTTAGAATTGTATTATTATTATTATTATTTAACTCTTGCAAATGCACATAAATGCGCGGTGGCAAGTTCCCTAAGTACCCCTATCCCACCATCTCCTTAACCCTCTGACGGAATAACTTTAACCTGATTTCATCCCCTTCAAAAACATTTCTACTAAGCCCATTCCAGTCCCTACCTGTCCTATTTAAGAAAGAGAATTTACCGACATCTAATGTAGCCCCCTTTATGACTACCGCTCTATCATGACCCCGCCTACCTCCATACCCTGACTTATTACTTTTTATCAACTCATGCAGCTCCCCCCACCCCCCCTCTCCCTCCATTACCCTGAAGAAATTACATAAACGATCCTCCTTCCTCCGTATTTCCAATTTCTGCCACCCCAGGTCTCTCATCATCTCAGTTGGACTCTCCAACATTCTTACCCTCTCCCCCCTTTCATTCTCATCCCATTTCCACCTCCTAACCCTACCTGTAACCCTTCTCACAGCAATCCTTTGAACCCTTTCCACATCCCTTATCTCACCTAATCTATAAGGATCCCAAACTGAACTAGCATATTCTACCATGGGACGCACTAACGAGAAATATGCTTTTTCCTTAATCTCCATACCTGCCCCCCTAAGTTGCCTCATTACAAAGTTTAGTGCATTTATACTCTTTTTTACTATTCTCTCAATCTGACTCCCCCACCCTAGACGCCTATCAAATACCACCCCCAAATACTTGTAGTTTTCCACCAACTCCAGCGTCTTCCCTCCTACCTCATACACTACATCTGTCCTTATGTTTCTCTTACCGAATGTGACTAACTTGCACTTTCCTGTATTCAACCCCATCTTGTTTGACTGAACCCAACGATTAATTGCCGCTAAATCTACCTGAAGAGCTACTACATCCTCCTCTGTAATGATTTCCCTATATAACACACAATCATCTGCAAATAACCTTATTTTCGAATCAACAACACTAGTCAGATCATCTATATATAAATCAAACAATAAGGGACCCAACACACTACCCTGTGGAACTCCTGACGTAACCTTAGTCTCACTTGAAACCTCTGAACCCACCCGAACTCTTTGCACTCTATCCTGAAGAAAGTTTCCAATCCAATTAACCAACCCAGCATTCCCAACGGACAGTTTTTGTTTCTTCAGAACGATTTTAAGCAAAAGCCTTTGAATAGTTACGAGAGGTTGCATGTATACCTTGTTTGCTCCGCCCCAGCCAATCATACCATATTGGAAAAGCGATTGGGCTAGTGCCTTATAAACAAGTAGTAGCAAAGATCGACTTATAATACACCTTAGTCTATAGAAAAGGTAGAGAAGATTCCTAGTTTTATTTACGCAATTATTGATTTGATCTTTCCATCGTAGGTTGCTGTCAATTATTATTCCAAGGTATTTCACGTGGTGTACTTTTTGTATTTTATAGCAATGACAAGGTGTATTATTGATCGCACAGTCTGTAGAGTGAAGATTCAATATCTTATCTTCTGATGGTTGCGTTTTTGAGGTTATAGTAATTGATAGGTATACGGTCTTATTTTTATTCAATGTAAGTGTATTATTATTGAGCCAATTATAGATTTCTTTTAATGACCGATTTGCCTTACTGTATACTCCATCCCAATGTGAATCCCTAAATACTAGCGCTGTATCGTCAGCGTAGGTTATAATGTTACCATCGATTTGAGTGTTGCATAAATCATTAATATAAATAATAAACAAAACTGGTCCTAAGACCGTTCCCTGGGGAACTCCATATTTTATTATTCTTTTAGTACTATTTGCTGCTCCCAATTTCACTAATTGATCTCGACCGTTTAGGTAACTTCTGAAAAACTTTAATGCTATACCTCTCACACCAATTATTTCTAATTTTGATAATAATCTATCGTGGTCTACCGTATCGAAGGCTTTTGCCAAATCTAAAAATACGGCTATTACTTTATCGGCTTTATCCAAAGACTCGTATATGTGGCTAGTGATTCGATAAATGGCATCGTTCGTACTACGGTTCGAGCGAAATCCATATTGATTTTGAGAAAGAATATTAAATTTGTGTAAGAATGAATTTAATCTGGTTTTAACACATTTTTCTAATAACTTTGCCAAATGCGGTAAGAGTGATATTGGTCTGTAATTTTCAGGTTTGGTTTTATCATCACTTTTGAATATAGGTATAATGATAGCCGTTTTCAGATTTTTAGGAAATTCACCTTGCTCCAGGCAGAGATTATATAAGTGTTTAAGGGGGCTTGCTATATATTGTCTCATTGCTATCAAATTATATCAATTATAGATGAATTGGTTCCTCGTGTTCTGCTAAAAAATAAAGACTGACTTGAGGCTAGGCAAAACTTGTGACTTCCCCGTGCATGTGACACGTCTAGCACGCATTTTTATTGGCGGGATTGTTGACCAACCACGCGCAAGCATTCTCCTGCCATACTCTTTCATTGGATATATTTTGGAAACGTTAAAAAACACTCGTTCGACTCGGGACGGCCGAGGGGGGAGCGGCCGGCAATTGCACGGTTGCCTCGTTTCCATGATGTCTGTCCAATGTCAGGCGTACTGCTTGACTACAACTGACGGGTGGAGAAATATGATACAGTTTACCACTTCAAACACTTGAAATCACACATCAGTAAATTGCAGGAGGAAGGTTGAAGATGGGGGATCATTGATTAAAGCATCAATTCAGAGTGATAACATAAACTTACTATCAAAATACTGTTGCACAGCATTATTATACAGTGTCTTACTATAAATGCATACATACCACATAGCAGGCTATCCGCTATCAAACTCCGCCCTATGCTGTAATATTGATGACTGACACTATTTTATGTATGCCTTGTAAAACAAACACACAAAGTTTCATTGTGAATTTTACTGTAACATTTGGTTGTACGGCGATCGTGATATAACGACGATTACAACGTCGCACTAAAGAGGTTCTACTGTATTGTCATCATTTATGAAAATGTAGTTTCAGAGTGGATTGTGTGATTGATGTTGGCTTTATCGTGTGTCAACGTTGAATGTTTCTATGTAGGTAAGAAGGACAACAAACTGGAGGATAATCGGAGTGATGGTGATGAGAAGAAGAGATGACTAGAAGCTTGCCACGGTTGGCTCTCACAATGTTGGTGGTGGTTCCAGGGGGTAATTAATAACACCATGTACATGCAACCATCTGCGCATGACTGCAGTAGCCTTGCATGAGTGCAACGTGCTTACAACCCTTGCATACACTCTGGGCATGCATAATACACCTTTTTGGAAAAAAATGCGCCGTCTAGCGGCGACGTTTGAAGTAGAGCGGGATGTTAGCAAGTTCTTTGTTGCCAATGCCATTAGCATGAATGATTTATATTACAGTAAACCCTTGTTGAATCAAACTCGTTAAATCCAAAATTTGACATATTTCGAAGGTATAAGCATTGCAATGTTAACTCCGACAAAAAACACTTCATTAGTCAACTATCAAATCTAGAAAGCCATGAACCATAGCAATGATTCCGCTATTATTCCAGCTATTATATTATTATATTATTATATGGTTCATCCGAATTCCAGCTAATCCGTAATTTGAACTAATATTTTGACCCTTCAATTACTTAAGCACTATTTCGGATTGGATAATTCAAAATAGTTTGAGTGAATTCCTTGAATTGATTGTTATTTTCCCAATTTCCATACTTTTTATTTGCCCGCTTAACAATAAGCCAAAGGCAGCTCAGCTGTTCGCTGCCTTGAGAGTGTCATCCGAATGCACTCGTCTCTCTGACCTTGACGAGCACAAGATGGAACACTCTTTAGTCAGACTCGGGACGGCTGAGCGCCAATGGAAGCGGGCTATATAGCGATCATGCGTTGTACACACAATCAGTGAAGCGGTTTCTCTCACGTGTGGCATAGCTTCCTCTCGCGCGCAATACCAATTGCTTCAATTTTAACCGGAATGATTTTCGTGGAAAGTGAGTTTTTTGTTAACCCGGATTTAAATCAAAATCATTTTTTTGGGGTCCCTTGAATTTCGGATGAACGAGGGTTCACTATACTGTGCCTTGCAGTAAACGCATTCACTTGGACCATGACAGTAGGTACAACATCATTGTACACACTGTCAGAGTGAGTGAAATGAGAGAATGCAATTTATATATCTCGGTGTTTTGCCCTTAACCCTGTGGATAAGCGGACCGACTTTTCAAACAGTATTAAAATACTCGGAATGCAATACCAGCGATCTCAACCGCTAGAAGGTAGTGAATTCTGAAGAGGGTCAATTGTTACACTTCTTCAGTTAGTTAGTGCATGTGATCACTAGCTTAGTGTACTAGTGAGATATTTCGTGTACTCATCTATATTGTCTGGGTTACATTGATGTGAGTGGCTCGTATATCAAATATTGCAAATTTTACTGTTTATTACATCAGCCAAGAGTTCTGCTCGTGTGCTATAAGTTATTACTGGTATTACGTTCTATAATGTTTCAAATTTCATCGTCATCTATTACTAACAATGACAGATTGCTGCCGGTACCAAATACGTGACTATAGTTCATAGTTGAATATAATCCTAGTTGTATCGGCGAGAGATGAAGATTACGACACAGCACTAGCAAGCGCTTGTGTGGTTCATGCCTCATCTCTCCTGAATACAGTTTATACTAAATACAAACAACTACCAATTCTGAAGTTTCTGTTTTTTCTTAATATTAGCATGTTGTAGTCAGCCATGTTCAACTGCTTTTGCTTTGCCAAACTACCTAATGTGTTGAATGCCCATGTTCTCAGTTTGTGATGTTATGCTCATACCTCTTCAGAACGGCTCACACAGACAAGTCACTACTTGAAATAGGATTCAGTTGCTGACCAAACTATAATTATTAATATGATATTGCTATTATTGTGCAGCCTCAGTGGAACAATGAAGATGGATCAACAAAATCAGAATCATTTTCTGAAGCTTATTACTTGATCCATTCAATCATTTTGACTAGTGTTGCCAGCATTTAGAAACATTTCGTTGAGATATGTTGATATTGTCGCCTGCATATCCCTCCAGTCGTTCAATCATTTCAGAACAGAGAGCATCGCATGTTCAAAATAATTCAACCACTTTTTAAAACAGATTTTGAATTTTAAGAAAGAAATTGAAAGGTTACAAAGTGATGCAGAGAAACTGGAATAATTTGTATGATAGTTTTTTTTTTTTTTTAATAACATCGAAACTTGATACAAAATCATTGTTCCCCAATTAAGGCTATGGATGAAAGATAGGATTGTTTGGACGGGGCACCACAAGGGCGATCTTACCACCCCATTTTGATTATTTAAAACTAATGGTCTTCAACACCAGGACTGCGCTGTCTGTGACCATAATTTTTCGCTGCAGATAAAAGTCTTTCAGTATAAACACACGAATGTTGATATCTTCCACTTTGAACTAAGTCTCTTGGGCAATGATTACTTCTTTCCCTTGACAGCAGATGTAAAATTGATAATTATACAAAATGCACAAATTAAATTAGTGATATGCCTATAATGTTATAATTAGGCCTATCGCTCTACTAATTAATGGTCGTGGCCAATTAGTACTTCATCCAAGCATTTGCTTCGAGGACTGTGGGAAACCACGAAAAACCAAGTCAGGATGGAAAATAATAGTGAATTAAAAATAAAAAGAAATAGAATAGAAATAAAAAGAATAGTGGTTTAACATTAGGTCTTGGGGGGGGGGATTGTGTCTTGGTGAGTTGAATATGGTTCGGATCTTGTTTTCGATAGCCGTCAGTTCATAAGACTGTTATTGGTCAAGTTATTCACTCTTCTTTCCATTCCAAACAACTAATACTGTGTATTGGTTGTAATGAATACTTTGAGCATCTTCATCATTAGTTTTATAGGCCTGCGTAGGCCTAAATAATATGAAGTACCACGTGGAGAAACCTATCGTTGAATAGTCGTGAAACTCCCTCCCGTTGTTCCTCTAGTTCTGTTTACTTCCTGCCCTGTGTTCCTTTTCTTGTTTGTTTACTTTTTATTTGTTGTTTGTCAGGCCATTACGTCACGTGGTGGGACATGACCCTCTCCATGCATCCTGCTTCATTTGTTTGCATCCATTGTATTCAGCTGTGAATTGCCAAATTCATTATTACAAGAGTTTGTGAGTAGGTATAGTTGCATGGCATTCAATTACATTGCAATTTTGAAATTTCATCAAAATATTTGTTGATTGTTTTAGATGACGAAGGAATTGCCGAATCTGGTATGTGAGCGCTGACAACCGTGGCCTTCTGAACGCCAACCACTACCTGCCTCCATCTGGTATGTGAGCGCTAACGACCATGGCCATCTGAACGCCAACCACTACCTGCCTCCATCTGGTATGTGAGCGCTAACAACCGTGGCCTTCTGAACGCCAACCACTACCTGCCTCATTGGAGCTTCACGCGTGGGGAAATGATGCATTAGCCAGCACATATTCAACCCAGTGAAACATTCAGATCAATATATATACATACAATGATATATATCTGGAAATTAGTTGATCCAATTGGAAAATATAAGTGATTTTATAAAATAGGACAGTATTTTAACATTTACATGGACTCACTAACTGGACTTTTTCTCATACGCGATATGCCATACCTAAATATTGTGGCAATGTATTTTTTGTATTTTTATCTTGATTTCAACTGAAAATGAAAGTTTTAGCCTTGTAAGTTGAAAACATAGCCTTTGCTGTCATGTAAAACTTGATGTGATAGCTATGAGATTCCGTTATAAGTAGGCCACCAGTATTCTAAACCCAGATCTGATAGCCATCTCAACTCTCAAGATGTGGTAGTCATGTGTTGTCATTTGTCTTCCCCATACTTGTCTTGCATGCCAAGTCAACTATTTTGAAAAATGAAACGAAACTAAGTACCGGTACGGTAAGAATCATCAGACTTGAATTTCATACAATTTCCAAAAACATAAAATATTTTGTACACATAAAACAGGACACTGGGCTAGAGCTGAAAACCAATAGCTTGCATATTGTGTGAATCTGATCCCTCCAATTGAATACTGTACGATGATATTGAAGTGTTTGGTCAAATTAAAGGGAGCTAAGGATTACCCACTGTCCTCTGTTTAGCTGAAAGTGTCTTCAGCTCTTCATCACTTTGTTCAAGTGTTGTTCATTTTGTCTTGCACAGGTGTTTCCACTTGTTTTCCGAATGATGCTATTTATCATTCGACCGTCAGACTCCATTCAGTGGTACAGTGGAACCTCTTTAGCACGTTTCTCAGGGGACCAGACAAATAAAACTTACTAATGTGAAATACTTACTGAAGAAACTATTTAAGATGTAGGAGCCTATGGATGGGATCAAATAATAAAGCTTACTGAATAGAAAATTGTACCAACGAGAAACTTACCAAAGAGGTTCTACTATACTTGTTAAGGGCACTACTATAGCCACCCTCGGTAGCTCGGTCAGCTGAGGCTCCGCTTCAGAAACTGAAGTCACCGTTGGGCGTGGGTTCGAGTCCCGCATAAGACATGGGTTTTTGTAAACGTCCTTTCACTTATTATCACTTCATCGTTTCATAATCACCTGCTCATTCGTACCCCCGTATAACCTAGCTGTTGGTGGGGTCGTTGAGCAAACAATAATCATAATCATAATCAATCATGACACTACTCTACAATTAGATTTATTTGTAAGGAACAATAGAAATTTCATATATATATATATATATATATATATATATATATATATATATATATATGTATATATATATATATATATATATATATATATATATATATCTATATATATCTATATATATATATATATATATATATAT
>OZ023327.1:25181094-25263626 GCA_964007535.1 Brachyptera risi
ATATATATATATATATATATATATATATATATATATATATATATATATATATATATATATATATATATATATATATATATTATATATATATATATATATATATATATGTATATATATATATATATATATATATATATATATATGTGTGTGTATATATATATATATATGTATATATATATATATATGTATATATATATATATATATATGTATATATATATATATATATATGTATATATATATATATTTATATATATATATATATATATATATATATATATATATATATATATATATATATATATATATATATATATATATATATTATGCGTCCGACACATTTGTATATGTATATGTACCACGTATCATCATCTTGAATATCATAGCTCACATGATGAGGTCTGAACTATACGCTCCAGTTACTTAACTATGAAAGTAATTCATAACATGTAGGGTACCATTATATGTCTACAATGTAGTGTTATAAAATATAAAATTGTTGCATTGAACGTTTCTCTGTGAACAGTAGCCTATAAGTTGAATGTTTGACAAGTAATATTTTATATATGCCCAAATGATGAATTCACTCAAAGTGTGTGTTGGCAACGATACATGCTGTATACGTATAAATGCCGTAACTGTACAGTACTTGTAATTGTATTGTTGCTAAATGACAAAAATAATTGTAAATTGCCATTAATAATACTCTTATTAGAAAGACTTTCCATTCCAGGATTTTGTATCATTGTGCATTGTGAATACATAGTAGAATACTTTATTGACTGCCTGTTGCTGTTATCCAATATAGTGCATCAACTCATACAGTCCTTTGGACATACTCATACTTTTAATGTACCATATTGTAATAATTTATGTCATAAAATGATTGAAGAAATTCATGTAAAATACTTTTGTAGACCTAATCTAATACTTTAAGTTACTGTTGATTCCACTTGTAAGTTGACGACTGTATTGAGCTCTCTATATTTCTACTTGAAATAATGGCATACTTCTGGGCCGGCAGCAAGACTCAGTCTGTCCATGCATTATGTAATGCATACTGAGTTGAATTCTGATACGAGGATCATACAAACCTGTACTCTCATATGAATTCAACATTGAATTCTATTTCAGAATCTTTTACATTATTATTTTTTTATTTCATTGTTTTATATGGTGATATAAAACAGCAATTTGGTTTTGAAAAGATGCAATATTGACGATATGTGAATTCTAGGAAAGTCACTTGTGTGTTCAATGCATCTTGTGGCTTTAGCATTGGTGGACGACGTGCCGGTTTCAATGTTGGTGAATATATGTATTACAGTACATGATTTACGGACAGTCAATTGGTTTTAAAAATTGAAACTTTGTGTAGATCATTCATTATGTTTTGTCATATACAATATGTAATATGAAAATGTCTTTTCATTTCACTTTTGTATAATTTTTTTTACATACAATAGGTCAATAGCTGATATTTTTATCCAGCCAAAATATTATCGAGCTTACCATGTGTATTCAAAAAAAGTGCATAGTTGCCTCTTCTATCTATCCAAATGTGTGGTCAGCGGTCAGTGGTCAGCAGAGATTGGAACTAGACGCGCTGAGGATAGTTGAAGACATTGGCCATGACTACTAGGTGTGTGCCCTTCTGATTACAACTCATCACTAGTATACAGTGATCATTTGATCATCTCTTCATTTAGAAACAATTGGAGGAGAATTCTCATCAATATTTTACTACTCTTTACAGTAGATTCTCTCATTTTGGATGAATATTGATGTGATTCATTGACATATTTTGTAAATTAATATATATTATGTAAATAAAAATACATACTTTATAAAATTGAATTTATGCAACATCATTACTATAATAGAAGAGGAAATGTGTTGTTGAAAAAAGCATTGATTATTAAAAGTCAACATGCAAATTGATCATGACAATTGAAACTCATTTTTGCTTAGCCAACCAGTTGTCACATAATTTATGTTTTTCTCAGGTTTATATATGTCAAGTGACTCAAGTAATATCACGAGCGGGTCGGGAGAGGAAATTAAGTGAGTTCAAGCCACGCCCCGTTAAACCAATCACAGTCGTGTTTTTTTGTATCGTTTCCCATCAAATTCGAACGTCAACTTTTAGGTCTGATTTACCGGCTAGTTGAAGATTGGTCTTTTACTGTAAGCAATGTACTAGCAATACTATTCTATTGCCATGTCACTGTCTAAACCATTACTACCGTCGTTATGCAGTATTTGTGGAAAAGTTTTTGCGACCAAGTACGTTACAAATCAACACATGATACTTAAGCACAAAACAGTCATATGGGCTTCTGTTACACAACAAATGACAAACCATCGTTACCATAGCAATACAGCGAACTGGTGGACTATATCAAACATTCTGATTGGACAATTCCAACTGGTGGGCATTGTTGTATTTCTCTTTCAACAATGAGTGACGTCGCTTGACATAAGCCTATTGCAAACAGGAGGCAATATTCGCTGTCCAATGGTGGAATGTTTCAGTACAACAGCAAACCACAATGCTTTAAGAAAGCATATCGATGAAGAGCACAGGACAAAAATTGAAACAGAGGAGAAAATAATTTAATTTTCCTGGTCCCTTGAAAAACGATGGATAGAGGTTTCACTGTATATTTGTTTGCTTCGATGATTAGGTATTTTCTCTCGTCATTTTCCATTCTTCCGCTTTGCAGCCGTGGCCTTGTGTTATATATTATCAGAAGTTAGAACAGTATTCAAATAATAATCTATTGATCAAATAAAATTCGCATTTCATGATTTGGATAGTCAAATATATAACCCTGAAACATAAATTTATAGTTATCATATTATATTGTAATCATAATCAAACATAAAATAGTGCAGGGGTTTGTAGATGTGAATTACTGTATATTTTTTTTGCTTCAAAAATTAGGTTTTTTCTTCAGTTATTTTCCATTCTTCCGCTTTGCAGCCGTGATTTTGTGTTATATATTATTATAACAGTATTCAAATAACTAGGCAAACGCGAAATATGCGTTGCAAGATGAGCGAGATATCTGAATAAGGTATAATAACAGTCCTACATTTGCTACTTTATCGACTCTGGTATTCTACACACTTTGTCCTTCATTTAATTGCTACTTTATCTTCTCTGGTATTCTACACACCTTGACGAGTATGAAGAATATTTAATGCTTGGGCAAATATCGAATCTAGGAAGCAGTGAATCTTGGCTCATTTCCATATATTTGATGTATAAAAACAGTTATTTGAATTTGTTTCTTCGAAACGGCTGGTTCGAATTGCTTAAGGAATGGTGGTTATGTGTATCATTCATGTTTGAACACTCAGAGAAAATTTTATTTTTTTCGGAGAGGTTTTATTTTTTCAAATTTTCTCACCCAGCCTAATCTTATGGGGTTTTCAAAAACTTTGACATGATATTTCTCAAAATTTAATCGACCGATTCATTCCAAAAACTATACGGTTCGAAGTTGTAAAAGTTGGCCCGTACAAAAAAAGTTATATGTTGATCAGCCAAACCCTGCGACCTGTGCAGTGCCCACAAAAAAAAAAAAAAAAAAACATGAAGACAAAACTTAGCCCTATAAGAGTGAAATGGAATCTTCGCTTACGCTCATCTAATAATCTATTAATCAAATAAAATTTGCATTTCATCATTTGGATAATCAAATATATAACCCTAAAACATACATTTATAGTTATCATATATTGTAATCATAATCAAACATAAAATAGTGGGGTTAATGTAGATTGTGAATAGTTTCGCATTGTTCGTTATTAAGCTTGCATATATTTTAGAATTTGTAATCATAATCAAACATAAAAAATTTGGATTAAGAATACAATTCAATTCAATTTTAAATCATCATGAAACGATAAAAACAGGCGCATGTAATTGGTTCAAGGGGCGTGGCTTGAACTCTTAAATTCCTCTCCTGACCCGCCCGTGTAATATCTTGATATGGTATCAAGTTATGAATCGGTGAGAATGAATGGATGTTTTTAAAATTCTGTCTATAACTGTTATTTTCAGTAAGAGAATTCTTATTTTTCAATGACACCATTTTGATTTTCTAATCTTCTATTGGCCCATAAGATCATTATGAGCCTACCATAGATTTTGGATATTATTTTTCCACCTAGAGAAATGTTCATGATTTAATTGTTAGTCTATACATACTCATTAGTCATTAATATTTACCAACAACTCAAATGTTTCGATTTTAAATTATATTCAGGTGCGTTCTAAATGTTTATAAAAATACAAAAATGCAATTTTATTAGGGGCCAAAAACCAGACATTTGTGTAGTTAACTGGAAGATGGATTTCATCCACTCTGGACATTTGAATGTCTGGCAAAGCCAGGTCTAAGTAGGCTCAATTGAAAAAATAATGAAGCGTATGAAGCAAATTCTATTCTTGAGACAATTGAAGAAGAAAGAAAAAACTTCAGTCATGAAGCTAATTTTCAGTCGAGATCAAAATTCTTCTTCTGTAATAATGATATAGGCCTAAAACAATAATAAGTATTTATTTTCTTTTAAACAACACAGTTTCACATTTGCCTACATACTTAGCATTTAAAGGAAAAATAGCGAGGTTCGGTGGGATTCCGCTCTTCCAACTATGGTGATAACTGATGGGCAGTTCAATTTATTTTGAAATGTAGCTAAAATATGTTTACAAAAATTTGAAAATAATATCTGTAGCAAGATGTTGATGTAACGAAGCTAATTCCCAGTTGAAATTAAAGTTAATGCAGCCCAATAATTGATATGTAATAAACAGTCCCATTTGAAAATAATATATTTAGTTTAGATGAATATAAATAATGTGAAATTTGCTACCAACTATCAATTGGAGAAAGCTGTTTAATAAGCTTTTTTCCATTACTTAAATACTTATGGACATTGGATTTGAGAATAATAAGAATGACCTACAACTGAGGCGAGTTGTCCAGTGGCTATAGCACACTGAACCATCATACAGGAAACGGGGGTTTGATTCCTGCTATGGTCGACCATCCTGACAGAAATTTGTTATGGTTTCCCTCTGTCGTTCAGGCATCAAGTATAGAAAAACCTCTATACTGAATGGTTCAGGTCTATACTGGGATGGTTCCTAACAACAGACCACGTCTGTCTTGTTCCAACTATTCAAAATCACCTGGTAAAATATCCTTTCATCTCATCATCCAATCATCTCATTCATGCATTCATCTCCGTCAAGTAACCCAGTTCCTACATCGCTTTTAAAAATCATGGTATCAAAGTGACACGGGAAACTTGAGTCGGATGAAAAATCAATAGAAAACAATTTCATTTCCTCTAATAACCCATCTTTCCGACTCGTAACAATAGCCTGAAGGTAGTTTTTGCAACAGAACAAATGAGTAACTCGTGGTATCGATGAGTGCATTCGCCTCTGAGTAAAACGTTGTACGAACTAGGACACCCAAAAACGTCTTGGAAAAACATAACCTCAAATTTCAATTTGCCATTGGCCCATAGCCTTGGCGTTTGTGAAAATTGGATCCACCTGAGATTTGAAAACTAGTAACGGAGGAGAGAATTTCAAATTTTCGTATGAGTTCAGCTTAGTAGCACAGGTAATAACGCATATTAGATGTGGCCTAGATCTTACAACCATTACTGACTTTATAATAACGCAATGCAACCACATAGGGGCCTAGGAGGCCCATTGATATGTTGTGTCCAATTGTATTGTGTGTTGGACCATTGAATTTGTAATGGTTACAAAATCAATGGTTGGACTAGACCAGGTCTATTCTATTGTAGGCCTATTGTATGTTGAACAGGTCCAAGCATTTTTTGTTGATTTTATTAAAGTGGAGCTGAAACAGGTGGTCCAGTGGCTATCACGCAGAACCATCGTTCAGGAGATCAAGGTTCGATTGCTGCCTTTAAAGATCATCTTGACCGAGGTTTTTTGTGGCTATCCTCTGTTGTTTAGGTGAATATTGGGAAATACTTCTCCTCAACAATAGGCCACGACTAGGCCTATTTATTCTCAGTAATTTTACTGATTAACATACCATGGCCAATTTTTGTTTGATGTTTGCATTTTTGGTGTTTTCTGATAGATCTAGTTTATATCTATGGTGTGTAGTTTGAACGTTTTATATTTAGATTGTTTTAATTTGTGTTTTTACTCACTTGAAGTTGATGCTTTGTGATCTGACAAAGGTGACAAAGGTGGACAGTAGCCTAGGTTAGGTTGAGGTCAGGCTGGTGTATAAACTCGCGTATACCGCCGGCAGGCGGAACAGAGCTTATATACTTTGAAAAAATAGAAAAAAAATAGGCATGGTACGTTAATCAAAAAATTTACCGATCCTCAGTGCCGACGCCAACAGATCTTGATCATCATCAGAGTGCGTCGTTGAACCCAAATATAAATAAAAAATGATATTAAATACGCCTAAGGTTAAAAAATCACTCTCAAAAGTACACTTACACTCCACATTAAATGGTCAGGGCCCATATCAAGAATTGAAATTTTGATTCAGGCCCAAATAAAAACTACGCACGTATACCAACCGCAACTGGTATCTTTTTGAATAAGTATTGTAGAGTGGGTATGGTATGTAGGCCTACATTATCTGCTAGTTTTATTGCATAGGCCTATAGTATCAGTAGGCCTACGGTATATTTTCTTCAGGATGCATTTAAATGTAACTTTAATCAACCACTGTAGGCCTATGTGATTGCAATTGCACAATCATTGATTGAGTATAAAGCAGGAAACAAACAACATCTGGCCTATGTTTAACCACCCACTTCTTCAGGTTTAGGCCTATGTTTTGTTTTTGTGTGTGGACTAACAGACCTACTGAGATGAGTGGCCGAGTGGTAACACACTGAATCGTCATTCAGGAGACCGGGTTCGATTCCCGCTGTGGTCGACCATCCTGACAGGGGTGCATCGTGGTTTCCCTCTGTCGTTCAGGTCAATACTGGGATGGTTTCTTGACAAGCCACGACCGACTCCTCCCCACTATCCAAAAACACCTAATAAAAAATAACCTCTCATCTCATCATGCATCATCTCATATGTATCATTCACCGACGCCAATAGATCGTCGTCATCAGTACAGTGCGTCGTTAAACCCAATATGAATAATAAAACAAGACCGAAACCGCCGGGTCACATATATATAGGCCTACGACATATTTACCGCTAAAAAATGAGTGACTGTTGGGATTACCAAGATCTATTCCATTGAGGCCCAGAGGCTTTCGAATGTTTCTTGTATTTTCATACCACTATACTAGGCTCATGGATAAGTTATTCATTCAACTGGTTGGCTTGAGATATGAGGTATTCCCAGCCGCTCAGCATGGCTCTACGTGCAGAGCGTGCACATTTACTAGTCATGTCATTTATACCCACACTCAACAGCTAATGAAAATGCATGTATATATTTATTTATATTAATTAATTTTATTAATTCATTTTATTCAATTGCATGCATGTAGTTATTTGATAGCATTTTATGACGAACCTAATTTCCTTGCAATAATGGTGGTACTTTTAATGTCAATCACTGTTGTAAGCCTGAGCAGTGCTGGATTGGCATACATCATATAGTCTGCACCTTCAGAGGAGGGGGGAGGTACTGATTTTACCCTCACCTCCAGACCTACAATACAATGCTACCGGTGGGCTAGTAATGTTCCTAGATAATTTCCCATTTTACGGGTTGTAGATGTTTTTATATTCTAGGGGCACATACTTGTAGGTATCTAGATAAACCTAGACTACCTTCAACTTATGCTAAGACTTGTATTAGCAAGGTTCTGGGTGACTTTAAATCAGCTGTTCAAAATATATTAGGGGGCCTACTGCTTTTTTGCTATCATCACTGTAGTTCTGAATGAATATCTAGACAACTTTAATTCATAGATAAAAGGCTTCACTGCATGTGCTCATAAAGGTATAGAGTTCCTAATTGTATTTGCTATTTTCAGGAAACATGAATAATATGAGGTGTGCGTTTCGAGCTTTAAATTTAGACATACATGGAAGGAAGATTCTTCATTCCCCTACGTGGAAAACTGCAACAGAATCTGTGAGACACATTGAACCATTTAGCATAAATTTGTCGAAACAAAGGTCTCTTCATACTAGTGAGGTTAACAATGCATGGGCCAAAGATGAGTTGCCAAACAAATGGTTGACTTACAACAAGAAAATATTTCCGCCACAGTCTCCTGAAGAAGAAAGACGATTAGCAGTAAGTTTGAGAAATATGTATTAATACATTATTATTATTATTAATATTATTATCATTATTATTATTATTATTATTATTATTTATTTTTTTCATTATTGAGACTTTATTTTGAAGCTGAAACAACTACAAAATCAGCGATATTCAGCATAAGCTGCTCTACCATATAACCAAGTTACTAAATACTAAATCTTAATGGTACTAATATAATAAGTGATAATTGTTAATAAAATTCAAACATTCAAACTTATACATGAAGATTGTGCATCAGACATGAGGCGTAGGATTTGTTAATGCTTTCTTAACTTATATTCTTCCTTTTTTTCTGCCAGTTTAAATTTAAATGTTGTTTTCCGCTTCTTTTCCCATCTGATTTGTTGTTCCAAGAATAGATTTTGCACATCTAAATAAAAGATAGAATGTTTACGAATACTTGTTCGGAGCACCCCTCTAGCTATTAAAATGTTTATTATGTGAATAATGAATAAAGAAGGATGAGAACAAATGAATCAAATGTTCGTACCATCCGTCCTGCTGTACAAAGTACATGGTCAGCTGGAAGTACAGGTTTACCATGCCATAATTCACGTCATTTACCTCCACAGGGAAATTGACAAATATAATGTTTCTGAAGATTATTTGACAGGTTTTAAGAATCACGTTTGTGCAAGAAATAGTGCTTCTGTGAAACTTGTCATAAGCACTTTATGAAACACAATTGAGTGTACCTTCACTTGTGATACATTAAATACGTCCTGTGTATTGTGTGTGCACGGCTATCAGGCATAGTGGGGCCAAGGCGTAGCGGGCCCCCTGAACAGTAACAACGTGATTACATTAAATCTTTATGATACACAATTGAGTGTACCTTCACTTGTGATACATTAAATACGTCCTGTGTATTGTGTGTGCACGGCTATCAGGCATAGTGGGGCCAAGGCGTAGCGGGCCCCCTGAACAGTAACAACGTGATTAGATTAAATCTTTATGATACACAATTGAGTGTACCTTCACTTGTGATACATTAAATACGTCCTGTGTATTGTGTGTGCACGGCTATTAGGCATAGTGGGGCCAAGGCGTAGCGGGCCCCCTGAACAGTAACAACGTGATTAGATTAAATCTTTATGATACACAATTGAATGTACCTTTACCTGTGATACATTAAACACGTCCTGTGTATCGTGTGTGCACGGCTATCAGGCATAGTGGGGCCAAGGCGTAGCGGGCCCCCTGAACAGTAACAACGTGATTAGATTAAATCTTTATGATACACAATTGAATGTACCTTTACCTGTGATACATTAAATACGTCCTGTGTATTGTGTGTGCACGGCTATCAGGCATAGTGGGGCCAAGGCGTAGCGGGCCCCCTGAACAGTAACAACGTGATTAGATTAAATCTTTATGATACACAATTGAGTGTACCTTCACTTGTGATACATTAAATACGTCCTGTGTATTGTGTGTGCACGGCTATCAGGCATAGTGGGGCCAAGGCGTAGCGGGCCCCCTGAACAGTAACAACGTGATTAGATTAAATCTTTATGATACACAATTGAATGTACCTTTACCTGTGATACATTAAATACGTCCTGTGTATTGTGTGTGCACGGCTATCAGGCATAGTGGGGCCAAGGCGTAGCGGGCCCCCTGAACAGTAACAACGTGATTAGATTAAATCTTTATGATACACAATTGAGTGTACCTTCACTTGTGATACATTAAATACGTCCTGTGTATTGTGTGTGCACGGCTATCAGGCATAGTGGGGCCAAGGCGTAGCGGGCCCCCTGAACAGTAACAACGTGATTAGATTAAATCTTTATGATACACAATTGAGTGTACCTTCACTTGTGATACATTAAACACGTCCTGTCTATCGTGTGTGCACAGCTATCAGGCATAGTGGGGCCAAGGCGTAGCAGGCCCCCTGAACAGTAACAACGTGATTAGATTAAATATTACAATATTAATTTAAATTTCACAGTATAGAAAAATAAGCAAGCCATCTGTTAAAAATGAAATATCTAAAACTGTACTGTGTTTCAATATATAATCACAAGTGTGTTTGTTATAGGCTTACATTAGGCCTAATTGGATATAAAATATGTGAACTAATGTATAAGTAAAATAAAATATATTGTACACCCTCGATTTTGGCGCTAAATCAATGCTACAAATTGGCCAATGTCTTGGGACCAGGCCCTACTACAACATTGACTATGATTAGTTAGGATTATGTCTGAATCTTACGAAAAATTATTTGAAAATATATCATGCCGCTTCAAAACATTCCTGGCAGTGTTTAGTCCCCTCTTCATTGGATAAATTGAAATATCAAGCAACTTGATGATTCAATGTTTTAAAACTACGACTCGTGAACTGGACTTGTGCATGCTTGCGTTCAAATTGAAATATCAAGCAACTTGATGATTCAATGTTTTAGAACTACGACTCGTGAACTGGACTTGTGCATGCTTGCGTTCTTTTTAATCCATCTTCTTATTCCCTATCTATCTAGGGTAGTCCTACTACAGTATAATTCGCTTCACATTCTGTCTGGCTAAACGTCCTGTGCACAAAGGCCAACTGGAATAGAATATTGGCCATCTTCGATCTTCATAAGCAAAACATTGTGTATCTTTCTTTTAATATAATTGAAAACAAAAGACTCCAAAAATGAACAAATCTTGATGTTCCACTAAAAATATCTACCATCTCTTATGTTCATCTCAAGTGCAATATTTGTATCTATTAATTAATTTGCAATTTTCAGTTTGTGTGTCATATGAAAACAAATATAAAATATAGTCCATGGAAGATGTGGTACATTGCCACAATGGTTCGTGGGATGAGTGTCGATGAGGCAGTCAAACAGCTGAGCTTTATACTGAAGAAAGGAGCAGCGTCCGTCAAAGAGACAATATTAGAAGCTCAGCAGCTTGCTGTCACGAAACATAACGTTGAATTCAGAAGTAATCTCTGGGTTGGTAAGTTTCACCCGAGCATCAGGAGCCTTATTCCTGAAATTGTTTGTATTTGTTTGCATTTGATTTTACACCAATGAACTTGTATGGCAACATTACATTGAACGTACAAAGGTTATACAAATTGTTATGAAATTATGGTGATTCCACTAAAAATGGTGGATAACTATTCCCAAATCGTGTTTTGTTTCACTCCACATGGCATTAGAAAATGTCAGAATTTCTTCGACTAGTGAAATGTCGGTATGGATTGTGTCTTATTGTGCATAGCACTCGAGATAGCGTTGCATCACTGCTAATAAGATCATTAACAAGAAAAGGCACTAGCTCCTATTTGTTCACATATTGATGGGCTAGAATTTGCTATCCTCGTGAATTGGCCTCATGTAATGAAAAATATTTCATTTCGTATATCAAGACTTTTCAATACAAGAAGAGCAAAAAGAGTGAAATGTGGAATGAAAAGACAATTTCATCAATTCCACTTCACATTACATAGATTTTGGGAATGAGGGTCTAGTGGTATCAACGTGAAAACTGCCTTCTTCTTTATCCGGCCAGAATCTGTCACAAGCCCGGCAGTACAACAGTACTGACGTACAGAGTACAACACGGAGGTGTACAACAGTATACATTGGCCGAAACTCAACAGATGAAGATATGACGTCAACATTTTCTTGTGCACCCAGCACCCAGTCAATGGTATGAGCTTAACAGCTGCGTACTTGCTAGAGCAGCCATCTATTGCACCCTGGGCCAAGTTGTAGCAACAGAAATATCACTCAAAATTGCATATATCTATTAATAATGGAGAGCTGTCATTGAAATGTATCTGGAGCTTATGCCAGGACACAGATTCTATAGGCCTATATCACATTGATTATTTTGTGTTTCATTAGGTACCACAAAATATGTTGGCCTACTAATTGTTTGTAAGCCAAGGCATAGTAAATATTGTTGTTAGATCCAAGTTGATCCCGTGTATTTGATCAATTTGGGCCCTGCCACGTGATGTCATATTCATGTCTAGTTCATCACAATATCGCATAGCTTCCAAAATGTTCACTTTGACAAGTAATTGACATAAGCTGTTCACTCTGTAGATGTAGACGTGTAAAAACTGTTTTACCGACCTCTCACCGACTGCTGTTTAGCGGCGTAAGGCAACAGTAAGATTGCACCGTTCAGTGGGAAAAGAATATTGAGACTGTGAATATCCCAGCCTGAGATATCCCAAGCAGCAATTATTTTTGTGCAGGGCAGGTTTTAAATGGAACTAGAAACAATTGTTAAAAATCACAACATTTGTGTAGATATTTTCGTTTCTGTGATCAAATTGAAAAGAAAAAAAATCAACCATAACTATGCGCTCAAGACAACATCTTATGGTTATTTTGTTTAACCTAAGAGTTGAACCTTAGACCCCGAGTAAGTGAAGCAGTGATACTAACAATAGCGCTACAGCGACATATGCTCTGTATACTGCAACTGTATTATATCGTAGCACGAGTCAGTAACTGAGGCATGACGTCACTAATCTTGGCCGTCTCATTGGTTACTGTTGGTTGCATTTGAAAAGTGACGTGCAGACAAATTGTCTCTTACAGGCGTAGCACTCGAACGGTTAATGATAGATAACCTATTCTAAATAACGACAATGGTGGAAAAACAGTGGAAAACCCAGGACCCTAACAGCAACCTAGGCCTAGCTAGCTCCAAAGGACTACGTCTTTGATTAGCAAGTCACAAGCTCTTGGATTGCAAGAACTTGGCGTATTTGTAGCCCACCTCAAGAGCAGGGCTAGGACTTGGTGCTGACAACAGTGTGAACACACACAAATTGAAGATGTTACTATGGTACTTGGCAATACTAGTAAACATTCACCAACCACAGTTTCAGTCTCTTGGAGCTAGCCAGGCCTGGGACGTTGTTTCAATGGCAGTCGTGGTAAGGGTCCTAGCCTCTTGGAGCTAGCCAGGTCTAGGCCATTGTTTTACTGGCAGTCGTGGTAAGGACCCTAGTCTCTTGGAGCTAGCCAGGCGTAGGACGTTGTTTCAATAGCAGTCGTGGTAAGGATCCTAGCCTCTTGGAGCTTGCCAGGCCTAGGACGTTGTTTCAATAGCAGTCGCAGTAAGGGTCCTAGTCTCTTGGAGCTAGCCAGGCCTAGGACATTGTCTCAATGGCAGTCGTGGTAAGGGCCCTAGTCTCTTGGAGCTAGCCAGGCTTGGGACGTTGTTTCAATAGCAGTCGCGGTAATGGTCCTAGCCTCTTGGAGCTAGCCAGGCCCGGGACATTGTCTCAATGGCAGTCGTGGTAAGGGTCCTAGTCTCTTGGAGCTAGCCAGGTCTAGGACATTGTCTCAATGGCAGTCGTGGTAAGGGTCCTAGTCTCTTGGAGCTAGCCAGGCCTGGGACGTTGTTTCAATGGCAGTCGTGGTAAGGGTCCTAGCCTCTTGGAGCTAGCCAGGTCTAGGCCATTGTTTTAATGGCAGTCGTGGTAAGGACCCCAGTCTCTTGGAGCTAGCCAGGCCTGGGACGTTGTTTCAATGGCAGTCGTGGTAAGGGTCCTAGCCTCTTGGAGCTAGCCAGGTCTAGGCCATTGTTTTAATGGCAGTCGTGGTAAGGACCCTAGTCTCTTGGAGCTAGCCAGGCTTGGGACGTTGTTTCAATAGCAGTCGCGGTAATGGTCCTAGCCCCTTGGAGCTAGCCAGGCCCGGGACATTGTCTCAATGGCAGTCGTGGTAAGGGTCCTAGTCTCTTGGAGCTAGCCAGGTCTAGGACATTGTCTCAATGGCAGTCGTGGTAAGGGTCCTAGTCTCTTGGAGCTAGCCAGGCCTAAGACGTTGTTTCAATGGCAGTCGTGGTAAGGGTCCTAGTCTCTTGGAGCTAGCCAGGCCTAAGACGTTGTTTCAATGGCAGTCGTGGTAAGGGTCCTAGTCTCTTGGAGCTAGCCAGGCCTAAGACGTTGTTTCAATGGCAGTCGTGGTAAGGGTCCCAGTCTCTTGAAGCTAGCTAGGCCTAGAACGTTGTCTCAATAGCAGTCGTGGTAAGGGTCCTAGCCTCTTTTAGCTAGCCAGGTCTAGGACATAGTTTCAATAGCAGTCTTGGTAAGGGTCCTAGCCTCTTGGAGCTAGCTAGGCCTGGGACGTTGTTTCAATAGCAGTCGCGGTAAGGGTCTTAGCCTCTTGGAGCTAGCCAGGTCTAGGACATTGTCTCAATGGCAGTCGTGGTAAGGGCCCTAGTCTCTTGAAGCTAGCCAGGCCTAGAACGTTGTCTCAATAGCAGTCGTGGTAAGGGTCCTAGCCTCTTGGAGCTAGCCAGGTCTAGGACATTGTCTCAATGGCAGTCGTGGTAAGGGCCCTAGTCTCTTGGAGCTAGCCAGGCCTAGGACATTGTTTCAATGGCAGTCGTGGTAAGGGTCCCAGTCTCTTGAAGCTAGCCAGGCCTAGAACGTTGTCTCAATAGCAGTCGTGGTAAGGGTCCTAGCCTCTTTTAGCTAGCCAGGTCTAGGACATAGTTTCAATGGCAGTCGTGGTAAGGGTCCCAGTCTCTTGAAGCTAGCCAGGCCTAGAACGTTGTCTCAATAGCAGTCGTGGTAAGGGTCCTAGCCTCTTTTAGCTAGCCAGGCCTAGGACATTGTCTCAATAGCAGTCGTGGTAAGGGTCCTAGTCTCTTGGAGGTAGCCAGGCCTAGGACATTGTCTCAATGGCAGTCGTGGTAAGGGTCCTAGTCTCTTGGAGCTAGCCAGGTCTAGGACATTGTCTCAATAGCAGTCGTGGTAAGGGTCCTAGCCTCTTTTAGCTAGCCAGGTCTAGGACATAGTTTCAATGGCAGTCGTGGTAAGGGTCCCAGTCTCTTGAAGCTAGCCAGGCCTAGAACGTTGTCTCAATAGCAGTCGTGGTAAGGGTCCTAGCCTCTTTTAGCTAGCCAGGTCTAGGACATAGTTTCAATAGCAGTCTTGGTAAGGGTCCTAGCCTCTTGGAGCTAGCTAGGCCTGGGACGTTGTCTCAATAGCAGTCGTGGTAAGGGTCCTAGCCTCTTTTAGCTAGCCAGGTCTAGGACATAGTTTCAATGGCAGTCGTGGTAAGGGTCCTAGTCTCTTGGAGGTAGCCAGGCCTAGGAGCCAGCGAGGGTCCAGAGCATTGTTGGGAAAGTTCACTTATAAAAGGTACTTTTAAAAAGTTCAGTTCATCTCAAATAATTCGATCTTTTAAAAAATTCAAAGTTCATTTTTGTGGCTTAGCTGTAAAAGTTCAAATACAAATAAAAAAAAACATGAGTTTGTTCAAAAATTCACCTTGAAAATTATATGGAAAAAAGGATTCAAAAATCATCTCATCCACATTGTTTTGTGCGTCATCTTTCTCGGTGGTTGTGACGAAGTTACCAACAGCGTCATTCATTCACTTTACAATTAATTAAAATCTATCAAATTAACCAATACACAGTTCACTATTTTCATTTATGAACACTTCAAATGCGCGTCGCTTCCAGACGCTAGATCAATACAATCAGTGTACACAGCCTACACACAACTACAACTCACAACACGTCAATCTTGACCACACGTGGCTGCCGGCTCGCCTGGTGACAAGTGATCATATGATGAACTCCCGAACAGGGAATATTATACATTCGAGATAGACCCTGAAATAGTCGATCTCATTCGGAATTTGGACGGGGAAGTACAGATAGAGCGATCGTGTCGAATAGGATTATGAATGAGTGATCTAAAATTATGAACTTTCAAATGAACGTTTCATTCCGATAAGGATTACCGAAAAATCGAACGTGAAGAAAGTTCAAGATCGTCGAATGTTAATGTACCGCGTTCATTGAAAATTTCAGAAAATACAAACGCGTTCATCTTCATACTACACTTCTAACTTGTAATTTGTTCTTTCAGCCGAATCGTTTGTTGGGAAAGGCAAGGTAATCAAAGGAGTACGCCGACATGCTCGATCCCGTGTGGGGAAAGTCGAATACTTTCATTGCCATTATTTTGTACGTCTAGAGGAAGGAAAACCACCTGCTCATTACTACCCTCAAGATAAAACACAATCAGGACAAGACATGCTTGATAACTGGCTGGAACAGATGCGAGCCAGAAAAGTAACAAGCTCACTGTGAGGTTGGTGTTCCTCATATTATCTTTACAAACAGGAATATGTGATAGTTGAGGGATGTTGACGGATGTGAACCAAGCATGGTACACTCAAACGATTCCTGCTGTCATCATTACCAACTGGCATGGCAAACTGAATTGGATTGTCCACTTGTGCATATTCACGCATCGCGATTCAATTGTAATGAATGACAACTCGGTAAATGCCAATTTTGGACGGAATAAATGAAGAAGTCCATCAGATATGAGTTGAAATGTAATCAAAGTTCAATATATTTAATATGTAAAATATACAATACAGTGAAACCTCGATCTATCATTCCCGGATTGATCGTTTGTTTTATACGGTCCCAACCAATCCGCCATATGAACAATGTTAAATTTTCCCGCATTCATCGTTTTCCCGCTTCTATCGTTCGTTATTTTCGCCCCTCGCCACTTAAAACCTCAAACGATCGTTTTCCCGCATCTATTGGTTTGTTTAATTTTCACGCATTCATCGTTTTCCCGATCTATCGTTCGTTATTTTCGCCCCTCGCCACTTGAAAGCTTGAACGATCGTTTTCCCGCATCTTTTGGTTTGTTGAATTTTCCCGTATTCATCGTTTCCGCATTCATCGTTTTCCCGCTTCTATCACTTGTTATTTATTAATAATTGTTATGCTTTGTTATTAACGGAAAAAGTGCGTAAAAAGAGATGGCAAGTGATTACAGTACTGGATTAATTACAATAAAAGGAATAATGTCCACATTAATGTTTTTTTAGTGTTTTTCAACGATTTTAATGATTTCCTGCTTTGATCGTTTTCCCGCATTCATCGTTTTTTTCCCCGGTCCCTTCAAAAACGATAGATCGAGGCTTCACTGTATAATAAAAGTGACTAGCAGACGACAGACTTAACGTCCCTCCTTGGTTGTTTGCCGCTATATGGCCGATTGGCTGGCATTTCTTCTCTCTATCCTCTCCAACCCAACTCCTAGTTGAAGATTGGCACAGCTGGAGTTGTTCTTGTGTACCATGCTCCACAGTTCTTTGTTAATCAGGACTTGCCTGAGTGTTGTTCACATATATGGACTTGCTCGTACAATGATACACTTTGTTATGTTCTAATCAAATTACAAGACATATGTAGTGTCGAATCATTTTTGTATTCTCAAGTACCTGAGGCAAGTTTCAAGTGTCTTATGAATTGTACGTATACCTTTTATTAATTAAATAATAAATGAATAATAAATAACATTTTTACAGTTGGATGTACAATGTACATTGTAGTGCACTGATACTGATGATTAGCTGGAGAATTTACGTAACCATCATCATATAAAAATGTTCCGAGTTGTACTTATGAACCATTTCTTTTTAGAGACACACAATTATTTAAAATGAAGTTTGTTATAAATAATAGATGTTTTTCTCTAAAATTGCAGATTGTGCTGGAAGTTATTACCTTGTTTTTTTGAAACCTGGAAGTGATGCACTGCGACATTGTGCCTCCCGGTAGTTCAGGGTGTGATGTGATACACCAACACTCAACTGACATTCGTGGTTTTCACGTCGTACATGAACATGTTGATTCACTGTAGAAAATCAAATGTACCAGATGGGATTTGAACGATCTGTGTTGTTTGTGTTTGAGCAATAATTGTTCTATTATTAAAGTTTGTATGCAGTTTTAACCAAGTGTTATAACTTTACCAGTTATAACCAACTTATAAAGCGCAGTTTATTTGAATAAAATAAATTTCGAAATGAAATGAAAAACTTTTCACTGTTTTATTATTTTTTGGACAGAACTCTCTTTAAAATTGATTATGCAAATTGTGGAATCTATGCAATCCTCATGTGGAGAAGATAGCGTAGTCACTATTGCACGTATCATATTGTTGAGTGGGTGAACGTAGGTTGAATGGAGCCTCTATTCTGCGCCAGTTGATTGCTATGTGGTAGCTGACAAAACTTGTTGCAAGCTAAAACACAACATAAGGCATTTTCTTTCTGATCTGAAGAAACTAGAAATTTTGTCACCTACAACAACATACCAAATTTTAGTTGGTGATATCAACGTGAATATTTTAGATTCTCAAGATAATTATACCAATGATTATTTAAATGTTTTAATGTCACAAGGCTGGCTATCATACATTAAGTGTCCAACGCGTGAAACAGAGATAACAAGTACATGCATCGATCATCTTTTCGTTAAATCATCAAAATTATGCACTCCTCTATCAGGTGTAATAAAAACCACCATCACTGACCATTTCCCCATATTTTTTGGCTGTGAAAAAAACAAATTTAATAGCAACCATTTACTTATCGATAATATGAATCAAATTAAAAGAAAACTTAATATTTCTAAGATCTCTAGATACTGAAAGGTGGATACATATTTTTGAGCAAACTGATGCTAATAATGCTTTTGAAAATTTTATCTCTACTTTCAAAAATTACATTGAAAATGTATTGGAAATTATATCTTTAAAAGAAAATTCTAAACAGAGGAAAATAAAACCCTGGATATCTGCTGGTATAATAATGTCAATACGAAAGCGTGATGCATTACATAGAAAAATAACAAGAATTAATAAATGTAAAAATTATGGTAGTAATGATCTAGATTACCTAAAAGTGCAATATAAACAATATAGAAATTTTTTGAACCGACTAATATACAGAGCAAAAATTAATTATTACAGTATTCAAATGAAATTAATTTAGATGTAAACTGTTCTCGAAAAATATGGAAAACAATAAATGAAATCACGTCTAGGAAAACCAATGAAAAGCCCACAATAAGTGACCTAATGGTTGATGGGCAATTTTGTAAAGTTTCAGATGAACCTTTAAAAGTAGCAAATGCTATGGTACATTATTTTTCCAATGTAGGTAAGACTCTGGCTGACAAAATCAAAGATGAAAATCTTCCTAATAGTCACCAGGGTAATTCAAAAGGAAACAGAACTCATCATATAAACCAATCTATGTTCTTAACTCCTGTTATTCCAAGTGAAATACATAACATCATATCAGGCTTAAAAGAAAACGCAGCTTGTGGTTATGATTGTGTAGACGTTAAGGCTATCAAAGCAGCTGTCAAATACATCACTGCTCCCTTAGTACACATATTTCATATCTCTTTTGAAACTGGGATCTTTCCAAATAGCCTAAAAATTGCAATTATTATACCTGTGTATAAAGGAAATGACAGATCCAACCCCGAAAATTATAGGCCAATTTCATTACTTTCTCACTTTTCAAAAATTATAGAAAGATGCATTAAGAACAGATTGATGAATTTTTTGGATAAACATCATATATTGTCAGTTATCACCTAATCAATACGGATTTCGATCCAAACTTAGTTTATAAAGCTTTAGGTCAAACCACAATACAATATGGTATAATTGGATGGGGGGCAGCGAATAAGACAAATATTAAGCCACTAATTACCGTACAAAAAATTATATTAAAGATCGTATTAAATAAACAAATTCAATTCTCATCGAAGCTAACTTTTCAGATGACCCGTGTATTAGATGTGAGACAGTTATTCATAAAATTCGCCTGTATCCATGTTTGTAAGTATTTCTCTTCCTATCAACAGAGTAATGATTGCGCAGGACCATCCCCCATTCATAATACTAGAAGCTGTTTGGTTGATACTACCCATGATTTACATATTCCCTTCAAAAACAAATCAATAGGTCACCAAAATGTGGCCTATCTTGGCCCAAAATTTTTTAATCAAATTCCCGTCCAAATCAGAGAGCTTCAGCTTTTTAATTTCAATTTATTTAAAGCCAGGCTCGCGAAATGGATCCAACAATTGGAAAGATCGCAATGCGCAGAAATGTTTCAACTGTAATGCACGTTCAATATTAACTTGATATATCAATGCGAGTAATTAAAGTCATCTGTTTTGTAAGTCTAAATATTTTCTCTACCTATAATCTATAATCTATATGTATCAGTTGTCTAAAATGTAGTGCAATTTGATTACACACTTATAATTTCTTATATTTTATTAGTTGGCTTACACACAAGGATTTTTTTCCTTATGTGAGCTTCACACACAAATTAAAAAGTAATATATATAGCAATTATTTATTTTTTTATTTTTATCATCGAAATATATTATTATTATTTGTATGTATTATATAGTTATGTCCCATATTATATAATGATATTATGATGATGGTAAATTCATCATTCGTTTATTATTTGTATGTACATGTGTGTGAATAAATTGAATTGAAATTGAATTGAAAAAAAAGGATGTCTGTGAAACTATTTTGATTGTTTTCCTAGTGGTCGATAGGTAGGTAAACAGCCGACTGCGGCCCTGATAAGCCATCATAGTGACAGTCTACGATGTGGATCATTCAGACATACAACATTTTTGATATCAAACGGAACTCCTCATTTTTCAATTGATTTTCGATATGGCATATTTGGTATTGTCTATAAAATCAATATTTTAATTTCTCAGGACGAGATCTATGATTATAAACACAACTACATCTTTCAAAAGCAATGCACATATAAATGGTAGCTGCAGTGAGTTTCTCTACAAAAATGTTTACAGAATTTGTTCATTGACAATCTTCTAAAATTGTGGGTGAGCTGTGAGCATAGTATATATGCACACCTAGTCAACAAATAGAGCACCCCCCCCCCCCCCATGCAACAACTTGTAATCAATTGTTGACCATCCTCACAAAGTCAGTGTTGATGTATTTTTGAGATGGCTTCTCTATTTTTCTTCTGGATCCCAGTTTAATATAAGTTGTGTACAATACAGGCCACAACCACTTCCTATGAAACCTTCATCTCATCAATCATTCATCCCATGCTGAAAGATCTTAGTTATCTTTACAGTGCATTGTTGAACCCAATAAATAAGAAAGATACAAACAGTCTGTATGTATATATTAATCTTATTATTAAATATCAGCATATCAATCAAATAAATGATGACACTTCATTCAATCATTTCCAAATATAAAACACTGCATGGATAAACCTTACATACATTAGATATTCTAGTTGAATGATTATTATTATCATAATGGACCATTTCCGAAAAGAATGAGTCATCTAGCGGCGATCGTTTGAACTAGAACAGGATCTTATTACCCGAGTTTGAAAGTCCAATGCTGCCAATGCTATTTAGCACGTTTGATTTATATTATTGTGCGTTCCAGTGAACGTATTAAGTTATAATATGATAGTATAGTTTCAACATTTATATGTTTACTATATACTGAGAGATTTACACACTGTCAGAGTGAGTAAGATGAGAGATAATGCAAGTTATATACATATCTTGATGTTTTGCCTTCCTGTGTATACGAAGGCCAACTTTTTGAACAGTACTAAAACTCTCAGAAGTTTATACCAGCGATCTCGGCTGCTAGGAGGCGGGTCGCGCCTGTGCATTGAATTATGAAAATGGTCTATTATGGTTATGTGTTATTATATGAAACCCTTTTGATTATATTTGTTTATCAAATCTTGAAGTCATTATTAGTGTTGGGTAATTGTCAGCACAAGGGGGAAAATGGTGTCCCAATATCAATGTCACGAAAGATATGTTTAATGATCTGGCAATTTTTTTCAATTTATCATAGGATCAACTGTAATACAAGCCCACTTTCATCTTTGAAGTAGAGTCAGGGGCGGACTGGGCTATCTGGCAACCGGGCATTTGCCCGCTGGGCCGCCTCACTTAGGGCCGGCGCTTTTCTTATAGTTTATGCAAATATGAACTTACTAAAATGAACACATCTATATATATAAAATTGAAATTCCGAACGGACGGACGGTGAGCGTTGTCGGGGCACATGCGCGGTGGGCGAGAGGTTTGTTGGTGGCGGGCACGGGGAGGGCTACGTCATGGGCGTGGGGTTTCGCGTGAGGTATGAGCACATGCGCGGTGGGCGAGAGGTTTGTTGGTGGCGGGCATGGGAAGGGGGGAAAGCGGGAGGGCTACGTCATGCGCGTGGGGTTCCGCGTGAGGTATGAGCACATGGCAGGGTGCCGGGCTGGATTGTTCTCGAATTCGAATGATCTCGAACTCACATGGAGCCTATGACAACTAGGTGTACGGGCATGATTGATCAGTTGACTACTGTCAACGCAGAAATTAACACCGAATCGCGTACTGCCCGGAAATCGAAATAGTTTCCACGGTGGAAAGGCAGCAGTTTAACGCGCGTTAGCAGATCGGCAACGAACGGGTAAGTTTCATTGAAGAGTATAACTTGAAAAGTATAGCTTGCAAAAAATCTTACACTAGGAAAACGCTATATGTATGCGTTGATTGATAAGCAAAGTTGCAAAAAGTGATGAAGTGTAAAAACAATTGTTTTTTATTTTTTCTCTTAAAAACGGCTCATCAGAAAAATTTAAAATTTCAGAAATTATAGACATGATCTACATAGGCCTATCCAGTAAAAATTTCATTTTTTTGGATGGAAACAAGAATCGATTTTTCACCCGACAGGTTATTCTAATGGCTATTTTCAAAAATTGAAAATCAAATATCTCGAAAGTATCCGCCCGATTGTGCCTCAATTTCAATTTCAATACTTTATTTGCCTACTTGATTTTTAAATAGTTCATGATAAAATATGAGGCATGTCAAAAATATAATAAAAACTAACATAATATAAACTACAACTGAACTATATGAATAGGATTTACATATGAGAAGAAAAGAACATTCATACATTCATTTCCCACATTCATTCATAAATTTAATCTTATTTAATTCTTCAGTCATTCCTTATGCTACCAATACATTCTTGTTTGTATCAAAAAACTCATTCTCACAGTTAAGACAGTTCAAGATGAAAAATTTCTTGAATCCAACTTTGAAAAGCATTAGGGAGTCCAGTGGCGGCCCGACAATATAAATTCGGGCCCATGGCCCCGCGCCCGAAAGTTGTGGGTGGGTGTCTGGTCAGGTAGGTCCCAGAGGGACCTACCTGACCAGACATTATTTGATGAGTTTTAACGTAGATCGTCATCCTGAATTGGAAGATATGTTAACATTATGCTCATGTATGTCGTATGTCTACATATTTCGGCTGAAAACAAATGCGAATGTATGCAGTTGTATAGACGTAGACTTCAAAACGTACACATGCAATGTGTAGGAAATTCATTTTATCTAACTTACTCATAATTATGATTTTGAACGAAACCATTGAACGTTCACTCATCGTGTTGAGGTGGATGTCTGGTTTTCCATATCTTGTGGACGTTGTTAAGGGAAAGAATGAGGAAGGGTTGTAAAAGGGAGGAGAAAACAAAATGGCGAAAAACTTTTTTTGTTTTGTTTCCGAGTAGTCGACAAATTGTCGCGAATATGCTTATAAACTCAAACACATGGCCAGTCGTTAAGGTGGCATGAGAAGTGGAATTTGTTAATCACTCCTTTTATCGAATTTGGATCATGTAAGAACTAACAAAAAAGCAATGATTCTGCATACCCCATAAAACGTTGGAACTACATTTTTGAAAATATGCTGAGAAAAAATTATTGAAATATTATAATCTTATTATACTCTCCCGCAGGGCGCTTCCATTCGAATTGAGTGGTTGTCACGTAAAAGTTCGAAATATCTCACAAACCAAAAATTACATGTTCAAAATGACTTCAAAGAACAACTCAAATACAATATTGGAGGTTCATAATATCTCACGAACAGAAAATGACTGTCTTAAAATTACTTCAAATAACACTTCAAATACAATATTTATGGAAAATTTATGTTTGAAGTGGGTGGTTATCAGGTGAAGGTTCACAATATCTCACGAACATAAAATCACTGTTTAAAAATTACTCCTAAGAACACTTCAAACACATCATTTTGGGAAAAATTCCAAGCGGGGCTCCTTCTATTCAGGGTGGGTAGTTATCAAGGGCTTGAAATATCTCACAAACCCCAAAAATATATTTTTAAAAAGATTTCGAACATCACAACCACTTGAAATACCATACCTTGTGAAAAAAATCCCTGCGGGGCTCTGTCAGGAATAGGTGGAGAATAGGCTAAGCTGTCTATAGTATACCCTGAATATGTGACAGAATCCTTATCCAAAATATGTTGAAAGTGCTTAAAATATAATATTTTCTGAAAAATCTCCCTGCGGGGCTGTTGTATCTCTAAACCCCCTCATTCGTGTTTTCTGCAATTATTGCATTTGTCCAATTTTCTATTTGGATTTCTCACTTACGGAGCCCCAATACAGAAATCCTAACGATATCCTTGTGTTTCTGTAGAGCACTCATAATTCATTGTCAATTACTCAAGTAAATACAACAGACAAATTTACCATATTTAAAACCGTAGCCATAGTCGGTAGCCCGAACTCAGTCGGTTCAATCGCGGATATAAAGGTGTGCGATAGGGGCAATTTCCCCCCACCCTCGTGTATTAGTATAGTGACAAAAACAGGACAAAGGAAGAAAGAAAATAGGAAGAGAGAAGGAAGGGAATTAATATCCCTCAAGACTGTTTATGCCACGATTTCGAATTGAACATTCTGTACGTAGTCTCAAAATGTTAGATCTAGAAGGCCTATGTAGTTTAGTCAGCAAAAATCATCGAACAACACTACCGTGCTCTTTTCAGGTTGTGAATGTATCTTGAGTTTTGTAAATAACGATGATAATAACGACGAGGGTCGTATGTAGGGGGGGGGGGGGGGGAAGTCGAGGGGGCGAAGAGGGAGGCTGTCTGGTGGCCAAATTTGAGAGGTGCTATCGGCACCCATTTGTGACTTTCTTTCAGTGCATAACCTATACATTTTATTCCATTCTATTCAAATCACTGAATGTAATTAAATGTTCTCATTCAAATATCATAGTTATTGAATGACAGATTAATTCAGAGTTTTATTTGGTTGGAACAGTCATTGCAATAAGTCTTGTTACCACAGTGATGAATCAAAATTTTCCAGAAATTTCGCATAGTTCCCAAAACTCGTAGAATCGTATTGAAAATGGGGGATTTTCGAAAATGTCCCTGCGGGGCATGGCTCCCCTTGCATTTATCTTTTATATTCTCACTCAGTTATAGTGGCGCACAATTGAGTGCTTGCCTGGGGCGCTAAACGACCCTGCAGCTACAAATATTGCTTCTACCACTATTTCGAATTCCCAAGGTAAAATTATTTTGACATCTAAACGTTATCTGGAACACGCTAAACAGTACTGAAAATTCCCTGCGGGGCCGAAAGGGAGCCTTCCCCCCTTACCCCCCGCGGGTCGCCGGCTTCGCGATCCTGATCTCATATAGCATTTTCTTTTCCGAACTGAAATTGCTCCCCCCCCCCATGAATATTTCCTTGATCCGCCCCTGCAGTGGGTGAGTGGTGGTGTCATACTTATCTGGCCCCGCGTGCTTGGGCCACTTCGGGCCGCCACTGAGGGAGTCAATACATAAAATATAATCAGGAAACCATACAAAACCAAATAAAACCATACAGGTTTGACCTGTGGAGCGCGAACAAGAAAAAAAACTAAAATACAAAGTAAACCAAGCAAAAAATCTTACACTAGGAAAACGCTATATGTACACGTTGATGGATGAGCAAAGTTGCAAAAAGTGATGAAGTGTGAAAACGATCACTTTTCATTTTTTCCCTTAAAAACGGCTCATCAGAGAAATTGAAGATGTCCAAAATTATATACATATTGGGTAAAAATTTTATCTTTATTGGACGGAAACAAGAATCGATTTTTTCTCCCGACAGCTTATTCTAATAGCTATTTTCAAAAATTGAAAATTGAATATCTCAAAAATTACCCGCCCGATTGTGCTTCAAAACGACACAGTTTCAATCCAAAAGGGGGTTATTGAGGGAAATGAGTTTCATGATGATCAATTTCACCGTTTGACCTGTGGAGCGTGAACAAGAAAAAAAACACATGCTTTTTTTGCGAGTATGGTGAAATTGGGTCTCCGCTTTTTCGCTCATCCCATAACCACATTATTCTTGGAGCCTGTTATCATATATCATAGCATCGAATGATCTCGAACTTATATGGAGCGGGCACATGCGCGGTGCGCGAGAGGTTTGTGGGTGGCGAGGAGGGAGAGGAAGCGGGAGGGACGTCGTGCGCTCTACGTCATGCCCGTGGGGTTCTGCGTGAGGTATGAGCACACGACGCAATAGCCGATGCGTCTAGAATGACAGAAAAACACCACGCACGAAAATATCTCCATACTGTTTACTGCCCTAATAATTTCACACGTGAATGGAACTCATTGGAAAACGTAAACACTATAAATTGCACCCGGGCAACGCCGGGCAATCGTGCTAGTAATATTATATTTTTAACACAACACTACAGTTCTTCAGAAAGTTTGCGATGATGCGAGTGGTATTCGAACAATTCAATTATTAGATTCCAAAACTGCTCGTGAATCGCAAAAATCACTTGAAAAATAATCATATTTCAAAAAAATTACTGCTGGGAATTTTGCTGGGAGAAATCGCGAAAATCGTTTCGAAAATGTCCATAATGATTATTCTATTAGAAATAACTTTGATAATGTCCATAGTGATTCAATCATTGGTTGGATTCCAAAACTGCCTGTACAAAAATCACTTAAAAAATGACATGGGTCCATTTCAGAAAATTCCCCGCGAGGCTTTGCTGAGAGAAATCGCAAAGTTCAACTTCGAAAATGTCCATGATGATTCAATTATATAAAATTCCAAAAACACTTGTGAATTGCAAAAATCACTTCAAAAATGTCCCTGTTTTCAAAAATTCCCTGCGGGACTCTGCTGGGGTACTTCCGCCCCCCAGACCCCCTTTCCAGCTGGGCGGTCATTTTATTTATGTAACCTGTGCCCCCCCCCCCCCTCCCCCCCCTGAACAAATACTAACGACGTCCCTGCATTTCGCTCGTAACCGCTTCTATTCTAATAACCTTTGAAGATACACTATAATTTATATTTGAACAATTTCGAATTTCGTCTTATATCAACTTCGTCACTATTATATTTTTGAATGAGTTATCTGTATTATGTAGACTGAAAGTCTGGAACCAACATCGGACTTATTTTTCAGTTGATTTTACATTTACTGTATCTCAAGAGGAGAGGAAGCCGGCAGAGGCCTACTTGATTAAATTGACTAGGAAAACGCCATAAATGCGTTCTATGAGTGTGTAGCTTTGATTTAGGCACATTTTATTTTTTTTCTTCAAAACGGCTAGCCCGATTCTTCTGAAAATTGCAAGAAAAGTGTAAAATCGTAAGTTTGAAATTGAACTCCTTGCAGAATTTAATTTTATTGGAAAACAAAATTATTTCCAATTTTTTCTGCTATATGTTATTGTCATGGTCATTTTTGAAAACAAAAAATAAAAATTCCCCCAAAAAGTTTACATTTACTTGATGCTCTACAACAGTACCCTAGGGCTGTTTGAAAAGATTTGCCAGGGCCGGAATATTTCCCCAGTCCGCCCCTGAGTAGAGTACCTCTTCATATTTTTAAAATATAAAAAAATACAGATAATATCATTCCTCTGCCTGTCAAAAACTACATTTTTTCATAAATGATTTTTTTCTATGGTAGGACCTATAACCATTGAGTGTATGGTGTTATATACATATAGACATAAATATATATATATATATATATATATATATATATATATATATATATATATATATATATATATATATAAATATATATATATATATATATATATATATAAATATACATATTTATATATATATATATATATATATATATATATATATATATATATATATATATATATATATATATATATATATAAATATATATATATATAATTAATGATTTTTAAAACTGTTTAAAAATCATTAATTATAATAACCTACTGGTGGTCAACCAGGAAGCTATTGAAATCATATATATATATATATATATATATATATATATATATATATATATATATATTTATATATATATATATATATATATATATATATATATATATATATATATATATATATATATATATATATATATATATATATATAAATATATATATATATATATATATATATATATATATATATATATATATATATATATATTTATATATATATATATATATATATATATATATATATATATATATATATATATATATATATATATATTTATATATATATATATATATATATATATATATATATATATATATTTACATATATATATATATATATATATATACATATATATAAATATATATATATATATATATATATATATATATATATATATATATATATATATATATATATATATATATATATATATATATATATATATATATATAAACATATAGTATATACTCAATGGTATAATCCAAGATGTATTGAGAGTTGCGTTGGTTTGCCAGTCTCAACCCCATCCCACCGATGTTGAAACTATGTACCAATTAACCTCCCAAATCTTTGAACCCACCGATCGTGAGTCATCTACTCGTAATACAAGAAACTGGCTTTGTATGTTCACGTCGGCTCAGCTGTAGCAACAGTCACCTGAAATGCCAATATTTGGGGGTCCAGGAGGCATGACGCATATTGTACACTACAGGTAGAGCAGCGATCGGTAGGTTCAAGGACAGTACTCACAAAATAGAACACAATTGATAGCCGAGTGAAATCACCAATACATCGTGGTACAGCCAAACTTGATGCTTGCACAATGTGCACATTGAGCTACCGTGATGGCACGTCATCAAACACGGATCGCTGCTTTTCTACGTCCCATCATCTCGCATGCCTGCTGCATGGCCTTCTACCTCATTTGTTGAACAAATACATTGTAATTATTCCTTCTCTCCACTGCATTTACCACCTTGGTAAGTTTATTTTCGAATCCCATTCATATCGTTTCACTATACTGTATTCACTATACTCATATTTCATTTACTCATTACAGATTGGTCTTAAAACAGGTGGTAATAATTACTCTCATGATATTAAAGGAAAACGAAAAAAAAAACATACTTAATAAAATTATACATTGTTATTTTTTCTTAGCTCTCTTCTTAAATCACTGATCTTGGTTACATTCTCCATATCTTCCAATTCATTCCATTCCTGCGTCGTTCTTTGAATGAATCCATATTGCCCTACTTCTCTATCCACTCTTTCCACTTCCATTCTTACTTCCTCCCCCTTTTGTACTTTTCTGTAATGCCTTTCCCAATCTGTTGCTTAATTCCTTCCTGTATATTTATTCTTGGCTAACAATATTGCTTACTCTTTCTATTTGTCTTCGTTTAGCCAAATTTTCCCATATGATAGATATGATAGATAGATAGATAAGTATTTATTCATACATGTGAAATACTGTAAAAAAGGGCGAGGTTCGGTCTCACAACCGTTCTTCCACCTAACCTTATCCTTAATGCTAATACATATTATTACAGGCAGTCACTCAAAAAGGAAAACGGAATAAAATTTGAAATAAAATCTTAATGGTAACTTAAAAATATAGTCTGAGGTATTATTGAACATATTTTGGCCATATGAATTAGGCACACCCTTAGGGTGACCAGATTGTGGGAAATGAAATCCGGGACAAAGAAACACTTGTAAGAAACATCCGCGAAGCCGGTGACCCGCAGGGGGTTTGGGGGGCAAGGTCATAGGCGTGCGCAGGGTAAAACATAGGTGAGGCCCAAATCGCTCATATATATATATATTATATATAGAGGGGTGAATCCAGGTCATATTCATGGGGGGGGGGGGAGATTTCAGTTTGGAAAAGAAAATGCCACATGAGAACAGTAAGTTGTGTGCAACGACCCTTTACTGCGAAGCCAGTGACCCGTGGGGGGCAAGGGAGAAAGGCCCTCTTCTGGCCCCGCAGTGAATTTTTTCAGATTACAATTATTTTCAATATGGTTTAGCGTGTTTCAGATGAGTTTCAGATGCGGAAATCATTCTACTTATGAAATAAAAAATGACGCTAAAACCAATAGTTGTAGCTGCAGGGTCGTTTCATAACATTTAAGCGCGTCGGGCAAGCACCAACTGAGTGTCCATATCAAAAGTGAATTTGCAACTTGGAGGGAGTCATGCCCCGCAGCCGCAGGGAAATTTTTGAAAATGTACTTCATTTAGTACGATTCTTCGGGTTTCAGGAACTTCACAAACTTCCTGGAAAACATGGATTTCAACAAGACTAATTTTGCCAAATGGCTGTCCTAGCAAATAAAATGCAGAATCAATCTATCATTCAATAACAGTGATATTTGAATATCAAAACATTTACCCCATCTAGTGATGTGAATAAAACGAAATTTGATTAATGAAATATAGGCCTATTACTTATGGAAAAATGGTGATAATCACAAATGGGTGCCGATAGTGGCCCTAAAATTTGACCACCGGGCAGCCGCCCTCCCCGCCCACTCCTGGAAACGACCCTCGTTGTTATAATCGTTGTTTACGAAAATTGTAATACTTAATACGTGAGTAATACAATAATACATCGATTTCTACAATCCAAGTAAGTCTCGTTCACTGTCATGAATTGTCACACCAAGTTAAGACATGGAAGATGCATGCACAACCATAAGCTTATTGAACTTTTCTTCAAGATTCAATGGACAACTAGAATCTGAACAAAAACAAAAACAAAAACTACAAAACATACAAAAACTTGCCTACAATAAGCAAGTTAACAGCTTGGTGGTGACCATAATATTTACCTAATATGAATCTAATATCAGCATGCAATGGACTTTTTTCAATTTCATCATGCTCTCTCTTATGTTTGTTTTCATAATTAATAGATGCACCAGTTAAACAGTAACCCCATGTCATTCTCTTGGCATTGTTATTGCCTCCTGTGTAGACTGCACAATGACCATATTACTTGCGAAACGTCGTAAATGTATAAAAATTCCAACCAATAAGAGACTGATATCATCACTACTCTACCTCCTAATTATAGTTCCCATTAGATAAATTACCTAGGAATCATAAATATTCTACCATTATTATGTAAGTGGTTGAAATAGTATGTATTGTTCCCATGTATTCATATTATAGTCATGAAAAATATGGGAGTTCTTCTACACAATGTTTGTCAAACTAGACTAACAGACATTTTCTACTTTAAGTTTCATTCTGTTTATTGTATTTATCAAGCTATATTTTATTCCTTTCGTGTTATGATTGTGTTCACATATGGTCTCTTATATTACTATCTTATATCTGTGCAATGGACTTTCAATTTCATCATGTTCTCTCTTATGTTTGTTTTCATAATTAATAGATGCACCAGTTAAACATTAACCTCATGTCATTCTCTTGGCATTGTTATTGTCTCCAGTGTAGACTGCACAATGACCATATTACTTGTGAAACGTCGTAAATGCAAAAAAAAACTCCAACCAATAAGAGACTGATATCATCACTACTCTACCTCCTAATTATAGTTCCTATTAGATAAATTACCTAGGAACCTTAAATATTCTACCATTATTATGTAAGTGGTTGAAATAGTATGTATTGTTCCCATGTATTCATATTATAGTCATGAAAAATATGGGAGTTCTTCTACACAATGTTTGTCAAACTATATAGTATAGAATAGAATAGAATGTCTTTATTTTATAATGTACAGAATACAATTTAAAAAAGGCGAGGATTCGGTCTGGTGACCGTTCTTCCACCTAACCATATGTGAACACAAACATAACACGAAAGGAATAAAATATAGCTTGATAAATACAATAAACAGAATAAAACTTAAAGTAGAAAATGTCTGTTAGTCTATAGACTAACAGACATTTTCTACTTTAAGTTTTATTCTGTTTATTGTATTTATCAAGCTATATTTTATTCCTTTCGTGTTATGTTTGTGTTCACATATGGTTAGGTGGAAGAACGGTCACCAGACCGAATCCTCGCCTTTTTTAAATTGTATTCTGTACATTATAAAATAAAGACATTCTATTCTATTCTATACTATTCTATAAGAAATAGAAATCTACCTGATTCTGATGAACCTATTATTGGCAAATATATGCCTGCTATTACCTTATTGTCAAAGTTGACTAGGCCTACAAATGTTGAGGAACACATTTTGAGTAATTTACCCATATTCAGCTAATATGGGGTTCTCATTTCTGTAGGGGGCTCATCTTAGCATGTAGAATATATTTTAATCGTAATATCATCTACTTTACATTATATCCAACTAAATAATAGTGCTATTTTAAAGGTTAGGTGGAAGAACGATCATATGATCGAAACTCGCCCTTTTCGATTGTTTTCGAATTGTTATGTACATGAAAATAAAGACTTCTATTCTATTCTACTTTGCCTTCCTCCACCCCACCCCCCTCCCCAAGGGCAAAGTTACGACCAAAGATAGTGGTAGACTGCACCTTGGCGAAACTGGTTTCTCCACTACCCCTCTCTGTCACACTCTCTCTCTCTCTCTCTCACTCTCTCTCTCTCTCTCTCTCTCTCTCTCTCTCTCTCTCTCTCTCTCTCTCTCTTGCCTCGGAACAGGTAGTTTCACATCTTTCCTCCGGAAGTTTTCACAAATAACGAAATCAGCGCTCGCTGCGGTCGATTACGTCCATTTCTTCCGTGCGGTCACGGCGGCTCAGTCTATCACAAAATAAGCCACAGACTACTTTCGTATGGCGTTGGGCATCTGTAAATGGCTCGATTATCTGTGGTTCAAGCCATAATTTGTTTATGCCTACTTCGAAATGATGTCCTGGTTACGGTAGGGACCAGGGGGTGAAGTCCACAATGTAAAGGCCTAATGTTGAACGTGAATGTACAAACTTTGTCGCTACATGGCTTGGACTCGGCTCGGTCGTGCTTTTTTGCGCTTGCGCAATCTCATAAACCAAAAACAAATCAAAACCAAACCAAAAACCAATCGCTTATTTCAAACAATTCATTTTACGCAGGCCAAATTATATGAACAGCATCCAGCCAAAAAATTCCCGACCTGTTTACCACCTCTTTGATTCCCGACTCGCTCGTCAACCAAACAGTACCCAAAGAAATAATTTCGTCAATGGAAATTGAAACTTTAGCTGGCAGTGGCAATGGAACACCACGAAATTTAATCTATTACCGAACTGATGGTTGCCTGGTAGTTTGTTGCACATTTATTAAATCAATAAACAATTTTGAATTGAATTACTTTGATATCAATTTTACGCCATGGAAAAAGTAAAAGATAAAGGTATACATTTCACGGCAGAAAAGATTACAGAAGACATAAAGAATACAAAGATTTATCGTAACTTTTATAAGGATGTCCAGGTAAGATCTAGGCCTAGCCCAACTATTATAATCTTGACCAGGGCTTTGATTAGAAAGTAATCTCTAGACTCTAACTGAGGTAGAAATGAACTCAAGCTTACCTGATCTTTATCGTATGCTTCTAATCTTTTAATATATAAATCGATTGTTCTTCTACATATAGATTATTGTTGTACAATGCTATGGGGAGCTAATATTGAGCAATTATTGGCAGCTATACAAAAGCTTCAAAGAAAAGCATTATCTGCTATATTAAGATGTGACAAGTATACACCCATTAAAGAAATCTTAAGTAGGGTAGATGTGTTATCAATTGAGCAAAGAATTACACTTAATATGGTTGTATTTATACATAAAATTGTTGAAGGTGATTTACCAAGCTACTAGCAAGAAAAAATTACAAATTTTATGGGTGCTAATCCATTCAGGTATAATATGAAAAATAATGACAAGATCCAGGTTACTAGACGCAACAAAACCAGATCACAGTTATCAGTTTTTTATAGCGGTATAAGACTGTACAACCAACTGAGCGTAAGAGCTGGGACTGAAGTTAATGTTGATAATTTTAAGGTAGGCCTACTCTGTGCAACTTTTGTTAAAGAAGAATGTCCAATTTAGTCAAACACCGTACTACTATACTTATTCCATACCTTTTTAATAATGTGAATTATCATGTATAATTAATGTATGTACAATAGCTGAGTTTCAGCTAAATAAATATATCTATCTATCTATGAATGTAACCGAATATATTGAAAATCTATAATATGTGTAACCAAAACCTTCCTCTTTTTCCTTCAGCCCGAGGAACCATGTCATACCATTCTGGAACCATGTCATTCCACTACCTCCATCTCCGATTCTTTACTTGCATGTTGCGCATCATGTTCTGACACCAATATATCCGTCCCAGAGGGTGATTTTTATCTTGATGATTCAGATGTCTCAGAATCATCATCAAAAGAGGTGGAATATGACCCAATTGATTCACGTTCCCTACAGAGAATGGTTTCATCGACTAGTGTTGTCCAGTCGGATTTCAAGCATACATTATTGGAATTACTGCACAGTGCAGGAAAACAGAATGAGTTGAAAAACACAGTTTATCATTGGGTGAGACAAAATAGTAATTATGATAGTATAAATGGGTTTCCAATCAAAGAACCACTCTCATATCTTCGGAAAGCTCAGGTAAGATCATAATCTATGTCTGCCATGTAAAAATACCAGATAGTGTAGGCCTATGTAGCAATTGTATTTTCTCTTCCCAAATTGCACGCTCATATCTAAATGAATTCAGATTTTCCTATCACGTATAAATATAGAAATAATATACAAATTTATAGACCTAGGCTACTATGTTTGTTTAATGATTATAATCAAATTTAATCCAATGTTGAATAATTTCACAAGGAAGTTATGAAATTGGCAAGTCTTGATTTATTCTTGTTTACTAATCTGATAAAAATTAAATTCATTATTATTCTCAAGCTTGATATGGTACACAGACAGTACTGAAGTAGAGACTTTAAAACAGGGGAAGAAGTTATTGTTTGTAATACACAATATTCACAGTTGTGAGCAGTGTTTGCTAGAAATGATCACTTTGATATTTTCCACATGAACATCAGTTAAGAAAGTTCAGAGTTCAGAAAGTCACACAATAAATCGTAAGATGACAATGAATCAATATCAATAAGTGAACGCAGTAATATTATTATAAATAAATCTATGAATTGGGTAAAACGGGAAAAGCTTTATGAGTAGAAATACTTATAGTGGAGCTTTATTAGTTGATAATTCACAGATGCTATACAAACAATGAGATTTTGACGTTTCAGCTATTAAAAAAATCCAAATTGAAAATTAATTAAAAATCAATTAAAAATTAATTAAAAACGTTCCCAAAGGGTGGTTTCTGGCTACATTGTGTTCCAGGTCCCATGTACAAATAATTCTAATTCAATTTTGGATACCCATAATTTCATAACATTTCTGGACATATAATTTCTTAACAATAACGGTGATATCAACTGTTCAAATAAGAAAGTGTTTGAATAATAATAATAGGGTATTTTGGTATTTTGATCAGCATTGACAGCGTCAATTTATTTACCCATGCAGTTAAATTTGTAAGTTAAATGATCAAACCTAACCGATGATTTTATCAACATTATGCCAACGGAAATATAAAAATACAACATTATTTTTTAAATCAGTTAATTTTTCAAACACTTTTATCGAACAGTTTGTTATTCAAACAATTCTTGTTTGAAATACTATTTTTTCGAACAGTTAGTTTGAAAACAGTATGTGTTGTTATTTCAGTTGGGTTGGGAAAAGCGCATCTACAAATCTCTTAATACCATGTGCAGTGATCTAGAATTCCCATTGGCTAGAGCAAGACTTCCTGCTGATAGACAACAACTCCAAGACAAGTGGGGAGAACTTGGCCAGTACGAAGTTGGTGAGCACACTTAGCAGAATACTATTTTATCACCATTTTCAAATGTTTTCGGAACAAAACTAAGACATATTCATGTATTTGTTGCAATTTCAAGATCTTTCCCAGTGTCGACCTGTTTATGCACCCAAAGACTTCTTGGAAGTTATTTTGTGGGTTCGGAGTCCCAACTTTTCATCTAGCGAGTGAGTATATTACAGAACAGTTCTGCCAAATTCTTACCGAGGTTTCAATACAAATATAAGTGATGCCAATTTACTTAGTGATAGCTTATTTCTATCTTTTATAGTCCTGCTCAGCCATCGTGGGATTTTTCGCAGTTACCCATAAAAACTAAATCATTATGGCATCTGGTAAGTTTCCGATACTTTATTTAAGAAGGAAAAAACCCTTAAAATTCAATGGCAACACAATTTTTTTACCAAACGTTATATAGGCCCTTGATATCAGACCATAGATATGTTACCGAGATACGTTACTCACCGTTAAAAAGACGTACATATTTGTGTCTCGACAGTAGCTTCACACCGCTTTGCAAACCGGGAAGTGTCCGCCATATTCGACATACCTATATTAGTGATAATATAGAATGCCTGGCTTAGATTCTATTTGTAAATATCCAATAAGGCCTCCGAGATTGTCACGAGTATATATCGCTATTGGCTGCAAGAGTAACGTATCTCGGTAAGGTAATATATATATCTATAATCAGACCTCCTGATTATTAATTTGCTCAACAATCTAAAAAATAGCCACATCATTTTAAAGTGATAATAATAAGTTTGTTTCAGTATCAGAAATCTGATAGGCATGCCCACGGGTAGGCAGTCAGTCCCGGCCATACCTTATGAGGACACCATCTAGGCAGTTCTTAACAACCTATACAATCACTTTTGATTCATATAAATATCAAACATTTTCCTATGGACAAAATGGGGACTTCCCCACTTACCCCTTTCACTTTTGCTTTCACCCCACAAGCCTTGAAGCTTGTGACTGTGTACGATATTGGCTTTATTACCGTTAGAGGTGTATCTTTCATCAGCCCTGGTAGTATTTTAGTATAGGTATCTGAACGTAACAGTTCCGGTACATGAAATTATGTTTTCAAACCACATTTGTGTTTATGTTTCCACCAGTAAGATGTGTACAGTGGGGATCACAATGCATTAAATAAAATGGGGAGGATGAAGTTATAAACCTTATCTTCCAACTAACCATGTATCTTTTGCATGGAAAAAACAATGAAATGTGTATTTTCAATTTTTCGCAATGTGCTGTACCGGTACCTATTAAAATGTCCTGCGCACGCCTATGAACAATATATGAAATCAATTGCCTTTGACTATATCAATACTTCTGAAAGAAGTTAGCCATAATAGTTGTCAACAAAATTAGGCTGATAACAATACCGGTACATAAATAGGCCCTATTTATTGGTATATTTCAACGCTTATTATTTATAGATTGACCTTACCAACTTGGTTTTCAGTTGTTAGATCTAGCCTGTCTTCAGGAGGTATATTCCTCTACAAGATGAACCCAGTCGCAACTCAAACCTGAGCTGGACGGGTAGAGAAAAACTGGAAGTGACCCGCTAAAACCAGATTAAATTAAGAGGAACGGGCCCCCAGGGGTGCTAAGAAAGCTATTCTGATTTGCTGATTGCACATTAGTGGCAATGACAATAATTTATGAAATATTGGATCTTTCAATCTGGTTGACTTTTTGGATCCACTGCTCTCGCTACTTCATCATAAGTTATAGAAAGAGATAATAATTGTGTGAATGAGGTGTTTAATACGAGAATAATTGTCACAAGTAGCTCAGTGAGCATCGATGTAACCTGGGAGATAAGCTTGACTTGATCTCAGCCACCATCTGTCATCACAGGTTTTTTAGGGGGGGGGGGGTAGTCTCTAGGTCAGCAGTTCTTAACCTGGGGTCTGCAGATCCCTGGGGTCCGCGGACTGTTTCAAAGGGGACCGCGGAAGGTTGCTAAAATATTGAAAATAATTGTATTTTGAACTTATTGTCTGTTTTAAACAAGAGACAAATTACAGTTATCATATAATAGAACATTTTTCTGAGCTATAGCTGGATAGCTCATTTAGCTATGGTAGTTTCTTTGAAAAAGTAATAACAATAGGTCCAACTTGTGGCATAATGAATGAGCCACCCCCATCCCACTTGTTGACGTCAATGCAACTATACTAGCTTAGCTTCGCTGTCTTCAATGGTGATTCTTTTACACTTATGCCAATGCCTTTTTTCCAAGAAGCAAATAATTGTTAACATGAGATGGGGTTGTGTCCAGTCAGACATTCTTTCATTAATGATCACTAGCATGATTATCAACCCCTATTCACTGGAGTTTCACAGGGTCTTTGCATGCTTTTCCAAGAATTTGTTCACTTTTATAAAAAGTATATTCGCAGTCCTAAGTCAACTTTTGCAAAATATATCAGTTCTGTTCGATTTTTTTTTTTAAGTCTAGTCGTGTTTTTGTGTTTTCTCCAGAAAGCAAGCTCGACCATCTCATTATGGTAAGCTCAATCAAATGTTATTTCATTGAAATATGAAAATAGACAATATATAGGCCTATAGTATAAACATAATAATATTTGCATCTATGTTGATGCATTTTGGAGGGGGGGGGACTAAGGGGTACTTGATTTTATTATTAATTTCATAAGGGGTCTGCAGATAGAAAAAGGTTAAGGACCACTGCTCTAGGTAAATGCTGTAATGGCTCTTACAGTATGGGCAACGACCGCTTCCTCATTTATCATTCTTTCGGCGCCAATAGATCTTCGCTATTATTGAAGTATGTCGTTGAACACAATTAGAAAAAGTTATAATAACTGAGAAGCTATAAGACCTATATTTACCAAATTACTAATAAATCTTCACTACGGTATTACTTCCAGTTTATCTTACGTAAAATCTTGCTCATCCTACAATGCATGTGCTGCATTTTCCTAATATATATAATAATGCGAGGGGTAAGCAACTGGTGAATTTGGTGTACACCTGATTTCAGATTTCAAGAAATTTCAGACAGTTTTCATGGGATTTCAAGAAGATTCCAAGGGATTTCAGGAAGATTTCAAGGGATTTCAGGAAGATTTTATGACAACTGTACACCAGATTTCATAAGTTGTTAACCCCTCGTAATAATGTAACTATAGTTACATTATTATATTTACCGGTACTAGGAAAAAAATTTACTGGAAAAAAATGGTAAAGATGAACACACTTTAATTTTGGATCTATTAAATTGCTGCCTACCTAATTCACCTATTGATAATTCCAATTATTTTACATACTAATTGGTTAGATATGTTGACCATCTTTCAATAGCTTTGTTAATAGAGCTCATTGAATGATGTGAGAATAGAATACCAACCTATTTCATCATGATATAAAGGAGGTGTTCCAACTCCCATATTGATGATATGTATTTGTGGTTTCTTGCAGTCAGTTCAGAGCCATAGGTCCCGATTGCCTATCACGATTTAGCAGATTCCCTTGTGAATTAGATGTAGATAAGAGTGGCTACGATACCGGTGGCATTATTCAACTAGATGTAGATAAGAGTGGCTACGATACCGGTGGTATTGTTCAACTAGATGTAGAGAAGAGTGGCTACGATACCAGTGGCATTGTTCAACTAGATGTAGATAAGAGTGGCTACGATACCGGTGGCATTGTTCAACTAGATGTAGATAAGAGTGGCTACGGTACCGGTGACATTGTTCAACTAGATGTAGATAAGAGTGGCTACGATACCGGTGGCATTGTTCAACTAGATGTAGATAAGAGTGGCTACGATACCGGTGGCATTGTTCAACTAGATGTAGATAAGAGTGGCTACGATACCGGTGGCATTTTTCAACTGGATGTAAATAAGAGTGGCTACGGTACCGGTGGCATTGTTCAACTGGATGTAGATAAGAGTGGCTACGGTACCGGTGGCATTGTTCAACTAGATGTAGATAAGAGTGGCTACGATACCGGTGGCATTGTTCAACCAGATGTAGATACGAGTGGCTACGATACCGGTGGCATTGTTCAATTAGATGTAGATAAGAGTGGCTACGATACCGGTGGCATTGTTCAACCAGATGTAGATAAGAGTGGCTACGGTACCAGTGGCATTGTTCAACTAGATGTAGATAAGAGTGGCTACGATACCGGTGGCATTGTTCAACCAGATGTAGATACGAGTGGCTACGATACCGGTGGCATTGTTCAACTAGATGTAGATAAGAGTGGCTACGATATCGGTGGCATTGTTCAACTGGATGTAGATTAGAGTGGCTACGATACCGGTGACATTATTCAACTAGATGTAGATAAGAGTGGCTACGGTACCGGTGGCATTGTTCAGCTAGATGTAGATAAGAGTGGCTACGGTACCGGTGACATTGTTCAACTGGATGTAGATAAGAGTGGCTACGATACCGGTGGCATTGTTCAACTGGATGTAGATTAGAGTGGCTACGATACCGGTGGCATTGTTCAACTGGATGTAGATAAGAGTGGCTACGATACCGGTGGCATTTTTCAACCAGATGTAGATAAGAGTGGCTACGATACCGGTGGCATTTTTCAACTAGACATAGATAAGAGTGGCTACGGTACCGGTGGCATTGTTCAGCTAGATGTAGATAAGAGTGGCTACGATATCGGTGGCATTGTTCAGCTAGATGTAGATAAGAGTGGCTACAATACCGGTGGCATTGTTCAACTTACAAAATCTATCATTGTCGTAAAAAAAACAATTCAACTATCAACTTAATAATCCTATTGAGCCATGTGTAGTATTGTTGAGCATTGTTGTTTTATATAGTTTGATATGAGAGCAATAGTTGTGCTACAGGTTATCGGGACCCTGGACTTGGGAACTGACCCCAGAAATATATCACTTTCAAGTCCCAAGTTGGGTCACCTTCTTCATATTATTATAAAATAGGTTGGTGTCACTACATCCATCATCATGTACTTACATCCATACACAATGTATAAGAGTTCTCAATATGACAGTAAACGGTATTATTTATTATTATTACATCGTGTCAATTGTTATCTTTGAAACGACAGATCCAATTCATGGAAAACATGGGAATAATGTTTAGCATTCTTTTGTTTGAATTCCATAGGAATTTGAATTCATTCGGAGAAAATATTGTTTTCATATTTTCCCTCTGGGTTATTCTCATGGGGGTTTTCAAACGTTTCAAATGACTTTTCTCAAAAGTGGTGCAACCAATTGCGCTTCCAAACTATACAGTATGACATGTGTGTACCAAGTTTCACCACCGGCACATGTAGTTGAGTGGTTATAACGCATTTGCTTCATGTGACCCGGGAGGCAGTGGGCATATCAGACCCGGTTCGATCCCCGCTACCGTCCATCTTTACAGGGGTTTTTCGTGGTTTCCTTCTGTAGCCTAGGCTAATGCTGGGATGGTTCCCACAGTATAGGCCACGACCGCTTCCTTCTCACTATCTTTCCCGATACATAAGAAACCTTCATCTCATTAATCGTTTATCCGACGCCAATAGATCTTATGCATCATTACAGTGTGTCGTTAAAACCCAATATGAAAAAAAAGTTCCACCTGAATTTTATTTTACCCATAGAGTGCAAACAAATGAAATGAAAAAAAATTCGAGTATAGTAAAATTATATATATATATATATATATATATATATATATATATATATATATATATATTTTTATATATATATATATATATATATATATATATATATATATATATATATATATATATATATATATATATATATATATATATATATATATATATATATATATATATATATATATATATATATATATATATATATATATATATATATATATATATATATATATATATATATATATATATATATATATATATATATATATATATATATATATATATATATATATATATATATATATATATATATATATATATATATATATATATATATATATATATATATATATATATATATATATATATATATATATATATATATATATATATATATATATATATATATATATATATATATATATATATATATATATATATATATATATATATATATATATATATATATATATATATATATATATATATATATATATATATATATATATATATATATATATATATATATATATATATATATATATATATATATATATATATATATATATATATATATATATATATATATATATATATATATATATATATATATATATATATATATATATATATACACAGTGGCGTGCAGAGGGTCGAATTAGAGTGGAGCAGACACCCCCGGACAGGGGGTGGTACACCCCATCTCCGTGGTGCGTCGCCCTCGAAGTGGTAAATTGAAGAGTGTGACAACTCAAACAAGCCAGATATATAAAATCAGAATCTTGGTCATAGAGAAAGACGTAGAGAAGTAAGCGGGTGTGAAGCCGGTGAACCGCGGGGGGTTTGGGGGGGAAGGCCCCCCAACAGCCCCGCAGGGATTTTTTTTTAATGTTTTTTCCTAGGTGTTTCATAATTTTGATTGCTTTGGAACTGGAATTTGGCCTACTGGAAGAGAATAAGAACGACGAAGCGTGTACATTGTACAACTAGCTGCCCTTGAGCGGGAAAGGAAAAGAGGTGGGGTAAGATAAGCTGGGGAAATTGAATGCGTGCACTTGCTGCGCGCAAAATTGAAAATGCCATCTGCGTTCCCTCTCAACCTGTGGAGTGTCCTAAAAACTAGACTAACCATCAAACAGAGAGACATAATTTGGAGTGTTTTCCTAATGGTCTGAAAGTCAATTTGCTCACCTGGACTCATTACATAACTTGGTGCAGAAATTACCAATGAATAAGTTGAACTGGGTGCTCAACCAGCTACCACCGATGGTTACCAATTGATCAATTATATTTTGATTTCAACTGATTCTCATATCATAGCTTTTATTGATCTTGGTAATGCCAGACCTTAGATATAATAATTGGAATTGAATGGCAAGCCTTTATTCTCAATGTTTCCTCATATGAAACAAGCACTCCACCTGAGGTGGGTTTGGGTACTGACTTATTTGATCTTCCACATTCGTAAAATGATAGGACTATACTAACCTCCCTGGTACCCCCATGCTCTTCCACATAACTGTCTACATTGATTCATTCGTACACAATCACATAGATGATTGTGTATCATGAATCTACATACAATTATCAGGCCTTTTCTTCCGAAGCTTTTGAATTTGTACACCCACCTCTTGCTTCCAGCAAGGGGTGGTTGTACCCACGCACTTTTGAGGTGGAGCGCCGTGCTCCTCCTTATATATAGCCTGCACGTCACTGTATATATATATATATATATATATATATATATATATATATATATATATATATATATATATATATATACATAATATTAATAATAATAATAATAATAATAATTGTTTTTATTATCGGCGACTGTACCTTACAGTATGATAAAAGTCATAACATTAAGAGTAAAAACATTTTGTTAAAATACAATGATGTGATAAAATTCATAGATGGCTTAGATAATCATCAACAGAATAAAAAGCATGCACAACTAAGAAATTCTTGACGCTATACTTGAATACATTGATGTTTACAATTGACTTTATGTTTACTGGCAAGTTGTTATATAAAACTGACATCAGGTAATATGGGCTTCTAGTATACAGAGCAAGTCTGTGCTTGTCAAGATGTAGGTCGTCGTGTCTTCTTGTATAATGCGTATGAATGTGGTGATTACATTTGAAAAGTTCAAAGTTTTCTCTCACAAAAACGACTGCTCTTAGAATCAGTATATATATATCATATATTCATATATTATATTCATATATATATTCATATATTCATATATATATATATATATATATATACATATATATATATATATATATATATATATATATATATATATATATATATATATATATATATATATATATATATATATATATATATTTATCTTCATTAATAAATAGAGACTCTGCCTTTGCCTCAAAGGTTGCCATCAGACACAGAATAACAATAATTATAATTAAAATTTAATATACTTTTATATTATTACTAACATTCATCATATTGTTATATATCCACATATTTTTATTTGGGTATCAATTTTTCAATACCCAATTCACCATTATCCTATATTCCACATTTTAGAAACTTTTATACCTTCTACTTTTCATAATAATTATTAGACGAGCTTCAGCGAGGATTTAATTTGACATAAAGAAAAAAATTGGTGTTCGTTTTTATGTTTTTTTTTTTTTTTTTTTTTTATGTTTTTTTGTCGGTTCCCCACAGGTCAAACGGCTGCAGCTATCAACTTCAAACTTTTTTTCATTATGGTTCCTCATCTAGCTTAGATCTGTATAGTTTTGTGGCATTATCGGGTGGTAACTTTTATTTTTATGAATTTTAGACATTTCAAAAATACCCATCAGAATAACACGGCGGAAAAAAAATTTAAAAAATTTAATTTTCAAAAAAATTGAAATTTTGTACGAAGTTGAATAACATTTTGATACACATTTCTGTGGATTCTCAGCTTGATCGGGTCAGCCATTTTGAAGAAAAAACATGAAATGTGCTAAATTGGTACCACTCGAAGCAGTTTTTACCCATTTATAACTAAAATGTTACCCAATTGGCGAATTTAGGCGAAAGTTTGACAATGAAGTCGACATACTATTACTTTCCGTTCGTCTAACAACGCGTATATAGCGTTTTCCTAGTTATTAGTATATTTAGCTGCTTGTTGTCCTTCAACACTAAGACCCGGTATTACCAACGAGGGAATAGCTTCAACTGGCAGTTAAAGTTGTTAACATCATGGTTACCCTTGCCATTTGTGTTCACTAACTCTCAGATAAAGGTTAACTGGACTCGGTAATACCGGGCAGTAGTCGTGTTAGGACATAACGGAGGTTTAGTAGCAATGACTGAATATGTTTTTATATGCTGAGATACAAAATTTAAAACATTCTTTTCAGAAATATGTCTATTCTGATATTGCTCGTGGTGAGGCACTACTGGGAATAAACCCAACGTCATCGTCAACAGTTGCATCTTACCCTACCCTAGAAGCCGAGCGAAGTGCTTTAGGTGAAAAAGGTATGCTAATTTGTGCCATTAACTATCATTATTATTAATTTTATTATTAATCAAATGTTTTAGTGGAAGACCACTTTCAATTTAGTGAATTTTGCCTATCTTGGGCAATTGTTGTATATTTATTATTAAATTTATTATATTATTTTCATCTACAGTATGAAATACGGCAGATCTACAGTAGACCTGGTCTTTGCGGTGAGACAACTGTTGGAAAGAAGGTGGGAGGAGGGAAGTAGAGTGTATATGGCTTTCCTAGATTTAGAAAAAGCTTACGATCATCTTCCCAGAGAAAGGGTGTGGGAGAGTCTCAGGGCAAAGGGGATAGATGAAGGGATGATAGACCGTGTGAAGAGTTTATATCAGCAATGCAAGGCTTCGGTGCAAACAAATGGAGGCAGGATGGAGTGGTTCGATGTCAAGAGTGGAGTTAGGCAGGGCAGTGTCCTATCACCCATCTTGTTTGTGTTGGTGATGGATGAGATGATGAGAAAAGTGGAACCAGTGAAGGAAGGGGCAGATGCAAAGACAATGATATACGCTGATGATATCCTGGTATGGGGAGACAGTAGGGAAGAGGTGCAAGACAAAGTTGAGAGATGGGAAAAAATTACCAAGGAGTTTGGGATGAAGATTAGTGCAGAAAAGAGCAAAGCTATGGTGATGAGCAGAGAGAAGAGAAAAAGTCAAGAGAAAATAAAACTGCGAGGTCAGGAACTGGAGGAAGTAGAAGAGTTCGCATACTTGGGAAGTGTAGTAAGTAATACGGCAAAAGTGGAGCTTGAGGTGAATAAGAGAATAGCAAAGGCGGACGGACTATTCCAAAAAGTAAGGAAGCTGATTTGGAACCAAGACTTTCCGAAGAGTGGGAAGACACTTATTTATAATGTATACTACTTGCCAATTTTAACATATGGAGCAGTTACATGGACATTGAATTGGAGAGATGAGAAAAAAATGGAGGCAGCAGAAATGAAGTTTGTGAGGAGCATAGCAGGAGTGTCAAAGTTGGAGAAAAAGAGAAGCAGAATGATAAGGAAAGAAGTGGAAGTGGAAAGGTTAGCATTCAAAATGGAGAGAGAGAGACTCAGGTGGTATGGACATATGCGGCGAATGGATAAGGGAAGAATTCCGAGAGCTATGTTCGAGTTAGCGGAAAAAGATGGAGCTAAGAGAAGAGTTGGAAGGCCGAGAGAAAGGTGGCAGGAGGGAGTAAAATGCGGTGTAGTCAACCGAGGAGAAAAATGGGAGGTAGTGATAGATGAGAGATGGTGGGAGGATAGGGAACGGTGGAAGGAACTCGTAGGAAGAGAAGAAGAAGCAGAGGAAAGTAGTGGTGAAGAAGAAGAGGAAGAAGTCGGAACTGGCAGGAACCGATGGAGAGATGAATCCTGCCCTAGATGAAATGGTAGATGAAATGGTGGAAACACCCCCTGGCCCAATTTAATTGGTTATCTGGGAAAGATATATATATATATATATATATATATATATATATATATATATATATATATATATATATATATATATATATATATATATATATATATATATATATATATATATATATATATATATATATATATATATATATATATATATATATATATATATATATATATATATATATATATATATATATATATATATATATATATATATATATATATATATATATATATATATATATATATATATATATATATATATATATATATATATATATATATATATATATATATATATATATATATATATATATATATATATATATATTATTTTCTATATTCTATTATATTCTATCCTATTTTATATTCAAATATTGACCAAATAGAGACTTACATACATAACCCAATATTACTGTTATAATCAATGCATAAGCTGACATATAAGGATGTTTCCAGTTAATTTTACTACTATAGGTTGAGAAAATATCACATACACGTATTTGAATTTATATGTATATATCTTTCCCAGATAACCAATTAAATTGGGCCAGGGGGTGTTGCCACCATTTCATCTAGGGCAGGATTCATCTCTCCATCGGTTCCTGCCAGTTCCGACTTCTTCCTCTTCTTCTTCACCACTACTTTCCTCTGCTTCTTCTTCTCTTCCTACGAGTTCCTTCCACCGTTCCCTATCCTCCCACCATCTCTCATCTATCACTACCTCCCATTTTTCTCCTCGGTTGACTACACCGCATTTTACTCCCTCCTGCCACCTTTCTCTCGGCCTTCCAACTCTTCTCTTAGCTCCATCTTTTTCCGCTAACTCGAACATAGCTCTCGGAATTCTTCCCTTATCCATTCGCCGCATATGTCCATACCACCTGAGTCTCTCTCTCTCCATTTTGAATGCTAACCTTTCCACTTCCACTTCTTTCCTTATCATTCTGCTTCTCTTTTTCTCCAACTTTGACACTCCTGCTATGTTCCTCACAAACTTCATTTCTGCTGCCTCCATTTTTTTCTCATCTCTCCAATTCAATGTCCATGTAACTGCTCCATATGTTAAAATTGGCAAGTAGTATACATTATAAATAAGTGTCTTCCCACTCTTCGGAAAGTCTTGGTTCCAAATCAGCTTCCTTACTTTTTGGAATAGTCCGTCCGCCTTTGCTATTCTCTTATTCACCTCAAGCTCCACTTTTGCCGTATTACTTACTACACTTCCCAAGTATGCGAACTCTTCTACTTCCTCCAGTTCCTGACCTCGCAGTTTTATTTTCTCTTGACTTTTTCTCTTCTCTCTGCTCATCACCATAGCTTTGCTCTTTTCTGCACTAATCTTCATCCCAAACTCCTCGGTAATTTTTTCCCATCTCTCAACTTTGTCTTGCACCTCTTCCCTACTGTCTCCCCATACCAGGATATCATCAGCGTATATCATTGTCTTTGCATCTGCCCCTTCCTTCACTGGTTCCACTTTTCTCATCATCTCATCCATCACCAACACAAATAACATGGGTGATAGGACACTGCCCTGCCTAACTCCACTCTTGACATCGAACCACTCCGTCCTGCCTCCATTTGTTTGCACCGAAGCCTTGCATTGCTGATATAAACTCTTCACACGGTCTATCATCCCTACATCTATCCCCTTTGCCCTGAGACCCTTCCACACCCTTTCTCTGGGAAGATGATCGTATGCTTTTTCTAAATCTAGGAAAGCCATATACACTCTACTTCCCTCCTCCCACGTTCTTTCCAACAGTTGTCTCACCGCAAAGATCAGGTCTACTGTAGATCTGCCTGTCCTAAAACCATAGTGCTCTTCCCTTAACATGGGGTCTACTAGCACTCGCATTCTTCTTTTGATGATTCGTTTGTACAGCTTGGCTGCCTGGCTCATCAACGTTACTCCCCTATAATTTTTACTTCTTTTTCTGTCTCCTTTCTTGAATATCACTGTTATTACTCCTTCCACCCAATCTTCCGGCACTCTCTTCTGCTGCCATGCTGCCTCCATCACACGATACACCCAATCCACCCCCCACTGTCCTGCTGCCTTCATTATCTCTACCACTATCTCATCTGCTCCTGCTGATTTACCATTTTTCATCCTTTTTATTGCCTGTGCTACCTCCTCTCTTGACACCCTCTCCACACAGTCCTCTCCTCCCTTTGCCGCTTCCTCCACTTCTTCTGCCCGTGTATCTTTTGCATTCAATAGCTCTTCAAAATGTTCTTTCCACATTCTCTCCAGTTCACTAGAATCGAATCAGTTTATTATTCTTATCATACATGATCTTCTGCTCCTTCTTGTCTCCGCTTTTCTTTCATAATTCCATACAACATTTTCTTATTTCCCTGGCTATCTTTCTCCAACTTCTCGGCAAGCTCTACCATTGTCCTCTTCTTCTCCTTCTCAATTATGCTCCTAACCTCTCTCTTCCTCTCTCAGTAATCCAATATATTTCTCGCCAATCTATCTTTCTCCTTCCTGATCCAAGCTTCCTGTTTCTGCTTAACTACCCTCCTCACCTCCTCGCTCCACCATGCCGTCTCCTTTGCCTTCCTCTTCCCACTTGACCTTCCACACACTTCGTTTGTCATCTGTATCATTACTTCTTTAAACTCTCTCCATTCTTCTTCTACGTCCCTTATTTCACCTCCTGGTACTCTCCCCTTGATCATCTTTTGAAATTCCCTTTTAACACTCGCTTCTTGCAGTCTCCATATCTTCAATTTTGCTTGTTTTCTCCCTATTTTTCTTGTGGCGTGCTCTTTGTTCCACTCCTGTCCGCCCCTTATTGTGGCCACTATGAGTCTGTGATCTCCATCCAATGCCACTGTTGGATTCACAGCTGTATCACTAACCCATCTTCTTACCTCCCTACTCGCTATAATGTAGTCGATCACCGTTTTCTTTTCTCCATCCCAGCTGACCCGTGTTACTTTTTTATCCGCTCCCTTTTCGAACAGTGTGTTACATATGATCAATTCTTTCCTTACACACATCTCGATCAAATTAATTCCATCTTGATCTCTACTCCCGTATCCAAATTTACCCAACACTCCTTCGTAGCCTTTCCACTCCTTTCCCACTTTTGCATTCAGGTCCCCTATGATTAGCACCCTTTCTGCCGTAATGACGTTTTCCAGTTCCTTCAGAAAATGTTCCTTCTCTACCATCGGCGCGAATAACCTCGTCGTTGAAGCGCCGTAAAACAACACAAATTCAAATTCAAATTCTACCATCGGTCTTCCCGTTTGAGGTGCATATACTTGGATAATCTCCGTTGTCTTTTTTTCCATCTGCACTGTCATCTTCATTATCCTATCGTTCGTGTTTTCCACGCTAATAACTTCCTCTTTCATCTTCTCATTCAATATAAATCCTACTCCGTTTCTTCCTTCCGTTCCTCCTGACCACCACAATTTATAGCCTTCTCTCAGCTCCTTCGTCCCTTTCCCCTTCCACTTAGTCTCACTTAGACCTAAAACCTCCAGCTTCTGATCCTTCATAACGTCAATGAGTTCCTCTATTTTTTCATTAAGCGTCATAATATTGAGTGTACCCACTCTAGTCTTCATCTCTCCTAGTGTCTTTCGCTTTTGTCTTCTATATTCTATACCTTCCTCAATTTTGCCTGTAATTGTGACTATGTTACTAGTGGCCACCCTTACTTCCTCACTGCCCTTATCCTGACTAGATGGCCTAGATCGTCTCTTCGCCGCCATGTTCTTGCTTCCTTGTGTTGCTAATTCCCCTTTGTCTTCATTCTGCTTTGGCTCTTCTTGCGTTGGCTTAAGAGTTATGTTGTGCTTCCGTACACCCACCGAGTCCGAAAAAACTTTTCTCTTTCTCCACATTTCACTACAGATTTTCTGAGCCTTGTTCCTAACATTTCCCCTTGAATTTATTTGAAACAATTATGTGTAACTTTGTTACAAGTAACATAGTTTCATTTAAAGACACAAAATATAGTATAAGAGTACCACTTTCCTAGAGAGCCATCTAGATTCTCTAAAGATATATTGATTCTGTAGCCGTCCTACTGACTGTGATTTAAACACATCATTCACGTATGGAATCTGAATGTATCTAAGAACAACCATATGCACATAGTTTTATCTTTAATAATGTAATAGTCTTTCCTCATCATGTAAGTAAGCAACGAACATTACAAGAAAAGAGGTGAGACTGCTCTTCCACCTAACCTTGGTATAACTAATTGTTATTATATAAACTTATTCTTGTACGTAACTTTACGTAGTTCACTTTTGAGTTTCTTAAATTTTAGATTATCACCTCCAAGTTTGGATTCCCTAGCTTTTTTCCAAGCTTCATTTTTTGGTTTCGCGATCTCAGAGAGATCAGATGTAAGTCAAGGAGCTGATGGGTTTGAGAGCCGATTAGAGGGGCATGTCTATTAATTAAGTCCATCAGAGTTTCTACTATGATAATTAAGTAAAGGGGGAGAGGAATTCAGAAGGAGGGAGGATTTTATGCATCCGATGTGAATTTGTCATAACATCACGACAACGAAACTTGATACAAAATCATTATTCCCAATTAAGGCTATGGATGAATGGCCATAGGATCTTCTGGACAAAGCACCACAAGGGCAATTTTACCACCACAAAAAATAATTGAAAAAATAAAATAACTCATTTAACAAACAATAAATCTTAAGGTAATAATTTCAGGATTAGAAAAAAATTCAAACATTCACAGTGAGGAGAAAAAATCTTCTACCGAGACGTGTGGCCGAGTGGTAACACACTGAACCGGCATTCAGGAGACCAGGGTTCGATTCCCGCCATGGTTGACCATCCTGACAGGGGTTTTTCGTGGTTTCCCTCTGTCGTTCAGGTCAATACTGTGATGGTTCCTTAACAACAGGCCACGACCGACTCCTCCCCACTATCCAGAACACCTAATAAAATAACCTCTCATCTCATCATCTCATTCATCATCCACCGACGCCAATAGATCGTAGTCATCTGTGTAATGCGTCGTTAAAACCCAATATAAAATATAAAATCTTGAACCTTCTCATTATCTTGATCTTGATCTTATTTTTGAAATATTATTCTTCTCGCTTTCCTTATGTTCTTGTAACAAATCTAACTATGAATTAACATTAGTTCATAAAGTGAATCATGTGAACAGACAAGTGTCATGCAGTATATAAGCCACCATATTAGCCTATATACCAGATGACCAGAACAATTTTATTGTTTGTTTCAGTGTTTACTATGAATCATGCACCCGTAGCACAAGAATTTCTCAAACGAGGCTGTCCAAGGGCTTTGAGGGGCCAAATTTGGGCTTTAGCTTTGGGTTCCACCACTAAAGATTCGGTATGTAGGCAGGCATACATAGATTCAAGCTTATTCAACTTGTTTACTCATTTTTATATCCAGGTGTTAATGTAAACTTATATACTTCCAGGACAGGAGTTATTTTGGCGAGTTAAAAGAGATGGTTTTGGGTTATGATCTTATGACAGACAAACTAATACTAAAAGACATCCTGCTCACAGCCTCCAATGATGACCAGTTCTTCGTGTTCCAAGACGTTTTATATCAGGTAACTTGTAGTACAGAAGACCATACTTGAAATGCATTCAGAAATTGTCAAAACCATTTATTGATAATTGTTCAGTTTTACATTTTCGCAGGGGCGGTTCTACAGGGCGGGCCCCCCTGACTTTTTATTATTTTCATTATAAAAATTGCAATGGCTACTTTTTCAAATTTCCAATATCGTTGAATGTATAGACAGGCCCACAGATGTTGTCAGGGAGAGTTGAGTCTGATGTCAGAGCTTTTTTCCCCGCCACGTTACCCCGACTCTACTGACTTCGTTGAGGTGAGAGGTCCGAAGCTCTCGACGGGATCGTTGCTGGAAGGATTTATTACCTGCGCCGGAAGGAACAATAGAAGTTGAAGGACAATTAGAGAGATGAACTAAAATCGTCGTCGAATAAGTAGGATCATTATATTCTGAAGATATGCATTGGAAATGTAAATCTAAGCACTTTATTTTTTTATTGGAAGAAATTCACTCATATGCGGCCGAAATACGTCGATATGTTTGTGGGAGTGATTTTTATTCATCTGCTCGAATTCAACGTATCTCGGCCGAATATGAGTAAATTGATTCCAATAAAAAAGTAAATTGCTCAGATTTTAGTGACTGGAAATTGGGATGCCAATTATTCAAAAACTCTAACTAACATCAACTCGACTAAAGAATATATTAGCTTATCCAAAGTCTGAAGTAAAACTTTACAATACTTGACTGTAGAATGATCAGTTGCCTGATCTGATCTAGGATAAGAGTTAGAAATTCTCAGAATTAGACAATATAGACTCCGAGACATTGTTGCAGCTAGTGTGGCAAACAGGTTTTGATTTATGTCGACATCAGAATGTCTGAGATACAAGAATACATGTGTTGGAGAAAACCAACATTACCTCTTTCATCGCATTTTAGCACCAAAATAATCAGTCAGTGGTGTATGAGTCTATGGAACAGTTCACTTGTATATTGGAATATTTTGTTAACTCGGTGATCGTTGTTAAGTAACTGTGTATTATGTATAGAAATTGATGTTTGGAATTGTTTTAATGGCTTTTTGCATTGATGAAGGAGCGGCGGACACAATTCATGCTGTAAAAGTTGGCAAAATATTGAATACTACATTATTTTGTATACATGACGGAGCCAGTCTACCATTGTAAATACTTATACATGTGGGGTTGGTTTTTGCATCACAATCATTCTTCAGAAGTTTGTAAACCAACTGAAAATCCATTAATTGGTTCATTTGTCAATAGGTTATATTACTGTTCTCACGTGACACTGAGGTGCTAAATGTTTTTAGCAACAGTTCTGCTAGTCCTATTCACGCTGTTCTCAAGAACCGCCCTTACACCGTCGATAATACTGTCGCATACCCACCAAGTGGTGTTGTACCCTTCCACGGCTTCACCATGTTTGGTAAGAAACTCAAATACATTTAAATGGAATAACTACAAAGTTTCTGCAAGAACTATTAATCATTTGCCTACTTACAAACTACAGTAGTTTGAAAAATGGAGTTCACAATTGACACATTAAAATTGCTTTCTCTCCAATCAGTCTCGCAATTCTGTTATCTATATGATGATCCAATGGATGTATATTTCACCTTCCGAGCATTCTACGTTCGCTACTTTTATCGCCTTCATGAAGTTTCGAGTAACCAACAAGGCTTGCTATGCCTGTGTCTCCTATTCGAGCGATTATTGCGACGACACGAGACTACAATATTTGACTACTTGCGATTCTTAAAGATTCAACCGTGAGTAATTATCCTCAGAAATACTTGACTATTGCTGCTGCTCGTTGAACACGTCATTTCAAAATACTCCGACGAGACTTCATGTGAAACTGATTAGAGTAGAGCCTCTGTGGAAAACAAGAAAACAGCAATGATCTTCAACTTGGTACTGCAAGTACATGATTTGAATATTGGGAAAAAAAAATGAATACCTGAATTAATAATGTTGTACATTTTACCCTCGATTAGATATCTTACACTAATAATATTTGCCAGCAAAAATCAAATGCCACATTATTATTCTTTCAACACGTAGAACCTCTGAAAATATCTACTTCTGATCTACTTGTTCTAAAGCTGAATACATCGTCTTCTTTGTTGTGTGTTGTTTTCAATTCATTATCTATTATGCAACATCAAAAATAGTTACATTACTACGTGCATAACAAAGTTAACGAGTTAACAGATAGTTGCAAGACATACTTGAAGTGAGTTTCATGTTTTTTTTTATCAAATTCAATTCAACAGAAAGCTTTGGACTGTCCCAGACGTTATCTTTTTTCTTCTATTTTTTAATGTTGCGTAACGACCCCACCAACAGCTAGGTTATACGAATGAAAGGACGTATGTGATTGTTTCCAGTATCCGTCTAGCATTCAAATGGTTGATGCGAGCTTTCAGCAGTCATCTCCCACCGGAACAGGTATTACTCCTGTGGGACATCATCATTGGATACGACTCGCTCGAGATTCTGCCCGTGCTGGCAGTCGCCATCTTCAGTTTACGCAGGGACAATATTCTCCAGGCGGACTCGGTTGGAAATGTTGAAGCAGTTCTTGCTGACTTGTCATCGATTGAAGTGATGCCACTAATTCAGCTTGCCTTGCTACGAAACTTTATACATTAGTTGACAAGCCTTGGGCCACAACAGGAATTAATGGTCAATTACTTTCACCAAATATCCTTAAATTAATTGTACTACCCAACTGCTCACTTGAGAGTGTGAATATGAAGCAAATATTTCCATTACAAGTTTTTGTTTTCATTTCAATTTATTATCCAACTTTTTTTATTGTATAAAAATACTTGAGAGCACAAGTGAGCTTTTTAAGTAACAATAATTATGACAATATTAAAACACTAAACAATGACATCTTCTATCGATGTGAGCACATATAATTTGTTTATTTTAATAAAGCTTTCATATAAAAATATAACAAGTCAAATAATTTGCAACACGTTCCTTTTGTGTCATTCACGGTTGAATTAATATGTACCTACCTAATCTAATTTCCCAGGCTATTATTCCATTGGTTTCTGTTTGTAGGAAAACAGCCCAAGACTTGAAAGGGAAACAGAAAACCTCTGACGTTCCAAGCAGCGCTTCATAGTGGGCCCCGTTCTTAGAGACTGACCTGCCTTTGATGTAAGACCAGATGAATAATGCAGGCAGCCATCTGACTCAAATCTAGCCCACGACCTTTACTCTTGTCAAAAGTTACAATTGCTCCCAGGAGTCAAGTTTCCGGACTTCTCCTTCATTTGAAGAAGTAGAAAACATTGAAACTTCTTGCACCTATCGTAACTGCTTGCTGAATGCAAAGAAGCTAATTGAATAACAGGGTCTACCATGAAGTGCTTGCTGCTAGGTATGCCAACTTGTTTTCTCCCTCTCTTTTACCCATCATCTTATTTCACATTTTGATTATGTATGCTAACAGTAACTGCTCAGTAATTTTAGGTTTAGTTGTATCCTAATGAAAATTTGCTCATATAATAAAATAAGTCATGAACATTCCACATGAAAGAATTTTCTGTTACATGTAGCTCGCACATTTAACTACAATAGAATCTCGTTATTTCAAACAGAGATAGGTCATTCAAATGGTCTTCAAAGAGTGATTTAGATCCCACCTTAGTTAACACATGAGAATCCAGAGTGATTAAAATTTGACAATTTCAAAAGGAAATTTACTTTTCAAATAATTGAGGTTACTCTGTGCTAATAACCTGAACATGTATTTTGACTACAGAATACCAACAATCAAGAATATTATTTGGCCTTTGATTCACAAATAGTAGCATTTCAAATGTGTCCAGACAAAATGTTATGTAAAAATAAAAAATACACAGTAACTCCAGTGTTGAATTATAGGTCTATCCAAATGGTAGTATAAAAATGAAAAAGGAATTACACTTTGAACACAGAGATATTTACGGTTGGACAAACCTCTACAATATTTTATATTGATCAGGCGCTTAGGAACATTAATTTGAGTGGGGACAGGGGACGGACGGGGGGGGGGGGGGGGGAATTGTAAATCAAAACTTGGTATATATATATATATATATATATATATATATATATATATATATATATATATATATATATATATATATATATATATATATATATATATATATATATATATATATATATATACGTGGTCTCGAGCGGAGCCCAGCCGCCTGGTTGCAGAAGCCCCTTTCTTGTTCTTTGACCATCTTAGGGGCATATAGAACCCAAGTTAGCATTTATTCTGACGACAGTAAGTGATTGTGGGGGGTTCATTTCCCCCCTTCCAACGCACTTAAAACCGAACATTAGTTTTTAATAGATAGGCTATTTGATAGAATATGTATATTAACAAAGTTGTAGCTCGAAACATATTTGATCATACATACATAAATTCCAATACAGGTCCTATACTATTTGCTCAGGTGTTGACCACTTCCATCCTGAAATCGACTACAGTATGGCTGACTATCTTGGATCACCCCTGAGATGATGGTAGTATGGTGGTCTTACTCAGTCCTAGTACAACTTCCTGTTTCATTCAATACTTGGCTTGTTCCTTTTGATCTTTTCTTCCATTATTGTAGACTTGAAGTGGGGTGTATGATCCATTAGTTGGCATTCCACCTAGGTAGAAATGAAAATATGACCATCAGAAAATGGCAAAATAAAGTGAAGATTATCAAAATTGTCACCTTACCACATTAAAGTCATCCACTATAAAGAATACAGTCAACATTCGTGTTACTGTTTCAAGGGGACAATGACAGCTATTTACTCATAATTTCGAGATTTTGTTTTTTGGCACTCGATTGATAGTATAATGTTTCAATAATTATATACTGCAAGACTCATCAAATTATTTGAAGTGGTTCTAATTATATAAATTTTTCATTAATCACTTTGTAGGCCCACTTCTCAAATTTCAATGTGACACATTTTTTTCAAATGGGTTAATCTCAGAATTTTGTTTTTTCGATCGCCGGTTCCTGGATCTCTGAAACCATTGAAGATAATTACTTCAAATTTGTACCACATGTAGGCACAAGTGTGCCACACTTGTACAGCTTTTTCATTGTCTACTCACAATATCATCAGAAATAAAAATTATCATATGCTCAAAAATGTATGTTTTTTGGACACTTTTTAAAAAAATTTGAATTAGGCCTACATGTAATTTAAAAAAAAAATTTAATTCTCCAGTGCAAGTGTACAAAGGTCTTGAGTAACTACTGTGAAAGTTTTGTGCATGTACCTTCTATAGTTTCTTAGAAACAGGTACCGGCAAAGTGGCAATCTAACATTGTCAGTATAGGGCTGTCAATGTCCCCTTAAAACAAAAGTAGATTTTAAAAATGTATGGCATAAATGGAAAAAGCATTATTTCAATTGAATTTGAATGGTGGACCACTGAAACATCTCACCTCCATATAGGCCTATATTGGCTATTATTGCCACTCATTAGAACTAGAGAAGAATCACTTCTCTTCAGAACAATATCCGCTCAATGTGCTTCCATTGACGCTCCATAGTTTATGCCATCTATGGAAGAATAATCTCTCCAATGAATCTTGGTGAAAACGGCACATTTTTTGTTCGTGCTTGGAATTCCATTTCTGTTTGAAAACTTATTCAAAGTGTGTACATATATGTGTTGGTGCTAAGGAATGCTAAATTAATCACCGGTATGACTTATTGGAGACTGAATGCCAACACATTCTCAAGTTGTGACGTAAATGCTCATCAGCACAAGTCGTAAATAAAAACAGGCCGATTCCATCCCATATGAGCACAATAAGTTGGACATCTTCCCAACAGCATAACAAATTAAATCATGTCGTTTTCACCAGAATTTATTTGAAAATATTCTTTCTACATGGAGCAGCAGCAAATTTGAGTGTTGTGATGCTCTACAAAAATTCAACAAAATAAGGTTTGTATAATGATTCAAGTCGTGCTATTGCCTTCATCCCACTTTATTTATAGGTACAGTAGAACCTCTCTAGTAAGTTTTATTCTTTGATACCATCCATATGCTCCCACATGTTGAATAATTTCTTTAGTTGGCATTTTTCAATAAATAGTATGTTTTTTTGTGTGGTCCCCTGAAAAACGTACTAAAGAGGTTCCACTATATTTTCAAAGTGGGTTGGCTCACTGGCTGCACTGTTCTATTCTAGTAGGCAATGTGCTTCTATATTTTAATCTGTTTTGAAGTTGGCCTTATTCAGCTCAATAGCTTATCATCAAAACACTACTTGGTAGTTTAAGATTTTTGCAGTGATTCAATAACGGTGGATTTAAAATTACAATTAAATTTGTGCATAAATCAACAAATCAAGATGTATTGAGGGTTCTGTTGGTTTGCCGGTCTCAACCCCATCCAACCGATGTTGAAACTATTTACCAATTAACCTCCCAAATCTCTGAACCCACCGATCGTGAGTCATCTACTCGTGATCAAAGAACTGAAGATGAGAAAGAAAGATGAAGAAAGAAGAAAGATGAGTAGGAAATTGAGGGAGTCAGGGGAGGGAAAGGAAGCGATCAGGGACCTGAGGCGGGACTTAAACAAGGCCAAGAGGGAGGCGAAAGAAAACTTCATGGGTGGTATGTTTAATGAACGTGATGTACAGGGTAGCTGGAATAGAATGTACATGTTTGTTTCTAGTCAGAAGGGTAGTAGTAAGGAGTTGCCCACCTTAGTTGATCAGGGAGGGAATGAGTGGAAAACGGATAAGGAGAAGGCAGCAGCATTAAATAGATTCTACGGGGAAGTGTTCAATGTGACTGGAATTATAGGGGAGGGAGAAACAACACTGGAGGGGGAGGGGGAAGAAGTCCTGCTTACAGAGGGGGAAGTGTGGAATGTATTAAGGAAACTAAAAAGTGGGAAGTCACCAGGCATAGATGGGGTGCAAAGCGATCTCCTGAAATTAGCGGGTAGGGGGGTTGTAGGTTATTTGCTAAGGTTGTTCCAAGCCTCACTCACAGCAGGTAGAGTACCGCAAGATTGGAAAAAAGCGGAGGTGGTTCCAATTTCAAAGGGAGGGCAAAGGGGCAGGGTAGACAACTACAGGGGAATCAGTTTAACGTCACATGTATGTAAGATGATGGAAAGGGTAGTTATAAAGAGAATAATGGAGAAAGTAGATGAACATAGGGGTATTTCGGAAGTGCAGCATGGGTTTAGGAAGGGGTATTCATGTGAGACACAGTTGTTAGGTTTTGCAGAAGAGCTGGCAGGGGTAGTAGACAAGGGGGGCTGTATTGATGCAGTGTTTTTACATTTTGAAAAGGCTTTCGACAAGGTAGATCACACTATATTATTAGGGAAGTTGAAACTGTTCATTGGGAATGCTGGGTTAGTTAATTGGATTGGAAACTTTCTTCAGGATAGAGTTTAAACGGTTTGAGTAGGTTCGGAGGTTTCAAGTGAGGTTAAGGTTACGTCAGGAGTTCCACAGGGTAGTGTGCTAGGTCCGTTATTATTTGATTTATATATAGATGATCTGACTAGGGTTGTTAATTCGAGAATAAGGTTATTTGCAGATGATTGTGTGGTATATAGGGAAATCAATACAGAGGAGGATGTAGTAGCTATTCAGGCAGATTTGACGGCACTTAATTGTTGGGTTCAGTTGAACAAGATGGGGTTAAATGAAGGGAAGTGTAAGTTAGTCACCTTTGGTAGGAGGAGAGTGAGGGCTGATGCAGTGTATGATGTAGGAGGGAAGTCACTTGAGTCAGTGGAAAATTACAAGTACTAAGGGGTGGTATTTGATAGACGTCTAGGGTAGGGGAGTCAGATTGAGAGAATAGTAAAAAAGATTATAAATGCACTAAACTTTGTAATGAGGCAGCTTAGGGGGACAAGTATGGAGATAAAGGAAAAGGCTTATTTCTCGTTTGTGCGTCCCATGGTGGAATATGCTAGTTCAGTTTGGGATCCTTATAGATTAGGTGAGATAAGGGATGTGGAAAGGGTGCAAAGGATTGCAGTTAGAAGGGTTACAGTTAGGGTTAGGAGGTGGAAATGGGGGGGAGAATGAAAGGGGGGAGAGGGTGAGAATATTGGAGAGTCCATCTGAGATGATCCGAGACTTGGGATGGCGGGAATTGGAAATACGGAGAAAGGAGGATCGGATCTGTAATTTCTTCAGGGTAATGGAAGGAGAAGGGGGCTGGGGAGAGTTGAATAGGTTGATTGAAAGGAATGAGTCAGGGTATGGGGGTAGGCGAAGTCATGATAGAGCAGTAGTTATAAAGGGGGCTAGATTAGATGTCGGTAAGTTCTCTTTCTTGAATAGGACAGGTAGGGATTGGAATGGGCTTAGTAGAAGTATACTTGAGGAGGATGAAATAGGGTTGAAGCTATTCCGTCAGAAGGTTAGGGAGGCGATAGGATAGGATTGATAGGGAACTTGCCACCGCGCATTTATGTGCAACTGCAAGAGTTAATAATAATAATAATAACTGACTTTGTACGTTCACGTCGGCTCAGCTGTAGCAACAGTCACAAGAAATGCCAATATTTGAGGGTTGCAGAGGGCATGACGCATATTGTACACTACAGGTAGAGCAGCGATCGGTAGGTTAGGAACACGATTGACAGTGATGTTAGCTTGATAGATAATGTATGTAAAGTCTACTAACATCCACTGATCACAGTGCATATACGATGGCTGTGATGACACAGACACACAGCAGCAGCCCTGTACCTTGAACGATTGGCGACTGCCTCGAGTTGGACGGGTGGATGCACCGGGGCGTCAGGCAGCAGTAGTAGAGGACGAAGTAGAGCGTAGCAACCACGGCAGCGCTGACTGCCCCCCAGCGATAGACCACTGCCAGCTTGTCGGACCATCCTGTCAGCAGTGCGGCAAGCAGTGCACCCAGGCTACGGCCTAGCAACAAACAACACAGCTGCTTGATTGTAACTACAGATTAAAATCTGGGTAGTCACACTGATTCCCAAACTGATGTGTCTTCAGTTGTGGTTCTTTTCCCATGGTGGTTGTATTCGTGCGGTGAATGAAAACATAATTTCGAAACATATTACATAATATAATTCTGCAAGTTATCTCGCTCTATACCGGTAGGTCTTTACTTTAATTTTGTTGGTGAATTTGCAGTATGTAAATCTATGCTTGTGTCTACGAAAATGTGTTCATCAGTGTAAATAATGATGTGTAAATAAGATGGTTTAGAATTTGATAATTGCTATGATTTTTATTTATTCATTTGATGATTGGACACTGCTATTGATTATTCAAACGAACGTATTCGATGGTAAAACTGATAACATTGGGAAGACCAAAAAGGAATTTCATTCGAGACATCTTCAAACTCAATTAGGCAACAAACGAATCTACTCGAGGTGTGGGGGGTTGCGGCTCAAAGATTGAGGTAAGCTGCCGACAAGTTTTCTTTGACTAATGATCATTAAATACTGTGGTAAAAATCGAGAAGTGGAATCAAAATCGAAATTGGTGATTTGAACAATTGGAATCGAAATCGATATGCAATATTGTTGGAAAAGCGAAATTGGAATCGAAATTTTTAAAAATTAATGTTGGAAGTGAAATCGAATTCGAAAAACATTTCACTTCGAGTCCCTAGGGAACTGAGCAAAGCTCTTTGGAAACTAAACCACGCAAATACCTGGGCTAATACTTTTAAGTTATGCTCATCCATTTTTTAAAAATTTTATACCGTCCCGTGGACCAGTAATTGTACAAAGTATGAGTATCATCGATATAATAATAGTAGACCTAATAATAAAAATAATATAATGTTAGTTAATAGTAAAGTTATCAGTAATAATGGTTGAAATAATTATTAGGTAGAATAAAATAAGCACGAGTACAGTGGAACCTTTTTAGTACGTTTTTCAGGGGACCAGACAAAAAAGACTTACTAAAGTGAAAAACTTACTAAAGAAACTATTCAACATGTAGGAACATATAGATGGGACTAGAAAATAAAACTTACCAAGGTGAAAAATTTACTAAAGAGAAACTCACTAAAGAGGTTCTACTGTATAATGTTAAGGATTATTTACAGTTTTGAGGGGAGTGAGGTTAATGTGAAGGGAAATCATGGCTGAGATATCTTGAGAGGCTGTTTGGAATGACTCCAGGTTATTATCAAAGGAGGGGTGGGTGGTTGAAGTTGTGATGAACGGAGAAAGTTTGTTGTAGATCAAGGTGCAGATGAGGATGAGAGAGTGTGTTGGAAGTCTTATGACACTCTCTCATCCTCATCAAGAATTGATAGCCAATAATATGGATTATGGATATTATGTAAAGTCGAAAGTCGAATCTGTTTCATACATTATCGATAAAAGCGCTAGTGTTGGAGGCTAGTTGATACCTGTCACCAACAGATGGCAGTCAGCATGTCAACAAATGTTTTCAGAGCCTATACACGGCGCCAAGCCTGTTGAGTCAACATGTTGACGGGTAATGTTGATCATGTACGGAGTGTTTTAAATCATTAGAATGGGATGATGAGATTGCCCTTGTGGTGCCCCGTACAAACGATGGGGCGCCTGAAGAGCGAATACTGGAATAAAGATACTACCAAGAGTGAACTTGGCTTGGCGTGTTTACTTGGACAGAAGATGGCCTATTTGAGGAAACGATCATAACCTAACCCAAAACCCTTAACAAAAGCTCCTTTGTGCTCCCACCAATTCCTTGAAAAAGTAGCTTGTTTACGGCATTCCTACACGCCAAGCCCTCCTTCACTCTTAGTAGTATCGCTATTCCAGTATACGCTCTTCAGCGACCCCCAAACGATCCTACTTTTGTCCATAGCCTTAATTGGGGAGCAATGATTTTGTATCAGGTTCCATTGCTTCCATACGCACCTACACAGAAATGGGCAATAACAGCAGCACCCTGGCCAGTGGCAGTGAGATGGCGTGGCATCAACTGACGTACATACAAGATGGCCGTCACCCACATGATGCTGAGAGTGAACAGTTCCACAGCATCACACAGTAGGGTCAGCCAAACATGTGTGAAGAACGACAGTCCTGAGTCAAACAAAACATTATGGTTACAATTTGATGAGTTTACAAGTAAAATAGTCCTCCATACTCAAAAACATAGAAACATAACAATACAAATAAGACTGTAATAGCTATAGTATTTTTGGCAGTAGCGGCTGTTGTGCTTTGAATTAGGTAGGGCACAATGAAAGAGATAAGGCTAAGAGAAGGAGTTTGTAAGCCCAATTTTATATGTTTTGAAATGAACTATTTCATGAATTAATAGGCATTGTATGGAGTATATTATATCTTATTTGAATCGCGGATGGTCAGTGGTATTATTATTCAACGTATACGCTCGTGTATTCGATCAAATATAGCTATAAAGATGAAGCTGAAAGATGTAATAATACATATGGAAACATTGTTCACAGTAGCCTGGGTTCATCTATGAGAATGGTCTTCTACCCAAACCTCTGAGTAATAGAATAATAATGGTACAAATCAACATGAATAAGAGGGTAATAGGAATATATTGATGGCAAGATATATTAGTCTGCATTCGCTCCATATAACTTTTCAGTAATTCTGTAAAGAAACATATTAGTATTAGGGGTGGGCACTGAATCGATTTAATCGAGTCGATTAATCGATTACGCAAAATATTCGATTAATCGATATTGCTATCGAATAATCAATATCTCCGATCTGTACCATATTTTGAAAATGCCGCTTTTCAAATTGCCTCACGCGCGCGCGCGCAGGTTAGTAGGCCTGCTGGTTAACGAGGTATTGATACTGGCCTAAATAACGGAAGTTTGAGGCCATCACCAAAGTGATTCAACTAGTTGCTAAAGATGGCGTCTACATCTAGGAGTGGGAAGAAAACGCTGCTTACGCCTCCGAATTTGAGAAGTGATGTGTGGTTGAATTTTGAGTTTTGTGCTAAGAATCAAGATTCAACTTCACCTCAAATCTTGACTGAAGATTTTGTGTACTGCCACCACTCTGAACGAGAGATAACATACTGTTCTAATACATCTAACCTCAAACAACATATTACGCGATGCATAACGAGAACTTTCAACAACCAATGAGAAGAAAGAATTCAAATTCAAAATCGTGAGATAAGCGGCAAACTACAGATATACGAAAAACTAACTTTTTCGAAACTTGATGGTTTTAATCGATTATTTAATCGATTTGACCATATAAAAAAAAAATCGATTTCGATTGTTTAATCGATGCCCAACCCTAATTAGTATGGATTGATGTTTAATCATAGTCTTACTGAATACAAATATTCTTTTAGGTATACTGCCATAACATCCGTAAAAAGTGCAGGTATTGATAATTTTGAAGAAAAGTGGAGATTATTTCATTCTTTTAGTTCTCGATATAGTTCTCAATAAGAATTTGATCAAATATAGGGTCTATACCAAAGAGGAAATTAATATATGTTATCAATAAATAAAATAATAACAAAATTAAAATTGATAGATTGGCTATTACTTGGGTAAACAAATGAATTCCATTCATTCAGTGCTTGAACATTGAAGTGTGGCAGGGTGGGTGGGAAGGGGAACGATGAGTGTCTTGTGAGATATTGGTGATTCGTGCATCACCGGTGAGCGAACGTTTCCGATACACAGTCTGTGCGATGAGTGGAGTTGGGGCTCAAACGAATAGAGCCCATCGACACTTGTTTTGCTGCCATAATATACACTGCGTTTCCTGCGCATGCGTCAGATGCTTACAGTGACGTGTGTTTGGGCTCACTCACATCTGAGCCCCACGAGATCTACAGCCTGCAGTAAAGACATGCTGGTCAAATACTGAACGATTTTTTCACGTTTGTATCCAATATGAATACCATAGGGGTATTTTTACATCATATTTGAACATTAAAATGTTTGTATTGAATTAATATTTATTTTATTAATCGAAATCCAATACATTACTGCCTTTTCTGGAGTGCTGGTGGGGCTCGAGCCCTAGTGCCCAAATGAACCAGCCGCTCCTGGGTATTACAAAATCATGACAAGGTTACTTGGAAATAGAACTACATCTTTCAAGAGTGTTAAATGTTCAAAGCTGCAGTAAGATTACGTAAATGTTTATACAAACATTTGGTTATTACTTATCAGTAGAGACAGGTAAAAATAACAATTGTTATAATAGCAACAAAATCTTGAGTGCTTTGAAGCATATTTTTTCATAACATTTCTTTATGTTTATATACGTCAAACATTGATCATGTTTTTGAAAAGGGGACAAAGCGCTACAAACATCTGAATCTGCCGTTTCAACGTATTGGGGATATGGATGCTATATTTGGAATAAAAGCATCATACATGCTATTTTCTGCAGAATATATCAATTGGGAAGTTAAACAGGTGGAGTCAGCAAAGGAATTTTGAAAACCAAAGTGCATCTGCAAATGCAGGCAGCAGATGAGGCATATGTTTAACCTGGTGGTGGACACCATCACTGAAACCAAAGGCCTTATTATATAACCTACGATTAGGACGGACCATTCTATTGTCCAAATAACTGTTTTGCTGCCCACTAGCGATATCTAGCGGCTGGCTCCGGAAGTACTGTCATATATATAGATACCTTGGGTTAGAGCCAGACTCAATTGCATCACAATGTGCAACCCAAGAGACCATGATATGAAAGAAAGAGAGTAGTTCTAATATATTGTTACACTAACTTTGTATTCTAGCTTGAGCATTAAAAGATATGTGTTGAATTATCCATGGCTTATTTTAGAATATAACAAGTACCTAATCATTTTGGCACAAATTTGGGGGCAGGCCTTCATAATCCAGTATCTTTAGTTTAAATTTTATATAATTTTATATATTATATAATGGTTCTAAGGGTACCGTACTGTTGTAGCGAAACAGAATGTTGCCGCGCTACAAAACACGATGTTTCAAAATAGTAGATGCACATTTGGTACTTTTCAAATTTTAACTGCTTTAAAAAGAAGAAATAGAAGTCATGTTCACAAGTATGTAGTTATTAGACAATCATCTTTGTGGAAACATTAGTATACAAAAAACAAATAACAAAAATGCAATCAAATCACATTTCACTGTACCCAAAAGCAATACCAGTATACTAGTTAGTTGTACAATGATACAATGACTGGAGGGTCAACATGGGGATGAGGTTAAAAGTGTACCAGTATATCTGATGATGTAGAAGGTGAACGCAGTGATGAGGAGATTGGAATGGCCACAATAATCAACCACTTTCTCCGAGTACCATAAGAGAGGGATAGCTGGTAAAGCTCCCACTGTGAAGGTCAAACCGATGAAATAGCTTGTAGCACGAAGCTGTGTCAAGTGCCTGAAACAAACACATTCATACCGTACATCAATTATCCTATTCTGGTTCATTATCTTACTCTGGGCAAAGACTTCTATTGGGTCCAAGATGTATCGCCATCCAAGATGGCGGAGAGTGAGGTAGCTCGTACGGAGCTCTTGGGGCTATCAAATAAGTTAGGGGAACTAAAAATGGTTGAACTTCAGAGGGAGTGTGTCAAATTAGGAGTAGATAAGTCAGGTAAAAAGGAAGAACTCTTCGACAAGCTCAAGTCAGCTATTGATAAAGAAATGTTCCTGATTGAACATCGTCCGCAACTGAAGGGGTGTGTCTGTGTGCAGCTGAGAAGAGAAGTGGAACTTCTAAAAGAACTAATACTAGAAAAAGATAAACTATCAGAAGAAAAAGAGAAAAGGAAGAGTGACCTGGAAGGAATTAATACTCTTCTCAGAGAAAAGATTCATCATTTGAAAGTGATTAAACAATCTAATACCATGCCAAGCTGGCCAATTTTAAACGTCAAATCTGACAGTAAACAATGTGCAAGTAGTTCAACAGTTGGCCGCGAGAATGCGCTCTCGGAGTCATCATGTGTACTTGAATCCGCGGGAGATGTCAAATCTCGCTCAAGCTCGCCTGTCGATTACGATGTTATTGACGAAAATGTTACTGAGACCGACGATGGTTATACTGCAGTAAAACCAAAAAGTAAAAAGTACAACGATAAGAAAGGGAATCCAGAATCCGAGTCCAGTGAGTTTGTGTACCAAGAGGACGGGAATCGAAACAAGAGACCAAACCATGATAATCGGCCAAGAAAGGTGACAGTCGGCACCGCTTCCGGTCAAGATGTCCCCTCATTCGCAATACCAATGAAAATGTGGCTTTATGTTGGAAGAATACGTAAGGATACAGTCGACATCATGAAATACGTGAAAACGAAACTACCTAACGAAGAAATATCGTGTGATAAACTAGTAACACTAGGTGAGTCAAACGCATTCAAACTTGGTGCTAACTATGACATGTTGAAAACATTGAACGATCCCGCATTTTGGCCAACAGGTATCTCGGTTAGAAGGTTTTTTCAAAAACGAGCAGGAACGAGAAACGCAGTCTAGAGGTAGATTCAGGCCTAAAACTATTGCATCATAATGTGCAATGCATCCGAAACAAAGTAAATCTAATTGAAGCTGTCCTAAACATCTATGACATTGACGTATTCTGTGCCACTGAGCATTGGCTCCACCCAGACGAAATCGAAACGGTCATTCTCACGAATTATGTTAACACTAGTCATTTCTGTAGATGTCACCGGGCCCATGGTGGTGTCTGTATCTTTATGAAGAATAACCTGAAATGCTCAGCTCGACAAGACATCAATTCGTCATCTGTAGAAATGGTATGTGAATTAGCAGCGGTAGAAATAAAACAATTAAAACTTGTTATTATTGTTGTTTATAGGCCTGGTGGAAATATAGATGAATTTATTAACATTATCGATTCTGTCCTTGAGCGAGTATCATTAGAAAATAAAAATGTCATCATGTGTGGCGACTTCAACATTGATCTACTAAAGACGGGTAATTCACAACAATGTATCGTAGGACTGTGCGAATCGTTCAATATACGGCATTTAATAACAACAGCCACCCGAATGACTGTGACTAGTGCACCATGCATTGATAATATATTTACAGACATTAAGGATGATGATATACTTGAAGTCAACACTATTAAAACAAGTTTTTCAGACCTTGACAGTCAACTACTGTGCTTAGCACATAGCATAAGTGAACATGGTTTCGCCAACCAGTACTGCCAGTACCGTGATTATAACAATGTCAAGAATATTCAATCATTTGCGTGCTCGCTAGTCACAGCCAATTGGCTATCTGTCTATTTGGCTAACGATGTAAACACCAAGTATAAAATATTTGTCCGAGATTTCAAAATATTGATGGATAATGTGTACCCTTTACGACTGAAGAAAAATAGTAATAAACCCAAGCGGATTTGGCTGAACCAAAACCTACTCGATTTAAGGCAAGAGATAAAACTCAACTATAGTTGGTTCAAGAAAACCGGTCACGAAAAGTTCAAACAGGCTTTCAAGAGAGCTAAATACAAATTTGCTACAGACCTACAGCAAGCAAAACATATTTATTATGCAGACTTGATCACTCGTTCGCGTAACAAAGCAAAATGTACATGGAATATAATCGGTAAATCAACTAGCAATTCAAATTCCAAAGGTTGCAAAATTGAGTCAATTCGTTATGAAGGAATAGAATACAAATCGCATGATGGAATAGCTGAAGCTTTCAACTCCCACTTCGCCAGCGTAGCGAAGAAACTCGTGGAAGATAACCAGTCGTCGGTTGAAGACGCAACTTCTAGACTTCATGAAAATAACAGCAGAAACAGAAAAACTATGTTCCTCTTTCCTGTCACTGAAGGAGAAGTTATGCAAGTGATCCAGGGTTTTGATAATAAGCCATCTTCTGGCATTGACGACATTCCTTTCAAGGTCATCAAAGACGTGGCCAGCATGATTGCACGGATCTTAGCACATATTTTCAATTGCTCTCTTAGTACAGGCATTGTACCAGATAGAATGAAATTTGCCAAGGTAGTACCCATTTTTAAGAAGGGAAAATTAGATGACCTGTCTAACTATAGGCCAATTGCCCTGCTGCCAGCATTCTCCAAAATATTGGAGGAATTAATGTTCAACCGACTAATAGAATTTTGTGAGTCATGCAATATATTGTCCAAACATTGGTTTCAGGAAAGATAGAAATACCGTAACAGCTGCGTACGAGACAATTCAAAAGATCTTGACAGCGAAAGACGAAAAACTTTACTCAATTGGTGTTTATTTCGACCTGTCTAAGGTCTCCGATACAGTGACGCATAAAATTCTACTGGACAAACTCGAATTCTATGGCATTCGTGGTGTTCCCCTTCAATGGATGGAGTCTTACCTATCGCAACGTGCACAATGCACTCATGCATCCTTCGATGGAAGTAATGGAGTTTCTTCCAGGAAACTTCTGGACATTGGAGTACCCCAGGGATCCATCCTGGGGTCACTGCTGTTCCTGATGTACATCAACGACCTATTCATACCTGATAGAGACATTCACTTGACTCAATATGCTGACGACACGAGCATAATAGTAAATGGTGCTGATCCAGGAGATATCCAGTTTAGAGTAAATGCTGATGTACACAGTATAAATGCATGGTTTTGCAATAATAAGCTGACTGTAAACAACAGTAAAACTGTGGCTATTGACTTTTCGGGTAACAAACAATGGGAACCCAAGATATACAACAAGGATGTTCGTCTTGATATAAACGATCTTACTAAATTTCTAGGATTTAGTATTGACAAGCACCTGAAATGGACGTCCCATATAAATATAACCTGTACGAAACTCAGACAAACTATATTCAAACTTCAATCACTGAAGAAGGTACTAGGATTGAATGAATTAAGAATGATGTACCTGGCAAACTTTGAATCTATCATACGTTATGGTATTGTGTTTTGGGGTGGTGCTGCAAAGAAAGACATCAACAGAATTTGCATACTTCAAAAGTATGCTGTAAGACTATTGGCTAATCTAAATAGATTTGAGAGTTGTAGACGAATGTTCAAAAAGCTCAATATTTTAACTGTCGCAGCCATTTATATTTTGGAATTAGTTTGCTTCGTTCATTCTCATTTAAGTATTTTTGAAAAAGATGTTAATCATTCACACAACACTCGAGGTAAAAACCTTCCAGTAGTTGTCCATCATCGAAGTGCCTTATTTGAAACTGGACTGAACTTTAACGGTGTCAAATGTTTTAACTTATTACCCAAAGAGCTCCGCATGATGGAAAATGTAAATTGTTTTAAACGTGATGTAAAACGTTATCTTTTAGATAAAGAACCATATACTATGAATGAATTTTACCCTGTTAAATAAGATGGTTTTATTATACTGTAAGGACGAAACATAACATACCACAATGTATACTGTGAATAAATTATCATTATTATTATTATTATTATTATTATTATTATCTTTCTGTTTTTGTTTTTTGTATGTATGCTCCATAGCTAGGAATGTTTTTCTCATCAATATGATTTGTTTGTGGACACACATACTTATCCAACTTGAAATTGCATTGTTTTGGGTGAGTTATTGGTTTTTGCACTCGAAAAAAATGAATATTTTTTGACGAATTTGAGACAAAATGCACCTCACAGGTAGGACGGCTTGTTTGATCAATCAGAATCTTTTGGTGGACACACAGACTCAAACCATCCAAGTCTGTTTAGATTTTGGTCCGAGTCGGTTAACCACTTTTCAGAGATTTTTTTTTTATATATAAAAAAAAAATCTTTGAAAATCTTCAAATTCCTACCAAATATTTACACAACAATGATTCACAATATTAGAAGGTTTCACACAAATGTGATGTGAAAAAAATATTCTGATCAATAATGACTTTTTATCCCACTAATGTGACGCCGGGTCAACGTACGTACACTATCAAATTGTTTCTTTCTTACTTACTGTTCTTATTTGTTAAATAAAATGAGAATATAGATAGCCAGATGAATAAAAGTTTATGTTGATAGTGCCAACAATTTATTTGGGACTTTGTTTAGTTTCAAAATGTCATACCTTGTCAGTTGTACAACTTGCATAGCTTACAAAACACACTATAGCATAAGTCACTAAATGATTTACTGAACGTTGATGGCGAGCCAAGTATCACTATTGATTGCATATAAAGTTCGAGTTGAGGTTAACTGTTCCAGTAATATAGGCCTACATACATTATTAAATTTGAATATATCGTTTTTTTCTTTTTGTTAAACGGTTCAAAGATCCAACAAAAAAGATTCGTTATCATCAATCACGATGCCTATTTCAATGATGAAGTCTCAGCAACAGGGAAAGAAGTACAAACCATGGTGAATATGAATCCAGTGCACTGCAGAATACGCCCAGCAGTACCAGTATTGATAGTAGTGCAGCCAGTTCCCCTCCGTATCTCTTTCTCCCGCCACTGGTTGTCCCCCTGGAGGACCACCACCATTCCGGAGTGCCCAATGGCATCGACTTGGCGAATAGCATCAGTAATGCAGAAACAACCATCAACATTGCAAACCCGATGAAGGCTAACAAATAAGCAGGATTGGGGGAGGGGTAGATGAGGTTCATGTGGGTCAGAAAGCCAACAAGTGGAGCGAATATAGCCAAGCCCAAAGAGCCAAACGCTAGTTGACGGCCAACATCGGACTGACCAAACGATGTTTCACGGGTAGCAATGATGATGGCTGTATTGAGAAGAGCAACGGCTGTGGCAGGGAAAATGTCAGCCACTGCGCGAACCTGTCAACAGAACATAGCTTTGCAGTGACTGCAGCAGACTGACACCCATCCATCAAACTAAATAGTGAAACATTAATAATAATAATAATAATTTAGAGAATACGTCCTGTCTGATGATGAAACTATAGCACACTTGAACGCAATACTAACCATTCACAGGAATATTTGCATGCAGTTTATAATTTTAGGCTGCTATGCTCCAAGTCAATCACATGAACATTTTACGCCATTTCTGTTTTACGCTTTTATCCAAACTCTTGAACAAGTGGAAGAAAAATGACACTTTTTAAGCTACTAGTTCAGTTTACACTGAGCAGACAAACAGGTTGGTGTAATGACACAAATCAACTCATAAACAGGCAAATGGCCAACAAAACTACTCCATAAGTTCCGACACAAAAATGTGAAAAGTGCACGGCAGATGAACAAGCTAATGTGTCTGATGTAAAATGCTGGTTTTATCCATTTTTTTATTGGCACTTGCAATTCGACTAATAAGATTATCAATTCATTGATACAGTTTATATAATTGACAATGCTGCTCATTAATTGAATATATGAAATAGAAAATCAAACATAATATGCACTTCTTGGATGTTTCTTGCATTTAATTCCAGAAGCGTAGGAATATCTTGTTTGATTTTTCACCTCACTTACTCAATGTTAGCAATGCTTTCACTTTCATAAACTGATTCACTTGTTTATTAAATTTAAAAATAAATTGCATAACAATCAATAGCTACATTTAAGTGCTGAAAAAACACTCTTTCATTGCCATTACCATACCGTACGATTGAATCTCCATTGTACTTATTATTATTAGATTACTACAGAAGACTCAATTAAAATGTAATTTTGAGTAGGCCTATATTTTAACCACTTAACAGATAGGTGACCAAATCACTACCCTACGTCCCAGGTCGGTCTATTTTCCGGTTACACCAAACAGAAAGTTGTGTTTCGATGTTCTTTTGTAACATTCACAGTAGAAACAAAAGGTTTCATCGTATTGATATATTGTTGTTATTGATATTTAAAACAATAAATATTGTCAATATCACTATTATTTATCATTCAGAGGCTCGTCAATTTGACACATGTAGCCTAGAATGAGGTTTTGGAATAACAGCTGACTGTATTATATTATTTTTTGATATGTTAACGTATTCTATGGGCTGAAAAAAATAACGCTTCTTTCTCAATCCATCTTTTCGATGTCAGTACAAGTCCCATGTCAGTATGACGTAATGAAATGCAACGGAGTCTCACCCACCGGAGACAATGAGCGATTAATTTAGTTGTCATTTTCACTGCTAGAGTGCACCCGACACCAGATACCGATAAAAATAAGCTCCGTTCCGCCTGCCGGCGGTATACGCGAGGTTTGGACACTAACCTAACCTACCGTCCGCTACCTGACTTTGTCTACATGATTGACCAAGCTCCTTTATATATAAGCTCTGGAGGAATCAAAGAGATCCCTGGTGTGGGAGTCAACTGTGCTAACCACTGAGCTGCAGTCAATGTTATTTGACTAGTTTGGTGAATGAGACACCTAGTGGCAAAGAGTTCAATTATTTTGTCTTGCCCCATGTCATTGAAAAGTACACATCCTTGGCCATCAAGTGGTTAGATGAGAAATACACAATGATCTCAATGACAGGTATCCAGATAGATTCGAGTGGCTTGAAATGCTTACCAGTAAATAAGTCCAGAAGGTGATGGTTGGATCACCCACGATGCGTTGACACTGACTTTGGGCTAGCACGCTGCCTGGTGAAGTGTAGGGCGCGCTCAACGAGCACACTACCTGACACTGCTCGTGCCCAATGGGCTCCAGTAGAGTCTGAGGAATAGTACACCACATCTCGCCACCTACAGGGAGACACACTCCTCTATCACTTTTCCTGCTTGCAGATATCTACTGCAATATTATTCCATGGCATAATATAGGAAAAATTGTTTGTGTCCCTGAGCAAATTTTGCCTCGTATGGGAGATCATATACTGTATTTTTTTCCACTTTGAATTGTATTTGTAATATTTTGTACAGGTAACATTTTTTAGAAGAATGATATTTTTAATAGGTCAACCATCACTGAATACCAACAGAAGTTGAAAACATAACCATGAAGTCAACTTTTAGCTAAAAAGAGACCCAAGTGACCAAATATGTATTTTTCAATTTTTAAACCATATACCGTATTTATTCTAAAATCGTTTACTCACTTGATTTGGGTTATTTGGTTTTTTCCTAATTCTTCACTGACAACTTTTCAAATTTGATAAGTTTCAGAGTTAATTTTTCCCAAATTATTTGAAACAAATAAAATAGATGAGTCAAATACGGTTTAGCGGATGAGAGATTACCTCGGTTTACTATTATGTATTGTTTCAATTCTAATCAATATATTTGTAGACTACCCGCTCGGCATGAGAGGGCAACATGATGCGTTTGAAGTGAATATGATCAACTTTTCAGCGATAACTTCGAATCTGTGATGTGACCTTGGTCTTTCATATGCAGTTGGCCTTCAGCTTTGTTTTTGTTAGAAATATTGATAGTGTTGGCTATCCAAACATATTTCTTGCAACATATCGATCATTCTAAGCAACTTGAGCATGTGAAACACCTGGTTTGATAACCGAACCACTTTCATCCTATAGAAAACCTTTCGGTGACCAGAGTATATGGAGTAAGAACTGACATGAACCTAGGCGCGAGTGCTACAGTAACCATAAGAACGAGTCAACGAGAAGTTAACTATTGGATACCTGCACCACTCCTGTCTTGGTGCTGAAGGGTTAGCTATGGACCCTAGCAGTAACCAACGAATGATCAGAACGAGTGAAAGAGAGGTTACCTATTGGATACCTGCACCACTCCTGTCTCGGTGCTGAAGGGTTTGCTATGGACCCTAGCAGTAAGCATACAAACGAGTCAACGAGAGGTTACCTATTGGGTACCTGCACCACTCCTGTCTCGGTGCTGAAGAGTTTGCTATGGACCCTAGCAGTAACCATAAGAACGAGTGAAAGAGAGGTTACCTATTGGATACCTGCACCACTCCTGTCTCGGTGCTGAAGGGTTGGTCACCTGAAGCAGACTGGCGTTGATGGAGACCACCCGACTTGACTCAGTGTATACGTGACAAGAGACTCGACCTTCTGAGTCTCGGGAACAGATGTGTGGAGGGTCTTTATCGTCTGCTAGAGTCATCTGGTGGGACTGACGCTTAGGCCGGTCATTCACCTCATCTTCCTGCAATACACAGGCAATTCAAAGCTCCTCTTTTTATTTCACATTGGGTTTAATGACGCACTATATTAATAACTAAGATCTATTGGCGTCGGACGGATGATCAATGAGATGATGGGATGTTGAGATGAAGGTTTCTTAGGTAATGGGAAGGAAGCGGTTGTGGTCTATATTGTAGGAACCATCCCAGCATTAGCCTAGACTACAGAGGGAAAGTACAATGCACCTTGTAAAGATGGACGGTGACGGGGATCGAACCAGGTCCGATATGCCCATCACCTCCCGGATCACATGAAGCGAGTGTGTTACCAACTGAGCTGAATGTACCGGTTCACAGCTAGTTTCAGCTAATGAAATCTCATATAGGCCTACAAATTTATATTCAAGATTCATAAAGACATGCATTCATTCAGAAAATAACATTAACTGTTTTTTTCTACAAATCATTAAAAATACCATTTTTTCACAATAAAATTTCATTTCACAAATTAGGAGTAAGGAAATATGAGTGAGCATGAGTTGATACGATGATGCTTTTTGAAATGAGAACATGATGCCCAGTTAATACAAATGTGTAGGTTGTATGTAGAGAAAAAAAATATCAGTAATCTTTAAATAATGTTAATCCTTGTACCATATTCAACCCAATATTCATGCTCCAGTTTTATTGTCAAATTAAACTATGCGTTTACCATGTCTACTTCCATTGGGACATTGTCATCACTGTCATCAAATGGAAGTGTTGTTCCCTCAAAGTTTGAACCTTCGTATTTTGAGCCTTCGCAATCATAGAGACAGTCGGTCAGAAGTATTGGCCCAACCTGAAAAAACATATCATTTCTATATTATGTTGAAGTTTATGGCTTTTAAGAAATCAGCTTATATTTTGAGTTAATACTAATCACTTGCAATGAGTTCGTGATGGATACAAAGGGAGAGGGGGGGCAAGAGGGGCATTCGCCCCTTTTATGAATCGGTTTGAAGAAAAAAGGTAGAAAGCAAAACAGAAAGAAAGAAAGGAAGAAAAAAGAGAGAAAGAAGGAGGGAAAGAAATATAGTAGAAGGCTAATAATCTATGGATTCATATTTTACATTGCGTGGAAAATAAATTGAACGTTCTTCTTCAAAATGTCAGATTTAGTATGTAGTTTAGTCATTGTTGGAATTAAGAAACAACACCCAATGCTTTCCAAGTGTAAATTGATGGAATTTACAACAATTGTAACGATGGCAATAAAGTTAGCTGGGGCAAGGAAACTTAGGGGCAGGCAAAGAAGGCAGCTTTCAGGAGCCCTATTGGCGCCCTTTTGTGACGTTCTAGCAACATTAATATTCTATACAATTCTATATTATTTGCAATACTGGATGAAGTGAATGTTTGTATATTTAAAATTAAATTATTGAATCACAGATTAATCAAGCTCTTTATTTACTGGGAACGGCCATTTCTTCTCACCACAAAAAAGGATACATAATCCAGAAATTTCGTGTAATTCCCAAGACCCATAAAATTGTATTGAAAAAGTGAAATTTTCGAAAAATTCCCCATGGGGCATGGCTCCCCCTGCAGTCACCTTCCTTATGTGCACCTAGTTTTGGGAGTGCACAATTTAGCCCTTGCTCAGTATGTTGAAATGACCCAAAATGCCCCAGCAGTTATTGGCAAGTATCATTTGGGGTCACCTTTGGTCTTATTAGAAATAAACATCAATGTTTGCATCTAAACATCTGAAACATGCACGTTCCCTGCAGGGGCCAGCAGGGTGCTTTCCCCCCCGGGTGCTGCACTATAAATCCCCCCTCACCACCATGAATGTGACCTGCAATCAGTCGGGTGAGATCTTCAACTGATTTATCAGGGACTACCACCCGATAATTGTAACAATGCTGACTCTATTTGTAGCCTCAGAAAAACTGAACAAATTTGAATACATCTGGACCAAAAATAAAACAGATAATTGACTCCATAATTTGCCAGTTATTCGTCAATATCAGTACAAGTAAGTTCTCAATGGAATTGCAGTTCGAGCAATATCAACAAAAGTTTTGGCAATAACATTGTGAATACACCATCATTTGTTCCGTCTTTGCTCATTTTGTATACGAAATAGTTTTTAACACACTGACAAAAGTTAGAAGTCTTTTCACCGTGAACAAAAAACAATAATAATAATGATCAAGATAAGTTGACACCAGCATGATGAAGGCCTGGTTGGTGATAATAATCTGTTACCTTCTGTTCTTATTCCTTTTATGAAAAATAAACTGTTATATTATCAAGCTTTGATGTTAAGCTGCATTATCATGAAATAAAATCTCTTCAAGATAAGTTTAGGAACATTTCAAAAATTCCTGACAAGCCACAATATACAGTGAAACCTCTTTCTATTGTTTCTCAAGAGACCACAAAAAATAAACCATCCCGATCCATCCAGAAAAATTCCACATTGGTCAAATGGTAGTAGGATGGTACAAAATAAATGAGCAACCAAGTACGCTACCTTCTCTTCCGGCCAATGGTAACATGACGACTTCTCCATGCACCTCTCCTGCAATATCTCAGCCCCGCCCGGACCACACTTGAAGCTGACAGCTGGTGGCCTGGCGTCAAAACGTTCCACTGTCGGTATCGCCAGTAACAGCAAGTAGCTCACAGCTGACAGCACCATCGACAAGGCTATCATTGCCCGCAACGCACAGCCGTTGTTGCGTGCACTGGTGCTCCCGAGCCTGTCAGCTAGAGGACCGGCCAGCAACGGCCCGAGAACAGCCACGAGAGGTGCTACGATCGACACAATGTGGGCCTCATCGAGCGTTAGACCAACTCGACGCATGTGCAGTGGTAGGTAAGGAAACAAGCAACCAAGTCCTACAAGGCAAACCATACATTTACTCAGCATTCTCTCTATTCACATTCTCTCGATTGTTGCTCAAAGACCACAACGAGGAGAATATGGTTGTTTTGGGCAGGGACACTGATGTCAGGTTAAAGACATGTGCCTTCGGGTACCAAATTGGAAACCGGGTACCCGCTGAATTCAAAAGGGTAAAGTTGAACCTCTTTAGTAAGTTTCTCGTAAATACATTTTTCACTTTAGTAAGCTTTATTTATTAATCCCATCCGTATGCTCCCACATGTTGAATAGTTTCTTCAGTAGGTTCTTCACTTTGATAAGTTTTTTTGTCTTGTCCCCTGAAGAACGCACTAAAGAGGTTCCACTGTACAACCAGAGTCATTTCGGCTGATATTAGGATAATTACGATAAAAATATCAATAGGCCTACACACATTTTGGGCTATTTTTCCGTTACATTCATTTCAACCCCAGCTTTATCAAGGTCGACACTTTTGGCTTTCAACTTCTAAGAGAGAATACATCAGCTAACATATCTTGAAGAGCCGTCTGACAAGACCCCAGCTTCATCTTGCCCCCAGTGCTTACCTCCAAAGAAGCAGAACAGAAGACATTTCAGCGACACCAAACTTCTGCTTCCTGACTTCATTTCAATATCCAGCCGGCCTCTGCTTGTAAGTCAGCTGATCAGTCTGCAGAGGCAGTTTGCAGCACTAAACAGACAGAATCATCAGTTATTCATTGACATTGGGTTCAACCACGACTCAGACCTATTAGCATCGTGGGATGGTGGGAAGGAGTTAGTCGTGCCCTGTTGACGAGGAGCCATCATAGTATTGACCTGAACGACAGATAGAAACCATGATGAACCCCTGTCAGGATGGTCGACCATGGCGGGAACCGCACCCCGATTTACTGGATGATGGTTCAGTGTGCTAGCCACTCCACCACTTGTCTCAGTCAGAATGATGGTTTTCATTTCAATATTGCCAAACAACCCCACCAACAGCTACATTATACAGGGGTATGAATGAGTGAGTGATAATGAAATGATGAAGTGACGATAAGATGAAGGACCTTCACGAAAACCCAAGCCTTATGCAAAACTCGAACCCAGGCTCAACATGACTTGAGTTCTTAATAAATAAATGAATATATATCTATATATCTATATATCTATATATATATATATATATATATATATATATATATATATATATATATATATATATATATATATATATATATATATATATATATATTTATATATATTTATATATATATATATATATATATATATATATATATATATATATATATATATATATATATATATATATATACACATATATCTATATAACTATATATCTATTTATCTATATATCTATATATATATATATATATATATATATATATATATATATATATATATATATATATATATATATATATATATATATATATATCTATATATAATAATAATAATATGTTTATTTGATAGCTCAGAAGCCAATTTCATACACTTCATTACAAACAATTCAGTTGTAACTTAAAATTAGCCTAGGTACATGGTAATATATTGTGGTATATAAAAGTATATCAACATTAAAATTATATCATTCTTATAGATTAGAGACAAATCATAAGTATTCGTGAGTAGTTTTAATCCATTGGACGCACCTACCCTTGAAACATCCGACACTTGTCAGGTTTCTAATAGTGTGGGGCAACTTATCAAACTCTTATATTCCTGCATTGAATATAGAATTGAACCATTTATTCCCTCTACACATTCTTCTATACCCCAACCCGTCCACAGCCCTTCTCGTATTAATACTATGGATATTTTTAATAGATTCTATTTTATCACCTAAATATTCAGGCATAAGGCCTAACTCAATCTTGAATATAAATACTGAAACTAATAGTAAAACATTGTCATTGACACTTAGCCACTCCATCATTCTTAACATTTGTACAATTGGTGTATCCTTATTACATCTGAGTAAACATCTCATCACTTTATTTTGGAGTTTCTGTAAAAGTCCCATCTCATTCTTGTATGGTTGGTATAGAATTGTTGCACCATATTCAAAATGAGGTTTAATTAAACTATTGTAAATCATAATTCTAGTCCAGTAGGAGAACTTTCCCCCTATCCTCCTAAGATACCCGACTTTTTCCCAATTTTTTTTCTAATATAATCCAAATGCTGTTTAAAATCGATCTTATTATCTATAACTATCCCTAAATATTTAAAATAGTCAACAACCTCAATCTCATCGTCTTGCATATTAATACTGATATTCCAGTCAGTCCATTTTACATTACAAAATTTCCCTACACCTATAAACATTGCCTTGGATTTATTTACATTTAGTTTCAACTTATTTAACTGTAGCCACTGTTCGATGTTACTTAGCTCATCGTTCATACTTTCTGACATTTCTCTTGCATCCATTCCACTCACCGATACCACCATGTCGTCTGCATACATATTTAAGAAACTATTTTTACAACATATATTTACATCATTTGAATAAATCAGAAATAACAGTGGTCCAAGCACCGAGCCTTGTGGTACCCCATTGTTACATTGCTTCTTTTCCGACATTTGCTCTCCATACTTCACTCTCTGTCTTCTTTCACTCAAGAAATCTTTGACCCACATAATTGCTTTTCCACCAATACCATACATATGTTCTAATTTTTGTATCAATCTATTTACATCAACTGTCTCGAATGCTCTTTTTAAATCAAAGAATACAACCATTGTGGATTTTCTCTCGTCCATGTCTTCGAGCCATTTACTTACAACATTCTGAATTGCCGTCTCACATAAGTGAGATTTTCTGAATCCCGATTGATTCTTAGATATTGAATTATTGTTATTCATATACTTATATAGCCTATCATGTACTAATATTTCAATTATTTTGTCCAGTATAGACAACATGTTTATTGGTCTAAAATCACATACATTATAAGATCCATTTATTTTACTTACTGGTTGTAGTATATCTATATCTATATCTATATCTATATCTATATCTATCTACCTACCTACCTACCTACCTACCTACCTACCTACCTACCTACCTACCTACCTACCTACCTACCTACCTACCTACCTACCTACCTACCTACCTACCTACCTACCTACCTACCTACCTACCTACCTACCTACCTACCTACCTACCTACCTACCTACCTACCTACCTACCTACCTACCTACCTACCTACCTACCTACCTACCTACCTACCTACCTACCTACCTACCTACCTACCTACCTACCTACCTACCTACCTACCTACCTACCTACCTACCTACCTACCTACCTACCTACCTACCTACCTACCTACCTACCTACCTACCTACCTACCTACCTACCTACCTACCTACCTACCTACCTACCTACCTACCTACCTACCTACCTACCTACCTACCTACCTACCTACCTACCTACCTACCTACCTACCTACCTACCTACCTACCTACCTACCTACCTACCTACCTACCTACCTACCTACCTACCTACCTACCTACCTACCTACCTACCTACCTACCTACCTACCTACCTACCTACCTACCTACCTACCTACCTACCTACCTACCTACCTACCTACCTACCTACCTACCTACCTACCTACCTACCTACCTACCTACCTACCTACCTACCTACCTACCTACCTACCTACCTACCTACCTACCTACCTACCTACCTACCTACCTACCTACCTACCTACCTACCTACCTACCTACCTACCTACCTACCTACCTACCTACCTACCTACCTACCTACCTACCTACCTACCTACCTACCTACCTACCTACCTACCTACCTACCTACCTACCTACCTACCTACCTACCTACCTACCTACCTACCTACCTACCTACCTACCTACCTACCTACCTACCTACCTACCTACCTACCTACCTACCTACCTACCTACCTACCTACCTACCTACCTACCTACCTACCTACCTACCTACCTACCTACCTACCTACCTACCTACCTACCTACCTACCTACCTACCTATCTATCTATCTATCTATCTATCTATCTATCTATCTATCTATCTATCTATCTATCTATCTATCTATCTATCTATCTATCTATCTATCTATCTATCTATCTATCTATCTATCTATCTATCTATCTATCTATATATATATCTATCTATCTATCTATATATATATATATATGTGTATGTATATATA
>OZ023327.1:25266326-25301901 GCA_964007535.1 Brachyptera risi
AACAATGGCAAACACGTTCTGCTAAATATAAATCAGAATTGAAACTACATTCTCGAAGGCCGTGCTTCTCGCAAATTCGCAAAGAACTTCGCAAATAATTGATGACCAACATTTACTGTAATCAGTCATATAATATTATCCAATCAATGTTTTAATTCATCACGGTCGTATCTTCATTTATAAATGTATACGTATCAATTTATAAATGACGATACACGCTTCCAATTGGTGTTTTAACCTAATTCCCATGCTTCAAATTAAAAGACTTGTATTTTTCGTGTGCTTTGTACTTTGTATGTCTATCATGTTTGTAACGTGAGTTTTATACTTATCATATTGTCATATGCCCAATTTCACTATAATGATCAGGACATTAGGTTCATACAACTTTGATTAGACCAATTTATTAGTAACAATAATAATTTCAATTTTGTAGACAAATTAATTCAATCTCTTTCCAAATTCTCAAAGAAATTCCCAACCCAGAGAAACTCCGCTTTCCAAAGAAGGAAATACCAAACCCTTTAGATTAAGATATTTGTCAACATATAGGCAACACTGCATCATCTGCCAGCCTCTTACAAAAATCTGTTTTGGTGTCATGGCGTTTTAGGTGTGTGACGGTAACACATTTTCTGTGGCGAGAAAATGGCAACGAATAAGAATATAAATAAGAGTTCAGACGATCTTATTTTTCGTAAACCTCTTAAGGTAAGTTACGCTCACATCCATATACATGTGTTATTGTTTTCTCCCATCCAGTTGAATAAAACCTGGAAATAAGTCATCCTCGGGTCAAGGTCTCAGCATCCTAGGCTAGGCCTAGGCACACCGTTTGGTTGGAGGCATGTGCTTTTCCACCATGCTGCTTAGTGATAAAAAATTGGGTTTATTTGTGCAATTTGATGCTATTTCTTGTTGGACTAGGCCTACTTGGTGAAAGTGGCACTACTCACTTTTATGATAGTCAACTGGCCTAGGCCTAGGTTCCTTACCAAGTATTTTGGCCTCTGGGCATTGTACTCAAAATAATTAGGGACATGATGAACCAGAAAAGAGAGTGATCCAATAAGTCATTGAGTTTACAGGAAACTCAATGTCCAAGCATTGAATGATTGAATGGTCCAAGCCTAGCTCGAGATATTACGTCACTTATAAGTCTCTCACTGGAGGTGAACATTTTGGCATTGTTGCCTTTCCTAGATTGTGTTTTAAAGCACCAAAGTAGATTTATAGGAAGTTGTGCCGATCGGTTTTAGGGCTATGTTCGTTATTGGCTGGAGTATGAAAAGTAAGGTTTCAACTGCAAACCAACTGTCTCTCGAACAACTCTCCCTCAAACCACACTGACTCCAACTTGTACTGTCTCTAGAAAAAAACTGTATCTCAGAACAAATGTCTCTCGAACAATCTGTCTTTCGTTCAAACTGAATGTCTCCGTAATTCCTCCACAGAGTGTACAAAATGGGTGAGGGTTACCCCTACTGGCCTCCTGAAAGTTATAGGGCCTATGGTACTAATCATCTCAAATTACAGACATTTGCAAAGTCATTGTTTTCTATGATATTCCTGTTTTTCTGGATTTCCAACAACAACAAGAACACGTAATCTTGGTACTTTTTTCAGAATCATTCAACATATTGCTTTTATGGAGATACAGTTGTTTTGTAAAACAGTTGTTCTGTGGATCAGATTTTCAAGATTTGTTTTCAGAGTTATTTCAAATCTGATCCACAGAACAACTGTCTTACAAAACAACTGTGTCTCCATAAGAGCAATGTTGAATGACTCGGAAAAATGAAGTACCGGTACAAAAATTTTCTTTTTTCTTGTGTGTGGTAAATCCAGAAAAATAGAAATATCGTAGAAAACGGGACTTTGCAAATGTCTGTATTTGTGTGATGATTGGTATAACTTTTAGGAGGCCAGTAGGGGTAACCCCCACCCCATTTTATACACTCTGTGGAGGAATTACGGACGAGAGACAGTTTTTTTTTCTAGAGACAGTATAAGTTGGATCGAGGGAGAGTTGTTTGAGAGACAGTTGATACTATACCAACCTACAGACTTGTTGACTGACTGAAGGCCATTTGACACTTAGCCTTAAGGTACGTTTACTCTTTTGCTTTGTGCTAGGTGCAACATGCTTTGAGTAACAGGCAACGTGCGCTCAACGAACGAATATGTTCACTGTACATCAAACTGTTGATTTCAAAGTTGTAGTTACCGGTATGTTACCACTAAAAATTCTCTTGACTTCCATCAAATGTATCCAACCAAACTTGAAAAGCTTCTCAGTACTGTTGAAGCATTAATTACCACAATAACAGTGCTGAAAACTGATATGATATCTCGTGCAGACTGGTTTATGAATATTTAGCAGTCGACAAGTTGGGTCTGTCAGTTCAGACAAGTAAACAAAACTTCCCGTTGCATTGTGGGCCTCAACACATGTTGCCTCATAGCCCATCTCTTGGCGCATGTTGCAAGTGTTCATGCAACCACGAGAAACTCGCTCTCTGATGATTGGTCAGCGAATGTTGCCTTTAGAAAAGATGGACATAGCCGCCCATCTCTTGGCGCATGTTGCAAGTGTTCATGCAACCGGGAGAAACTCGCTCTCTGATTGGTCAGCGCATGTTGCCTCTAGAAAAGATGGACATAGCCCATCTCTTGGCGCATGTTGCAAGTGTTCAGGCAAACGGGAGAAACTCGCTCTCTGTACTCGTTGTATTGTATTGTATTCATTATCATTCATTGGACATATACAGTGTATATGTATAGAAATCGTCATTTATAAGAATTAAGCACTAGAATTAAATATTTGGATAATCGAGGAAAAAAAGCCAATTTACAAGTAATAAGAGTAATTTAAGTGAAAGATGTAATCGAGAATCATGTAATAAGGGCACTCGACATGACTATATAAGCATTAATCAGTATGAGAGGAACTCTTCCAGTGTGTAGAAGGGATTTTGAATTATAAAGGTTTTCAGACTGTAAAGGAAGATTTATTAGGTTATGCGTGAGGGATGGTGGTGCAAAGGTGAAGAGGGCTGTGAGTGAAGAGAGTGCTAGTATGGGTTAGGGTGCAGAGGGCGTTGCTGTTTCTGGTTGAGTGGTTATGAACTGTAGCATTGTGAGGAAGAGGTGAGGGTGATTTCGAGCAAAAGTGCTAGCAATCTGGATGAGTGTCACAAAGTTGCTCGTAGCACAAAGCAGAAGAGTAAACGTACCTTTACCCTACCATTGATTTACCCACTAACCCTTCCTCTCCTGAAACAGATGGGCATGACCAACTATAAGTTTACTATTTTAAGAAGGAATGGGGTAGCCTATGCCTAGAATATATCAGAATATGTAGGGCCTACCACGATCAGAAAATTATTCCACAACAACTCATGAAAAAACAGCAAGCTGCTATCTTCATCCATAACGTGATCAATAGTAAAACTTGAACCCGGAATCTAGAACTATTCAAAAACAGCGATATTCATAGTCACAACACTAGTAGAGCTGGAAAACTGCATTTCGAAACCATTAACAGCACAAGATTTGGAAAGAAAAGCTTAAAGCACTATGGCTATCTGACATATAACAACCTTCCGGATGAAGTCACTGCAAGTTGTGGAAATGAATTCAGAAACCACATCCTTGATACTTGGTACTTCCCCTTTGTTTTTCCAATGTGACTCCCTCTTGCCCTTGCAATGCCTGACCCTATCCACCAAACTGTATTCTTATCTCACATCCCTGTACTGTGAACCCAGACCCTTACCTATAAGATGCATATTATCAGGAAATCATAATTAGTTTGCACACTAAGCCCTTATTTGCTTATTATTATTGCTATTTAATTATCTCACCAAATTATGTGTTTTCTTTTCTCACCAACCTTAAATTTATTACCGTAACATATAGAATAATCTAGACCTGATGAGCTATACTGTAGAGTTGTAATTTCTCATTGTATCCAAGCTTCAGAAATAAATAAATGAATAAAATGAATAATATTTTCACTCTAGGCCTAATTATGGTAGACCTACTGGTATATAGGCCCTAATTGTGTCTTATGATAGTCAACAAACCTTTTCTGTGGTAGGTTTGATAATGGTGAGTGAAGACTAAGGTAAGATGAGGTTTGTCAATTCAAACCTAACCATAAAAAAAGTAGGTTGAGAGCATATGGCATATTCACGAAAATTTTTATAATTCTCAACCACCTACCTCGAGAAACGTTACTGAGGCCAGTTAAACCACCGCTAAATTCTGTTCTATCGTATATTTAGCCTGAATAGAATAGAATTTTATCAGTTTGTCATTTTGTTCTGAATTTACCTTGTACATATCAATAACAATACATAAATGATACAAAGTTTAAAAATTCATTTCTGGTATATCCAAATAGAAACAGACTAGATTACATGAAAATTACTTTTTATAAACTATATTACAAGGTCCCAGTATTGACCTAGTTACCATAAGATTTGGGAGTAAGTCCATCTTCTTTAATTAGTTGGCAGCATGCTCTCCTCTTGATCTCCAAAGGAATTCTATTGAATATCTTAATTCCTTTTACAAACATGCTATTATCATCATCTTTAGGCCCCTACGTACATACATATTATTTCTCCTTCTAGGACTGTATTTATTGTCCACATGGTTTATATTTAAGATTCTCAGTGAGATATTAAGGAACTACAGTAGTTCTTTGGTATTCTTAGAATCATGAAAATGTTGAGAATTTTACCTATCTTACTATAATCAAGCCTCTTCCAACAATAGATGCTACTGCTAGAGAAGGTTTGGCGTGAGTAAGATGGGTACCGGTAGCAACATATGGTTGACTAACCAGCATATACAGGAATACTACATTGCTAGCATGACTAATACTATTTGTCGGTGTTATGCAGGTTGATAATGTTGAAGGTGAACAAGACATTGAGCCAAGGTTTGAGTGCCCCATCTGCCTTCAGTGCCTCACTAATCCAGTACTGACAACATGCGGCCATCGATTCTGCAGCGAGTGTATCCACCAGTGGCTTCAGTAAGACAAACTATTCTTATTATTGCTCATAGTAATGCTGTACATTTTTACCTTGTTGGATCAGCGTAGTGAAAAATATGCTTGACTGCGTACGCTCTTTTGATTAATTTCTCAGAAGTAGTAATAATAAATTTGAAAACATTGTTTATTGTTGAGGCCTATTAAATCATTTAAGAACTACCGTAAAAGACTGTCATCTGTAATTTGACGGAAATAGACAGAAACTGGAAACTTATGGAGCGTCATGGTCAGCTAATAACTGGGAAAACAATGACAAATAGGCCCACATGTATCAGTAGGACACATAATTGTAATTATTTGTGGATATCTGACTTGATTCCAGAACAAAGGGTAGCTGTTGCCCTGTGGACAATCGCCCATTGAGTGTGACAACTGACTTGTTTCCTGACAATTTCACGCGGCGAGAAATACAAGCCCTTGAAAGTCAAGGCAGTGCAGGACGAGATGACCAGAAACTGTATGAATGCAAGAATAAAGAGGTGGGATGCACTGCCATATTTGCAACCCACGATGAGTTACTCACGCATCTTGAAACGCAGATTCCTCATCATCTAAACGTATGTACCCTATGGTAGATTCTTTATTATTAGCGGGTTAGGCTATTTTAGTTTTTCACACAGAATTACAAAATACACTCAGAAGATGACAAGAAAATACAATGAGTAACGATAGAACAGTTTATACAATAGGCCTGCGGCAGACATAATGATAATAATAACAGTTGAACATTACTGTGAAAAACAGCATAAGAAAGCACATAAGTTGGCCTATAGATAATTAGGGCTGTGCGAGCAGAGCTTTTTGAGTTCGAGCAAGTTTCGAGCGAGATTGACTTTTTCCAAGCGAGTTTTGAGCACTATCTTAGTTCGAGCGAGTTCGAGCACAAATTTTAGTTCGAGCGAGTTCGAGCACAAATTTTAGTTCCAGCGAGTTCGAGCACAAATTTTATAGAAAATTTTATAGAAAATTTAATTTAAAAAAAAAACATCGTAAATAAAATCATATCTTGAATTATAGCAGGAATGTGGAAAAAAACGATATGACCAACCCTTGAACAATACTTACAGCAAGATTTTCGTGAAAAAATTGAATAAAAAAAATTATTGTTTGACGAGAACGAAAAATAAATTTCATTGTTGAAAATTTCGTAAAACCAAATAATCACATGCCCATTGTTGGTTTTTATTTTATTTTCACTTTTTTGCAGTTTTAGCATGATAGTTATCCAAGTGCAAAATTTGAAGTGGATACAATCAATATTAAAAAAGATAGCCACGAAAATCATCACTTCCCGGTCAGAATTACGACAATTTTGTATTGCGTACGAGAGAAACCGGGCGAAACTACTTGATAAGTTCGCTACTGATGAGCTACTTGATCGGCTAACTTCGCCAATAGAAGACGCGCAAACTTTTTGCCATTAGCGCTCGGCCGTCCCGAGTGTCGTCAACACACGTGATGACGTTTCAATCTGTCCTTGACAGAGTGTGGATGTGTTTTTGTGAGGGGGAGGAACTAAGGAAGGGAGAGAGATGCGTGTGCATGTCTGGTAACCTACTACGACTCAACAGAACTCACTCGTAGTCAGTCAGTCCGGTGCAACTGACAGTATGAGACGATACGCGTTGTAATCATTCAGCAAGTTCTATATAAAAAATCGAAGGGAGGAATGCGGAAACAAAACTTTTGCATCAGTTTCAGATACTATATATTTATTATTTAATACCAATCTGTTGAATGATGAAAAGATGTCAAGTTTATTCTTTCACTCTCACTAGCTCGCTCGAAAACGTTCGAGAATTTCTCGAAATTTCGATCTGGGAAAAAATCTTTTCGAGCGAGTTCGAGTCTCGATCTCGACTTGAACTCGCTCGAAAATTTCGAATCTCGCACAGCCCTATAGATAATTATAAGGTTTATTGAGGCTTGTCCCAGAAGCCTACTTTCTCACTTGCCTTAGAGACGATCTTCCCAGCCCGTATTAGTTTACAACAACCTTTCTTATTTCTATTGGGATTCTATTCAAGATTCTCATTCTTTTGACAAAAACAGAGTTGTCTTGGGACAAGGTACATGATCGTTGGATTTGAACATTGTAGGCCTACTCATTTTGAAGATTACATTTCTTTTTATCCATGGTGTAAGTTGACTTATTGCAAAGACAGAACTGGGAACTAGTCCCCTGGTAATTTTGAAAATGAGACATGATGTGATCACTGAGCCACAGAAGAGCTTGACACATTTTGTCAATGGATCCATCTTGATGGAACCACAGAACACTCCTCATTGCCTTGTTTTGCTGCTTTTGCAAAGTCTCAATCTGATTTAATTGCCACTCAATTTGTCAATTATGTGTATATTTTCTTAATTGCCATACATAAATCAATATATAAAATCTAGAACTAAATAATACACAGATTATAATATTCTTTTTTTTTCTCCCACAGTCAAGTCTCTTTTGGAGACTTTGTGGATTTTATTTGACTGTTCAGTGTGTGTTTATTTTGTATGTAAAAAAGTGATGACAATTAAGAAAATCTCACCGAGCAAAAATAAAATTGAACTGCAGTAATCCACATGGGGGGGGGGGGGGGGGGGCAGTAATAGACTGGTAAATTTATCATTAATGATCGTGACTTATCCAGAAATTTGGATTGCTATAGGGCTAGACTTCCTCCCTGTTGCTCAGAAAATGTGTGCCATTTCGATATATTCATATAAGATAATTTTTCACAAATTCATGCCTTGACCTATTTGTCTAGTTTCAAATTATAATTCTTCCAATTAAATTTGTCACACATAGATACTTTGAGTGATTTGCATTCCAGTAGAATGTCTCAAATAAGATTCTTGTCTACACAATACTACCTTGATGAGTTTTATTCTTCAATCTCATCTATATGTTTCCCATGTTGTGCATAGATAGGTAGTTCCATTCATAAACAGTGTCTTATAAGCGTGCCCAGAAATCTGTCCAGCGCAAAACATTTTGAAAAATATTTCACCCTTTTCCAATAACACGCAAGTTATTTAGGCCCTACACTCAATATTATATTTCAAATGGGAGTTTAACAGTCTATTGACGTTGTAATTGACATACTGGTACTGGTTTGATTGGCAATCATTCTGTTATTTCCAAGTAGGCCTAGAATATTAGGCCTATTGCATAAACTTACCGGAACAGCCATTTGAACAAGAAGTCCATTCGGCAATTTTTCCATTGCACAAACTTGTACTATTACTCCTATTGTTTACAAGGGAAACAAAAAATGCACTTTTTACTTCACACCCACAAAGCTAATTTTCTTCAATGTATCACTCGGCGCGAATAACCTTGTCGTTGAAGCGCCGTAAAACAACACAATTAATTCATTCATTCATTCAATGTACCAATTGCTATCAAAAGTGATATTCATATCTATGCCTGTAGTTTTGTTTAGCTAATTTAGTTTGTATTATGCACAAATTGGGCCTATGAGGACCAAGGCATTTGACTTCAATTTTCTCTTCAATAGATAAAAGTCGGAATAGCTTCTCAATCAAATTGGCAAAGAATGATTCACTGTTTTTGTATCTTATTGATTACCCTCGCAAATTAATACGCAGATTTAAAATATTATAACGATTACACTGTAGGCCTACTATGATATATATGAGAACAGTGTAAACATCGGATAAGCTTTCTCATTCACAGATCTATACTTTGCTGCAAACTGAACCTCCGCTATTTCTCTAGAAATAACATGTAGTTACTTGTCCACGTTGATATTTTACTAGTATAGTCCGCCAGGCTATATATTGCAGTGCTTAGTGACCGTGCTACCTAACTCAGACGACTTCCATACCACTGTTAACAGTCCTATCTTCCCTCGCACTCTTGACGTGATTTATGCCCCAACTAGCACAGCAGACTTCACAGTCAGACCACACAGAAGAGAAACATTTCTATTCATAATTTGCATTAGGAGAAATAAGAAACTACATATTGAATAACAGTGACAATCAAAACTTGATTCACCAGTTTCATATATAATTTATCATCTGAGATTGACGTAAATCTAAGCCGGGGTACGTCTCATAATGTCCACTGTTGATAAAATAATACTATTGTACGAAGTTTTCCCAGTCTGGTCCCTTGTGAGGTTCCACTGTATTAGCTCGTACTTGGCAATATTCTGAAAACTATTGGTCTGGTCATACCTCAGTGGCATAGATTTCATATTTGTCATTTTCGCGTGGTGTCGTGAATAATGCTTGTAATTTTTCATCATATGACTTGGTTTATACAATGTAAATTTTGTTGCTTGACCATGAATAGAAAAAAAAAGAATAATGATCATTTCCACTCATTTTAGCTGTTGGAAATTTTTGTGGTTCCATTTTTGTTTAGTGTGATACTAATAGGCCTACCTTATGATAACGTTTGATAACTAGCGTTCATGATACCGGTACTTGTAATTACACGTCAAAATAGTATTGTTAATAAAAAATATTGAGACAAAACCAGTCTTTTGCATAGTTAAGGAGAACCCACCCACAGAAATGTATCGAATTTTTTGTTATTCATTGATGTATATTGATGTTTGAATAGTATATTAAAAATTTGAAAAGGAAAAAAAAGTAAAAAATTCCAACAAAATAATTTTAGAAAAACTAGTTGAAAAGTACGTTAAACCGTTATGAACACCACGAACAGTGGATTCAGCATGAAAACAAAAATTTAACCATTCATGTAATGAATCTTCCTCTACCAGGTGAGTTGAATTTCATCAGTATATTCACAACCGTTTTGTCACAAATGATCAATTTCAGTCACCTTGATTCACAACAAAAAATGAGGTGACTTTCCCTGGTCTTGTATGCCAAACGCATGCGATTAGGTCATTTATTTTTCCATGAGTCCGAAGTTGGTTCTTTTACGAACACAACAATACCATAAACGATACAATATCTTGAGGAGTAATCAAATTATGTATGTAACGCAAGATGCATGTTTTGTGGTTAATTCATCTGTCAAATTTTATCTGGGATTGTTGAAACAAGCATCGACCATGCAACAATTTGTGCCGGTAACTAGTTTTTGTACTAAGCAAAGCAATGTAGGGGTAGTTTTGTATCCTTGACAAGTGGAAGAAACACCCGTGCGCTAGTGGTGTGGGATACGGGAGACGGTCGCTCGGAACCTTCATATATCGAGGTTAGAGGTTACACACTAGAGATGAAGGCCCAAACCACCCGTGCGTTAGTGGCGTGGGATACGGGGGACAGTCACTCGGAAACTTCATATAGCGAGGTTAGAGCTTACACACTAGAGATGAAGGCCCAAACCACCCGTGCGCTAGTGGTGTGGGATACGGGGAACAGTCACTCGGAATTTTCATCTTTCGAGGATAGAAGTTACACACGAGAGATGAAGGCTTGAAACACCCGTGGGGATATGGGGGACAGTCACTCGGAATTTTCATCTTTTGAGGATAGAAGTTACACACGAGAGATGAAGGCTTGAAACACCCGTGCGTTAGTGGTGTGGGATACGTTAGACTGTCGCTCGGAATCTTCCCGGAACGTATGCACCATGTAATAGATACACGATATCACTGGTGACTCAAGAGGCAGGTAAATTGATGCCTGCCCCAGAGAATGATTTCTCTTTCAGGATTATTTGCACATTGTTATTGTGATTGCTCTAGTCAACACATGGTTGTTATCATAATTATATAACACGTTATCATCATATTACTATCATCAGTGCATTGAATCGATCAAAAGCGTTTTTTAAAAATGGGAAGACGTCAACGAAGGGCTGGTTACGGTTGGTTTAAGAAGAGGACTAAAAAAGCAGTGAATCTCGGCAACCTAAATCTTTATTCATTTCCATAATATATTTGATGAACAAAAACAGTTAATTTAATCATTTTCTTCAAAACGGCTGGTTCGAATTTCATACAAAATCGTGATAATGTGTATCATTCATGTATACACATTCAGAGAAAATTTCATCTCATTTGAAGAGATTTTTTTTTCAAATTTTCTTGCCCAGCCAAATCTTATGGGGTTTTTAGAAATTTTGAGATATTTCTCAAAATCGGTTCGACCGATTCACACCAAAAACTATACAGTTCTAAGTTGGATAATTTTGCATTTACAAAAAAAGTTTCATTTTGATCAGTCAACTCCTGCGACCTGTGCAGTGCCCACACACACAAAAAAAACAGTCAAAGCCCTATAAATAAGAGTGGGATGGAATCTTCGCTTACGCTCATCTAATAATATAAAGGAGGTGACCCAACTCCCATACTAATAACATGGAAGACATTTGTGGCATCTTGCGGTCAGTTCAGGGCCAATCGTCCCGATTGCCTGTCACGATTTAGCGAATTCCCATGTGAACTAGATATAAACAAGAGTGGCTATACGGTACCGATGGCATTATTGAACTATAACAAAATATACAGTTCTCGTAATCTACTGGGCCATGTATCGCATTGTTGAGCATTGTTGTTTTAAATAGTTCGTTATGAAAGCGATAGTTGCGCTACAGGCAATCGGGATGCTGGACTCAAGATTCTGACCCCGGAAATATTTCACTTTCAAGACCCGAGTCGGGTCACCTTCTTAATATTATGATAAAATAGGTTGGTATCACTACATCGTGATGGTACCATGGCACCGTCATTCACGGCTTTGTGGACTTGATACTTTTCTTTCTAATATATAGACTTGAAGTCTAGGTGTGTGGAGTTTTTGAGTACAATCCATATCAATATTCGTTCATCTTACAACGCATATGATACGTTTGCTCAGTTCCCAGTTTCCATGCGGCAAAAAGTTCTTACCAGAGTGATTTCACAGATATGAATAATTAAAAAACTTGAACCGTCCTAGATACGAAATACATGATCTGACTCAGACAATCACGACAATCACAACAATTGGTTCATCCGAAAAGTCACTTCGATCTTTTATAATACATGTTGACACTGAAAATTGTGTATCACAAAACATAGGCCTACATATTGCGTAACATACATAATTTGATCACTTTTTGAGATATTGTATCGTGTGTGGTATCGATGTGATCGTAAAACAACTTTCTTTGAGCCAAACTAAAAATTAACAGTTCTACTGTATGTGCTTGGCATACAAGATCAGGGAAAGTCACCTCATTTTTTGATGTTTATCAAGGTAACAGAAATTAATTATTTGTATCAAAACAGTCTCAGGTATTCTGACAAATTTTAATCTATCTGATGGAAGAAGCTTCATTCAACCAATGTATCAATAATTGTCATCTTCATGCTAACTATCTACTGGTTTTGTTGTATGCAACGGTTTGACATATTTTTCAAACTAGTTTTTACACACTTTTCTCAGAATTTTTGATTTTTTTTTCAAATTGTGGTATATTATTTTAACAATAATTGTTATACATCAATAAATAACGAAAAGTGTAATACATTTATCTGAATGAGTTTCAATTATGACAGCAGTATGAATAAACATGTAATCAGTATGTGAATATTCTCGATTTGACACGAAAGTGAACATTTTCTGGTCTTTCAGTCTATTCGTATTTCAAAATTTGCCTATACTGTTTGAGAAATCATTTTTTGACCAGGTTAATCTATTTGTATAAGATTTTAACCAGTCAAAATCATTTGTGATGGTATAATTTGGGTAATTATGCAGCTCAATTACACTTGTGTGTACATAAGAGTGAAACACAGTGCAAAAAAATAAAATCGAATGATGCGAGAAAGGCAGCTCACAGATCCTATTCATTGAACTTTTTTCCGATGATCGTCAGGCAAATTTTGGAAAAAAGTTACTTGTCGGTATTGCATGTTGAGAACAATTGATGGTAATTCAATAAATTGTTACTCCGTAAACCTATACAATTTTCATGAATATGTATTTCCCATGAAACGTGTTTTGAAAAAAGAATTCCCAAGCCCAACATGAAATTTCAATATAGTAATAGAGCTAGACTGTGTTTTATCCATTCATAGGCCTACTCAATTCCCTATTGGCCACCAGCAGTTGATTAGCAATAAACGCTATACGGGAATGTTACTGGACGTTCATTTCATACATTCATTTTGGATCAAAATACATTATGTTGCTTGGTAATCATGATTTACGCGTCTAATTACATAGCTCAATTCACGAGTTTGTGGATTGAATCAACCGATCACAATTGATGAATAGAGGAGAAAACTACATAGTGAACAATGAGCGTTATGAATATAGCTGTGGCTATTTCAGAAATGAGCGAATATATTTTCTAGTAATCATCGTTCAGGTTATGCTTATCGATCCTCTTTTGCGATAATACGATAACCAGTCTGTGTTTTTATTTCATGAATTTCTAGTTGCTTGGCACGTGCCCCCATTCCACTAGCTCATTTATTTCCCCTACTATTACAAGGGTAGTGACCTGTTTTAGGCTACGCTTAATAATTTGTACTATGAGATACATAGAAATACATCCTCTCCGTGTGAAAGTCTGTATAGAGGACTGATAGTAGCGCTCCATGTACTTGTCTCTACGGTGACTGGGGGGGTCTTGACATGATGGGCCTATACAACAGAACAAGTGAAAAGTGATTAATGGGTGTTTTCAGAGTTGGGTAGGAACTTAACGAAAGGAACGTATTTGTTTTTCGGGAACTTGGATGGGAACCCGTTCCTGTTATTGGGCAGTAACTTTCAATGGAGAACAATATAAACATTCTTTCTAAGGGTTCCTTTTGAACAATTGTACTTCAAGAATGCATATGCAACGTGGAATAGATTGCCTAATTGTAGGATAGAAGATGAAAGATTTTGTCTCCACGCGCTATTGACTCAGCCTAATCCTTAATCCCTACCGTCTATCCTGTATCTTATTATTCCCAAGCGTATTTCACGCTATTCTCCCATCTACTTCTTATCATGCGATCGTTCATACGTTGCCATAGTTTTAGAGTAAAAATGTCTATACGCATATCCAGCTAATTATCACTAGCCTACCTGGTGTCATCACCAATAGATTATTTTCGAGATGCGTATAGGGAGATTTGTGTAAACAAGAGGCCCATTCCACTTCAGTATTCAATCTCGACCGTGCTATTCCTCAGATTGGTGTTGTGGTAGTGTTTCATCAATAATGATAAAATAATTATTGAATTATAATAAATTACTGTTCGAACCTGAGAGGGGGGGGGGGGGGGGGGAGAATGGAAATATGTTGCGTTGTAACATTTTAAAACCCATGAAAATACAAATTCAAACAAAAAACTTTGCATTGATAACTTTCAAAGGAACTGTAAAGGAACTTGATTTTGGGGGGAACTTTGGAGTTCCCTTTTTTCTGAGGAACTATAACGGTAACTAGTTCCTTCTTGGATAGAGTAACCGGAAGTGGAACTAGTTCCTTCATTTGATGAACTTACTCAACACTGGGTGTTTTAATGCATGGGCCTACATAGATAGGCCTACTGTATAATCTAGGCTTATAGAGATTTTTGAAATCTTATTTCACATGTTTTGATTATTCCAGCTGCTAAGTACGGCTTACAGCAAACTAAACAGTTCTTTGAAGGAAACCAAATCGGATGGTAAGGAGCAAGAAGCGACTGTTTTATGGGACCCCGATCCCAAGTCATCAAAAGTTGCCCAAACCGATTGGCAAGGTTTAGTGCGATCGCTCTATGAACGCATAGTGCTGTTGGAACAACAGAACCGAGAACAGGGGATTCAAATTGATAATTTGAAGCAGCAAGTTATTTCGAACCAAACTGGAATTCAGAAAATCACCGAAGATTTGACGACCGTTCATTGCAATGGCACTTACATTTGGTACATTACAAACTTCTCGGACAAAATGAAAGCTCAACTGTGGACTCCTGGCTTCTTCACGGCACCACGAGGATACAAATTCTGCGCTCGACTTAATCTGGGCCAGCATGACAAGCATATTATTGCTCTGCATATTCATCTTATGAAAACAGACCATGATCATTGTTTGGATTGGCCTTTCTCTGGACGAATCTATTTCAATCTGGTCAATGAAAATACTGTCCTCAACAAACATGATCTGATGGTAACCAACCCAGAATTGGTGGCATTTAAACGTCCCACAGCCGATATTAATCCAAGGGGATTCGGCTACTCGGAGTATATCTCAATTCAGGAGCTAAGCCGTGGATACTTGAGTAACGACTGTCTGACCATCAAAATTAAGGTACTTCAAACAATGCATTGAAGTTGTCATTCCTATTGTTTTCACATTCTTTACCATACAACAAAATCTTGATTTGCAAGTGTGATATCTAGAAGGGTCCAAATCTCATCTCATAATTTTGGATTTTTGTCATCGGGTCTTCCTCCTATGCTTCAGTCTATTGTTGTGTACCGTTCTACCTAAAGATGCCATTGCATTGTTTTATATATTGTAGAGATTCTTTTTTTCAGGGATTGTGCAAATTCTTGTTTTGAGTTTTATTGTATTCAAAATGAATCCTCGCCAAATGTCAAATCCAAACATTTTACAAGGCATTATTTTTGTGTTAAGAGTCCACGGGAGTCGATTTAGCGAAATATCAGTTTTTTGGTGATAACTTTTGAACGGTATGAGATATCAAAATTCTAATAAGCGAGAAACACAGATAATTATAATAGCTTCAAGATGATACAAGAAATAACTATTCAAGCCATGTCACGTGACTGTCAAGAGTATACAGCTAAAAAAAACACATTTTTTAGCTGCCGACTCTTGACAGTTATGCGACATGACTTGAATAGTTATATCTTATATCATCTTGAAGTTATTATAATTATCTGTGTTTTTCGCTTATTAGAATTTTGATATCTCATACCGTTCAAAAGTTATCACCAAAAAACTGATATTTCGCTAAATCGACTCCCGTGGACTCTTGAGGATTCTGCGTCTATGTACAAATTGCTGTAATTGTATAATAGATTGCCAATAAATATTGATTGAAATATGTTCAAATGAGAGGTTTACTGAATTTTTTAGATTCAAATCTTTGTCATTATTTTTATTTTGAATTGAGTTCAATTTCTTTTCCTTATGAAAAATGAAAGAATCAAACAACAACATAATACATACTGTATGTTGATGTAAATTTAAAATTTCATTATTTCATTCTGATTATGGATTTGGACTGCATTCAATATAAGTTATGATTGTGCACATCTCTGATGTGTACGATTCTGATTGGCTTTAAATTTGTCCATGTAAGTGAGTAAATATTATTTTTGTATTCTATGTGAGAAGCAGGCTCAATTGTATCTCAAATAGTCAGGATAATACCAAGGTCTACGTCATAATATGACATTTTCTGCTGTATTATTTATTAATCCGTCCATTCAATGAAATGGTATTAACCTACATGCATAAGTATTAAACATGTATATTATTGTCGAATAAAGATTGTTCTTGAATTGTGTATTTCATTGCTCTATTTTATGTTGCAATGGTAGTGCCTTGAAGAGATTTACTAAATATTCAATATGAGTGCACCAGAACTGCAAACACTAGCATCCAACAATAGTCCAATTATTGTGTCCCTATACGTGTGTAATACTTGTGTAAATCTCTGTCTGATCAAAGCTAGCCATCAAGTATTTGAGTTCAGGCTGGGCTGAAAAAACCATGGCAGGTCTTCATATTTTTCATGGTGATTACAATTTCCTAAAATAAAATTTGATGCTTCAATGTCTCTTAAATTTGTAATATAGTATTTTGGGTCATTATCTATTCAAAGACGTATCAATTATAAAAAAGGAAGAGTCGAGGTGCCCTAACGTGACTCAGTTGAGCATGGGTTTACGTAAATATCCTTTGCTCATTTTTTTCAATTGACATCGAAACTTGATACAAAATCGCTGTTCCCCAATTAAGCCTTTGGATGGAATTTAAGGATCGATTGGACGGGGCACCACAAGGGTGATTTTACCATCCCAAAGAGTAATTATTGATCACTTATTTAAGAAACAATAAATCTTGAGGTAATAATTTCAGGAGTAGAAAACAATTCAAACATTTAAATTATGTAGAAGAAATTCTTCTTTTTTCTTCTCTGTTTTTGTATTCATTACCAAATTGATAATTTTGTTTATATTTTTCAGATTTTTTTACTGATTGATTGTTTTTCATTCATTTATGTATTTCTATTTACATTTGTATTAAATAAAATCTCAATCCATTTCATATCAATAAGACCCAATAATGAATGAATATGCTCACGTGTTCTCTCATAATAATCTATCTGTAAATGGGGTCGTTCAACAAAACAATAATAATTAGAATGGAGAGAACAGAAGTTGTTATAAAATCAATGGTGGAAGTTGATGTCGTAATGTCGAAGATAGACTGGTACTTATTTGTCACACATATTATCATTAAGAATTATCTCATTTTTCAGGCCTAAATGCTATGTATCAGAATAAAATTTTAACAATTTTAATCTAATTATGAGCTGTATTATCCTATTCAGTGCAACCTGTCTTGTTACCAGCATTGTGTAAATAATTGCGTTTGCATGAAAGTTTTGTAATCAAACATTTCCCGCCAGAATGTGTGGTAGTGCGTGGGCAACAGGTGCGCCTCCTTTATTTACCAGGTTTGGGTTCGAATCCCGTAGAAGCAGGTTCAGATCCCGATCGCAACGTTGTATCATTGTATTAAATATATAAAGTTCTTCATTGTTTTAAAACTAATAAGTCGGAACGTCTTAGTGAACAGGAATATATATTATCTTCACTATTGCAATAATGTGGAGCAACTTCTGCTACGTCTGACCGCGTCTAACAATTCCCATGTCAGGTAGCAGCACTAGATAATGTGGAAATCAAAAGAGTTGAGAGTAGGGATCACGAAAGAAGTGCGACGAAGAAAGAAGATTCATCCCGACGAAGTAGGAGTCCGTACAATTTCGACGGAAATGCAACACTGAAGACACCTGTAAGCTGTAACACTTCCTACTTCCGGTAGGTCAATGGGATTAATTCGGTCATGAATAATGAAATATACCTTACGATTAACTTCAGTTAATTATGGAATGTGGCTGTAAATGAACCATATGAGATTAATTTCTTATGGTGAAAACTGTGAGTATATGAATTTAGCTTTTGAAGTTTGTGAATGCGTGGACTTGTTCACGGATAGAAGCATTGCTTATACGTTAAGAGTGCATTGGCCTTATTCAGCCTGAGATGGTGGTAACCTGGAATAGTCATAGGCCTAGGAATTCAGGGCTAGTGGCCTAAAAGCTTCGGTTATTGGTTAGCCAGTCCCAGTTTGTACTGTGCTCGTTTTACATCCTATCTAATAATGTTCTTGTGTTTTAGGGAATAGGCCTGATGAAAGAATTTTTATGCTTAAGTAAATGAGTGAGTTGGAGATATGACTGAGCCAGACCGCTGTTCGACGGATGGCACGCCTGAGAATGAAACGGAAGCCGATTCGGGAACCCAGAATGACAATCACAGCACTGAAGATGGAGAGACCGAAGCTGATCAATCGGTTCAAAGTCCAAAAGACGAATGCAGAAGCCCAAAAGCTGAAAGTCGAAGCCCAAATGCTTCGAGTGTACCCGATCAAGCCTTAAACACAAACTATGATTCAAGTGATGGTGCAATTCCTGTGCACCGTTGTGATCATTGTGATAATTATGAAACGTTGACCCGTGCTGCCTTATTAACCCATCTGTCAAGATGTACAGGTGCTGAAAGCGAATCGTCCCCATCTACCGAACCCAATAACCGCAAGATATTTGAATGTGATGTCTGCAACATGAAATTCTCCAACGGTGCTAACATGAGGCGTCACAAAATGCGTCACACAGGAGTTAAGCCTTACGAATGCCGAGTGTGTCAGAAGAGATTTTTTCGGAAAGACCATTTGGCCGAGCATTTTACAACTCATAATAAAACACTTCCATACCACTGCCCAATATGTAACCGTGGTTTCCAACGTCAAATAGCAATGAGGGCTCATTTCCAAAACGAACATGTTGGCCAGCATGACATGATCAAATCCTGCCCACTGTGCAGCTACCGTGCAGGTTCCATGAAAAGTCTACGAGTTCATTTCTTCAATAGGTATGTAAACACATTAGGCCTACTGGTACGCTGAGAAAGCACTAATGATGTAGGTAGGCGGAGGCCTAATGATTTCTGAATCAGCACTATTTTTTATTCTTGTGGTGCCACTTAATAGGCTTATTCTGAATTAAGATCCTAGCCTGAGGACATAATTAAATGCTGGCCTTTTTGTACAACTGTCAAGAAGTGGGAAAACCCTTGGTGTAATTTTACTGTTTACGTACCATGGCCAATTTTTGTTCGATATTCCCGTTTTTGGTGTTTTCTGATAGATCTTGTCTATCTATGGTGTGTAGTTTGGATATTTTGTATTTAGCTTGTTTTAATACATGTTTTACTCGAATTTGATGGTTTGCGATCTGACGTTTGTACGTGGTCAGCCATTTGTATTGACGTTTTGTGTTAGCAACTGGTTATTTGAATTTGTACTGCACAAGTTCGTATGTGTAATTGCTTGAGGAATGTTATGGGGGGTATGTTTGTTATTGTTAGAGGTTGAAATGTTGGGGATGACAAGATATCTGTTACGCCATTACTTATCGTTCATTTGACCAGTTGGCAGTCGTCATGAGATGCAGATCGAGTGTTTTGGCTGTGTTGGTTTTTTCTGAATTGTGAGTTATGGAATGTTGTTGGAGTGGCATCTTGAGCATGGTGTAATGAGGAGGGAGTGCATTTGCCATCGGTGTAATTTATAAGAAGTATCGTTTGAGAGTGGATTTTTTTTTTTTTTTTGTAAATCTGTGATTTAAGTAATGGTAAACATGTGATAGTGTCGTTATGGTTGGGTTAGTGGTCAAGGTTAATGTCCTAATCTTGGTTAGCAGCAGATGCTTTGTCCAGGGCTCCTGTGGGTGATGTAGGAGAGTGATATTTGTCCACTGGATGAGCTGAGATAAGGGAGCGACAGACCACGCTCAATAGGACAATAATTATACTTGCTTAAGCACCTAATAGCCATGGCTCAGACAACAGACCCACGTATACAAGAGTTGATTGTTGCCTTGACACACAATTCAACAGGGACGACAGAAAAGCTGCTGACACTGCTATTAAGATGTCTGTTAATCACAGGTTGAACAATAATTTATTGTAGGCCTATGCAAGAACTGTACAGCGAGTTGGAGAGGAAGATTGGACTTTAGTGGTACTGAAGACTGGAATACAGTGAAACCTCTGTCCAGCGTTGATCAAGGGACCGGTAAAATGAAACCATCCATCCAGGAGAATTCAACATTGATTATATGGGAGTGGGGTGAGAGAAAATGAATGATACAAGCAGGAAAACGATAGATCTGGGAATGATGCATAGAGGTTCCACTGAAGAATCAATCATTTTTACGTACCGGTACCATGATAACAGTTTGGCTGGGCACCCTGTTTGGAAACACCCTAAGGAATGTACAGAGACGATATTCATGGAAGGGTATGCAACAGGGTGTGAAAAAATTACGTACCCTACGCTCTTGTATGGTGTGTATCCGATGTAAGCCAGTCTTAACAGGTGAAACAATGGGACTACGAGCTAGAATTCCAGGCGGACCCTGGGAAACTGGCAATTGATTACATGGGTCTGTACCCACGTATTCAATGAGGAAAGAAGTACATCTTAGTGGTGACTGGCATTTTTTCAAAGTGGGTATAACTCTTCCCAATAACAGATTCTACTACCGAGAAAACTATTCACTTAGGCCTACTGGAGACGGAGGTTTTCAGTCGTTTTGGATTTCTGCGAAACATATCAGACAATGACCCTCAATTTGAATCCCATCAGTGGAGAAACGCATGTAATACGTGTGGACTACACCAATATACCATCCGAGAGCGAAGCATACACATCGAAAAAATCGAGAAGATCGCAAGAATTGGCATAGTGGCTCATGGAATTCATACGAAATGGGATGAAGAACTACCTTGTATTTTTTTTTTTGCGTGACCGGGTAAATGAGGCAACCTCATTTTGTCCTGCGAAACTTACTCTGAACTGAGAGTTGAGAAGACCGGGTGACTGGTCATTATGCATCCTGCAAGATGGGTCCGAGATGTCCTTGGAAGATTGGCAATCGTATCCAGCAAGCTACATGTGTACTAAACTGCCAGGCCAGAATAGGCTGGGCAGGGGCCGCTAATCACTCGTTGTCTTAACGCGGAAGAAGGTGTTTATGCTGTCCGAGATGTCCTTGGAAGATTGGCACTCGTATCCAGCAAGCTACATGTGTACCAAGCTGCCAGAATAGGCTGGGCAGGAGCCGCTAATCACTCGTTGTCTAACGCCGAAGAAGGTGTTTATGCTGGTTTTGATCCCAAATGGAAATTGGAATGGACCATTTCTAATTACAAACCGCATGGGTCCAGGTGTTTATGAAGTAGATAGGATTGAACCCAGGGGTGGATTAACAAGGTACCATCGATCGCAGTTACGGCTATACGTTCAACAAACAACAGTACTAGATGACGCAGCTATTGGTTCCGATATAATTTCCAATGATGAGTATGAAGACCCCAAGACTGAACGACCAAAACGCAGAGCAAAAGATCCAACAAATAGGGAGAGCTACATACAATCAAGATATTATTAGCATCATTATTATTTGTTTATTTTAAGGTTTTCATTCATTCCATGTAGGCCTAAATTCAATTAATTTTGTTCAATCATTCTAATTTATAACATTTTATATTGGGAAAACCTTCCTTCTCAAGAGAAAATGTTACCGCCAATATATAGACCTAGTCAGGTAAGGCCCCCAAATCAAAGGATGGAAAGATGAACATTGTTGTAGTTTGTTGATTATTCTAAAGAAGAGCAGAATAAAACGGGTTGAATTTATTGGCTCTGTGATTTCGTATTACGTAATTAGTAGTAACTTTGTATCACATTGGAGCCAAATATATAAACTTTTGAATGATCAAAATCTTCAACACTGAACTTTAGGGTTAAATAACTCTGTAGGGACCAGAACTATTGTTTGAATTACAGCCAAATCTTCAACACTGAACTCGAGGGTTAAATAACTCGTAGGGACCAGAACTATTGTTTGAATTACAGCCAAATTTGAATTCTGAGAGTTTGAATCAACGACGGTTTACTGTATTAAAAAATTGATAGTTCACTGATTGTTTTTTACCAGGTTTGCCATTCGATATGAAAGTTGCAAATGATATCGAATGTTGAAATTCACATTTGATACCGAATGACAAAAAATGTCTGATTGGAAGTGATGTTTCTCGATTATGTAATACAGATCTACCCCGTGTATAATAACATCATAATATTCTAGTCTTTAGATGGTCAATTCCTTTTTCCAAGAGGAACTTTAGTCATTGACAATCTTATACTGGTACCTACCTAGTTATAAGAACACATTACGAGCACTTCAAGCCATTTCCCCTACGTACATATATCAATGATATCATAGACCTACTCAGCATACATCATTTATTACGTTATAGATACACAGATACACATAGTATAGTATAGTATAGTATAGTATAGTATAGTATAGTATAGTATAGATGACATAGTGAATTAGCTTGATGAAAATAGTCTTGGATGTTTTCTTGCCCAAAATACGTGTGTTCTGTTTTATTATAACAATATCAACTGCTAGCTCATATGAGGGTACGAATGAGCAGGTGATAATAAAACAATGACATTGTTTGTTAACTAAAACACGCCTTGAATGGGGAAACCCCTGCACGACTTTAAGCGCTGCCTTAGCTGAATAAGTCACAGTGAGCGGCTTATTAACCAAAGCATAAACAGGTTCCAAAATAGCAGAATTGTCGATTGGCTGCCATTACATTGATCAAGCAATACCTTCCCACTTTTCAAGGTCAGTTTGACAGGACCTAGTATTGCGCTCAAGCAAAAACTACATGAGACTTCTAGTTAACCTCGGTGTGCAATAGTCTTGTCTTTAGAGGCTGAAGGGTTACATTAAATGTAGGGCTCTAATGAAACATTGGAACGGTAGCCCCACTATTGAATATCATCAGTTTATTATTAATAAATAAATGAATAAAATGATGATGTTGTCAGTAACATTGAATATCAGTGAATGGGCACATTACATATATGTAGGCCCACATGATACTCTTGGGCAAGGCCCTACAGAGCTTTAGTGGTTCATTAAAAAAAATGAAGCCTTTTTGAGCCAATATATTCAAAATAATTGTAAATCTTGGTAATTTAAATATCAACGGCAGCATCATAACTTACGCAGATGACATAGTCCACGTTTTTGAAGGTCACAAGTTTTCAAGAATATGAATCTTCCAACTCTAAATAAATAAAAAATATTATATATACAGTGAAACCTCTATCCATCATTTTTCAAGGTACCAGGAAAATGAAACCATCCATGCAGAAAAACGATGGACCCGGGAACGATGCATAGAGGTTTCACTGTACCTAGGCTAACACCATTAACGCCAGTACTCGTCCTGAATCTCAGCTGATACTGAAGCTTCATAAATATAACTGTTCATCCATTACTCAATGCATGTGTCACGAAATCCAGTCTGCAGAGAGTACTAAATATCTGGGTGTAATCATTGACAAACAATTAAAGTGCAACAATTAATTGTAACCTGGTTTACGTATTCTACAGTTTACGACATGTATCAAATAGACAAATGATGTTATATGTTCACCAGTCATTAGTAATGTCTATTGTGCAGTATGGAATTCTTGGTTGGGGTGGACCATTGGCTGAGGTTGTCTAGGAGAATTATTTGTCACAACATGCTTTACCAAATTAATTAGATGTTTTTACATGATTATTTTTACCCTGTTCCAGTACTGCTACTATATAATATTACTATAGCATATAACATATATTACAAATGTAATTGAATCTACTACGTAATATACTATATACGGTTCTACTATATATATCACTATATGTACCATGTATCATACTATGATCTTATAATCTAGTAAAATCCATTTATCCACAATGACTTACCGTAGTCTTGGTTAGTTGTAATTAATTTTTATTCTGTTTGTCTTATCTTAGATATAAAATATTATTCATGTATTCCGTCTCTGCCACGAGCTAAAATATTTATAAACGTTTATCTTTTGACAGCCCGCACTCGAGAACTTGTGTTCTTACGCGGACTTCTGCTAGCTTTATCATCTTCACTTATATTATGTATCAGCAATAATTCTGCAGAATAAAAAGAAATTGAATTGAACTCGGTTAGAATTCATATTATAAATGTGCATCTTAATATCACAATGAACAATACATTGCGATTAGTAATGCGCTCAGTCCTGTATCATAACCAGGTATTGAAATAATCATATTAAAAATACATTGCCTACCTTGGGCCTATAAAGATTGTGAAAATTGTACATTTAGGCCTATATATCAAGCACTACATTTGAGTGAGATCACGTACCAAATTACTAGTGGGTGCATTTAGTCGTGATGGCGCTCGTAGGCTTATCACAGTATTGTCAATTGTCGTTCCTTTCTAATATATCTGATTTCATACTTTTTTCACTATCAACATTGAAATATTGTTTGTTCCAATACAGACACGGCATTGATTTGGACAACCCTGGACCTGGCGGTCCTGGCCTGTCTTCTCTTCTACCTGGAGGCGGCCACTTGTCACCCCTTGAAATGAGCTGTCACATGGGATTAGCTGCCACATACAGTGACAGTGGGGACTCGCTTGGTGCTAGGTCTGTGGATAACGCCACGCCTCCCATGCATTTCCTTACGCCTCATGTCGAGATCTCCATGGCAGACGCACCTCCTGCACAGGTACAAATCATCCAGGTTTATTACCTCATGTCTCAGCTAGATTATTGAACACATGGGATTGGCTGCCACGTACAGTGACAGTGGGGACTCGCTTGGTGCTAGGTCTGTGGATAACGCCACGCCTCCCATGCATTTCCTTACTTCTCATGTCAAGATCTCCATGGCAGACGCACCCCCTGCACAGGTACAAATCATCCAGGTTTATTACCTCCCGTCTCAGCTAGATTATTGAATATTTGCTAAGATATTGCTCCTTCACTGTCAAATATGTCTGACTATGGCAGCGTTTCCCAACCTAAAGAATGACTCGACCCACAGGAGGCGGGCAAAGTTGATTTTGCTTTCTGTTTTGAAGAGTGTCCCTCCCTCGTACATACAATATAATTGCGAATAAATGGTGATACAAGCACTACCTATACATTCTCACATACACGTACGCAATTACATATATTTTTTTTAGTCACAAATAGTGACTTATCAGCTGTTATAATCAATTATTATTATCACATTTTATTATTCATTGAAAAAATGTATATTTGCTTACCTTATTTGCTTGTATTTGCTTTTACTTTCCACAATTGAATATGATACACGATGAGAAGCAAGAAAAGCTTTTTCCAGAATTGAAACAATTTTATTCATATCCTCACTTTGCTTTCTTATCTCACTCACTTTGCTTGCCTATCTCACTCACTTTACGCTAAAATATCTCTTGTGATTTTGTCGACCTCGTTTTTCCATGCACAGTTTCAGTGTGACGTAACAGTTTATCTCTCTTCATACTTCTTGCAGAGAGAACAGTGCCTCGAAGAATGCAGATCGGCCTCTCTTCCGTACCAACAATACTTTTGTGAAACCAATTTCGACGAAGCTTTCGTCAAATTTTCGTACTTTCATATGCACTAGTTTTCTTAATAAGCTTGCTGTACTTGATTCGGCACTTTTTCTATTACCACCCGTCGGAAATTTATCCATTTGTTCAACATTTGATAACCTTTGTTTTTTTCTAAGACGACCAGTGAATAACTAAACAAATAATGATTTCATTAAGGTATATAGATACACTAAAAAAAAGTTTTGCAATTTTCAACCTAGACAACTGATTTTTTTTTTCAGAAGAGTAGAACAGAAGGAAAATTGAAAAAAAATAACATGCAACAGTCGAATGTTTTTTCCATTGTTGAGAATTAAAATACTGGCAACAATGCAATTTACATTGTACAGGATATCTCAAGAATGGTTGAACCTAGAGACTTTTTGTTTGTGGTTGAATGTTGTAGATACTTCAAACTAGAGTTTAGACTAGGATCTCATCATTATAGTAAAATTTGGATTTATAAATCAATTATTAGTGAAACCACATTTTTTTGGCACAGGATCATATATTTAGAATGATGTAAATTACTGTCTGAGCACAATTATCCTAGTCTATCTTGTGAAATGTTTAACTATCTTTCCATATATTTATCTCAAACCCAGATAACAAATTAAATTGGGCCAGGGGGTGTTTCCACCAGTTTTTCCAGGGCAGACTTCTCATATCAATCGGTTCCTGCCAGTTACGACTTCTTCCTCCTCTTCTTCACTACTTCTAGGCCTATCCTCTATTTCTTCTTCTCTTCCTACGAGTTCCCTCCATCGTTCTCTATTCTCCCACCATCTCTCGTCTTCCACTTCTTCCCATTTTTCTCCTCGGTTGACTACTCCGAACTTGACTCCCTCCTGCCACCTTTCATAGTTTCATAGTCACCTGCTCATTCGTACCCCTGTATAATCTAGCTGTTGATGAGGTCGTTGAGCTAACAATAATCAATCTGAAGTCGGGTCGGGTGTGGGTTCGAGTCCTGCATAAGGCATGGGTTTTAGTAAACATTCTTTCATTTATCATCACTTGATAGTTTCATAATCACATGCTCATTCGTACCCCCATATAGTCTAGCTGTTGGTGGGGTCTTTGAGCAAACAATAATCAATTGCTCTTTCCTCATGCTGTAGTGTGGTGGCGACAGCGACCAACCGAACCAAGGGTCATCGCACTCCAACGACCAGTCCCGGATGAATGGTGACTCACCAGACGGATCGCCTCACTCGGGTGATTCCAACTCCAACACGCCGTCCAGTTCTCGCCTGGAATCAAACAACATCACTCCGTCCATCTCATTGATCCCGATCAAACAAGAGCCCGGCACCGAAGCTGTCAACTTGTCGACGGCAAGGGGGGGAGAGGGGGCCAATGCCATGACACAATTCCAGTCAGCCACATCCAGTAGTCTGACAAACCTCATTAAAGTAAGTTCCAGGCCAGGTGTTCAGATAGCCTTTCATAACATTTAGAGCAGAAACAAATGGTTTGATTGTATTGACACAATTATTTTGCTAATATCACTGTTATTTAACATTCATTTGACACATGGAGAGAAGCATAAAGCCTTGGAACAGCGGACAGTATTGAACATTTTTCAATACATTGCTTCATTCTATCGATCGGTAAAAAGAAAATTGACACTTATTTCTTGGGGCGTGCGAGCACTCAAATTTTGAAGTCCAAGTTTCAAGTTGGAATTTAACCAAAGTGAAAAATTTCGAGTTTGATTTTCTGGGGAGATTTTTTCTGAATTTTAGGGTCCAGAAGTCGCTACTAATATTCAAATCCTCTGTATTAAATAATAGCTGTCAGGCAGGCGTCTTGACGAGCACACGACACTGCAGCGTCAGACACTGCAGAGTCAGACACTGGACGCTTATGCGGGGGCATAAGTCAAGATATGCTCTTGTACCTTGAAAAGTTGACTACATTTCGTGTTGCTGTTGAAGAAAAATGACTTTCCAGATAATATATTTGAAACCACATGTTTATTAGGCCTACTCAATTAAAATTATTTTATTGACAGACTGAATATTATTTCCCTGGGGCATGAGTAGCTATTCAACTGTGAATAAATCAGCCAGCTAGTGCTTGCAAAGATGATAATTCTTGCTTTTCAATCTAGGCCCCAATATTTATATTTATTGCCTTGTCAGGTCTACAAATGTTGCTTTTCACTTTTTAATCCTCATGTTGGGTCATTTGACTCTTTTAACACTGTGATGAGTATTTCTTGAGTGATAATAAATAGTATTCATTGGACTCTTCTTGTGTATAAAACTGTTGTGGATGAACACATGGCTGTCAGAAAATTCTCAGAATTGGCGAGGAGAAATTGGGAGGGAACGAACCACATGCACTGCTCCAAGCAAACAGCACACCCTATAGGCCTACAAACCGAAAAATATTCTTCTTCTTCATTCCCATGTTTATAATAAGTGGACAGTTATTAATAAATTTACAAATCAAAATAATAGGACTAGGCCTATCTTGAAAGATGTTGCTGTTTGATGACTTGGCCTACTATCATCATTATTAGGCTTATTAGGTCCTTAACTCCATCCCCTAATATATACTCTAAAGTAGCCGTGCATCTACTGGTGGCCTGGTTGGTTTTCTGCCATTTTCTTTACTCTGACTTTGCTCTCATCTGAAATTGTGAAAGAAACTAAAGAACAGACCTGCGCAAACCAAGTATGAAATTCGTATTGCCATCTAGTGTGAATCCTGGCAATTATTTTACAAGAAATGATGAAAGATTGGGCTACTTGTGACAGAAATGTACAAGTGTTGTAAGGTGTTGGAAAACAAAATGAAATACCATATTTACACGCATGTAAGCCGCACCGACTTATAAGACGCACCCCTACTTTCCAGGCTCTATTTTTGGAAACCTTTTTGTTTACTTATATAAGATGCAGTATCTTATCCCACACTAACATGGACACTGACGGCCGGCAGTCCTCAATAGCAGTCGGTGACCTTGCCTAAATAACAGCAGCCATGTGGCTTACACAGGGAGAGAGAGACGGAGAGAGGAGAGGTTGTACCGAATGCGCAACAAGTTCACGCAACAGCGCATTGACGACTCTCCATGCATCAATCAATGACCTTGCTTAAATAACAGCAGCCATGTGGCTTACACAGGGAGAGAGAGAGAGACGGAGAGAGGAAAGGTTGTACCGAACGCGCAACAGCGCATTGACGACTCTCCGTGCATCAACCAATGACCTTGCTTAAATAACAGCAGCCATGTGGCTTACACAGGGAGAGAGAGAGACGGAGAGAGGAAAGGTTGTACCGAACGCGCAACAGCGCATTGACGACTCTCCGTGCATCAATCAATGACCTTGCTTAAATAACACCAGCCATCTGGCTTACACGTAGGGAGAGAGAGAGACGGAGAGAGGAAAGATTGTATCGAACGCGCAACAGCGCATTCACGACTCTCCGTGCATCAACGAATGACCTTGCTTAAATAACAGCAGCCATGTGGCTTACACAGGGAGAGAGAGAGAGAGAGAGAGAGAGAGACGGAGAGAGGAAAGGTTGTACCGAACGCGCAACTGCGCATTGACGACTGTCCGTGCATCAATCAGTGATCTTGCTTAAATAACAGCAGCCATGTGGCTCACACAGGGATAGAGAGAGACGGAGAGAGGAAAGGTTGTACCGAACGCGCAACAGCGCATTGACGACTGTCCGTGCATCAAATCTGATGACGATTGCGGGTTTGCCTTGTGCTCTCACATTGGACGACCAGTAGTATCTCACAGAAACTGTTTTTATCGCAAAATGTGACGTATTTTTCTCACTTACCTTTATAGGACGCATGTGACTTTTTGATGATTTAAAAATGGTAAAAAGTGCGTCATATGCGTGTTAATACGGTAACTAGGCCTAGGGTATATATAGAACAGTACGTAGTGTTTGCATGCAAGAGAGACTGGACGTTTATTACCAAACATGTGTACAACCTACTATTTCTGCGAGTTCCTTTCAAATATTATTCTATAGAGTATTGGCAATGGAGCATATGTTTTTGTTAGGGGTGTAAGGGTAGTGTTTTTTTGGTTCGGGTCGGGTAGGGGAAAAAAATTCGGGTTTCGTTTCGGGTTTCAGGAAAAACACGGTATTTTAACCTCGAAATGAAAAAGTTACGCTAATAGGCCTATCTACTGGATCCGGGCCTAGGCCTACTGGAGGTATAGGCCTAGAGCCAGTCAAGTGATCTATATTTGCTTCCAAATAGAGATCTCCATCTATATCCTCCTCACTCATCACAAGATAGATGTAGCTTAGGCCTACGTGGTAAAAAATTCCAAGTTGAAACAAATTTCCAACACTTTTCAGCAAAATTTTGCCTCCATCTTTGTTTTCAAAAAGCTTCGGAAACAAAGATATCCCAATTTTGTGTGCACCATACTGCCATCTAATAGTAGTATGAACTTCTAGTAGTTGTTTGCAGTGGATCAGTCAACAAATGAAGTAAATGACGCCAAAACCGCGCGATATCGATAACCCAATTTTAGTGATACATGAGTATCAGATCGGGTCGGGTTGGGTGAAAAGACCCGACCCGAACTCTCGGGTACTCAAACACCCCTAGTTTTTGTTGTTTTTGTTAGACTGTTTACCCTGATTTATATCTAGTTGTTAGAGCGCTGTAGGGCCCCAAAATTTTGGGTCGGGTCGGGCCTCTTAACACCCGACCCGAATTCAAGCCTTTATTACCTAAAATTCACACCTGGGGCATTTTGTACATTTCATGTCATTTTTTATTGACTGGCGCTAGTTTGTCATCATTCGATACTAAAGTCAGTGATTTTGTCATTATTATTATTATTATTATTTAAAATTTACAATTGCACATAGATGCGCGGTGGCAAGTTCCCTAACTATCCCTATCCCACCGCCTCCCTAACCCTCTGACGGAATAACTTCAACCCTATTTCATCCCCCTCAAAAACACATCTACCAAGCCCATTCCAGTCCCTACCTGTTCTATTCAAGAAAGAGAATTTACCAACATCTAATCTAGTCCCCTCTATAACTACTGCTCTATCATGACCTTGCCTACCTCCATACCCTGACTCATTCCTTTCAATCAACTCATGCAGCTCCCTGAAGAAACTGATCCTCCTGCCATCCCAAGTCTGTCATCATCTCCAGCAGAAGATATAGCATATGATCGTTATGTTGTCCACAGGTATCACCTCTGAAATCCCTTCTGCGTGAAGACCTGAAGCGCAAGATAACGTCTCGCAATGCAGCATCTCGTGTTCGTTGTACGACTAATTCGCTGCGTCCAGAAAGTACGTTCACTCTTGAGCCGATTGCAACAACCACCAACGGTACAATCACCTCGACGGGACCTGAGCAACCGTCTGATTCCACCTACCGCACTATCAATCAGAAGAAGAGCCTTCAATGTATTTTCTGCGGCATCGCTTTTCCTGACCAAACATTGTATTTTCTTCACAAAGGTTGTCACTCGGACAGTAATCCGTGGAAGTGTAATATTTGCGGTGAACAGTGCTCAAATGTTTACGAATTCAACTCCCACCTACTTAGCAAAACTCATCAGTAGAGTAGATATACTTAGTTCACACAATTAGTATGGAAAGTCGACTTGGGTGCCTTGGCTATAAATTATATTAATGTTTCACATAAAATACGAGAAGGTATCACGCTAGATAGATAAACTACGATAAGATATTTTTACTGAAAAGATTTCCAAACATATTTTGTAAGTATCCACGTTATATAGTGCAGTATAGTTTAATTGTTATCCAACATAGTATTGGAATTTGAATGCTATTTTTACGAGCCTAGACAGACTTACAAATTGGCTCAATTAATATTTCAACAGCTGTCAAATTTAAAAGGTCTAATATAGGTAAGTAGGTACCACCAGTAGTTGAATGTTTTACAAAGTTGACTCGTCCTATTTAAAGAGTGGGTTCTAAATATGTTTGTTACCTCCGTGCTTCATGCTTTATACAGGCGTATGCCTCTATTTGCTTGGAGCAGCGGAGCTGATTTCCATTCCCACAAACATCTCACTTTTCTAGCATTTCACAAAGGGACCAGAAGAAAAAAGATATTCTAATTTTGTACCGGTACGATTTTAGTTCCTAGCATGTTCAAGTTTGAGATAGAGTAAGGTTACATTATATTGTATCGATACACACTTGTTGAAACAACCAGAAGTACGATACTGGAATTTAGTTTGGATTATTTTTGCTGGACCAAACTGAACTGATTTTTTATGCACAGTAGACTAGCATACAATTGCACAAACAAATTCAAGAAGGCAAGTAGTTGAAAAAGATGTAAGAAATGTCACAGAGGTTTTGCTAACTGCTGTGCCTTATTTTATTTCCATTGTGGTTATGTTGTTTACTGATGGCATTATAATGTCCACAAGTGACTTACCCATCAAATTTAGTAGTATTTTTTTCAACGTGTCATCATGACAATCTGTGAAAGCGTAAATATAATGACATTCCAATAGTATAGAACATTTGATATACAATTGTCAATTGTAGTGTAAGAGGTGGATACTAGGAGTGTTGAAGGTCCCACTAGCCTAATGCATCTCTATGTTCTTGTCTTTACCCACCTAACAGTTGGCAAGGCCAGTGTTACTCGCATAATAACATGAACGTGAATAATGGTGTATACTGTATCCAGGTAGCTTCTGATGAGTCAAGCCATTAGTTAGTCTGATACGATGCCCTACGTACGATATATTGTTGTATCCAGGAGAGAAAGTGGTCAAGGGCTATCGAAATAAGAAGGTGCGTGCTTTTTGATGCTCTCAAACAAGTCTTGCTGAATAATCAGTATATCAACTCCAAGATAATTCTATGATCTTCAATTTAATATTACATTCCACTTTTGTCAATTCAATTAAAGATAATATGTTGATGAATGTCAACGCATCCCTGGTATTCATTAAAACATTTGGTTTCACAAAGATAGAATGTCATATTAATTGAAGAGCATAACTTTTTACTCGGTGACACCGGTTTGTGAACATGGACGAAACTAGTAGAGATGAATTTCTCCATTTTTTTAAACACCGTGCGGCGTGCATGCTTTTGTAGGATCTTCAATACTCGAATATTGATGAACGTTTTTAATTTGAATTGAACCAATCCCGAGAGCTGGCAAGAGATTTGAAGTAGTCGGGCCTACCTAGGACTCTATGATAACATGAGTGACAGGAATATACATGATTAGAGGTACTCTGGTCTGGACTTTTCAGCTTATATTATTTGAAAAGAAGCATTATGTAGGGGGACATGAAAGTTGGACTGAAATGAGGTAAAGGAGACCCTAGTTGATTTAAAACTCGGAGGAGTATATAAAAGACATATCCAATAATAAAATTCAAATTTTCAGTAAGAAAAACTCTTGAAAAGTTGATCAAATGAGGATGAATGTTATCAATCAGTTGGTAACGCTGGCCATGTCGCCTCTTCCTGCTGCCAGTTTCCATGGTCTCTGAGAGAGTATTATTGTGACCAGGAGGTTATCATGCCAGAAACAGGATTAGGATACACGAGAACTTCATTAATACGGTTTTCAACAAAACAGACTAGAAAATGTATTATTGTGAAAAACTTATTTATTAATGAGACTGTTTAACATGGGGGGCATATAGGTGGGATCAAGGAATGAAACATGAAAAGTATAAACAAGAAACGTATAAATAAGTTTCTACTGTATCAATCGAGCATCAATATCGAGGTGAAGTAAACTGACTCGGGAGATTTTTGCATTAATTCAAATCACAGACAATTTTTGTTGATAACTTATACTGTAGATTTTAATTTTAACCCAACACTAGACTCGCCATCAATTTGTCGATCTGTTGAATACAAAAAGTGAGATAAATGTCCGAATGAATCATATGTATATTGTAGCTAATGTAATTGACGCTAGGTAATGGACTGTGGCTTCAATAACCTCGAGACCCAGAACATTTCCCTGTCATGTTGCTTCTTCAATGTGCAATAGCCAATGTACATTTCTTTGTTTTATATTATATATATATATATATATATATATATATATATATATATATATATATATATATATATATATATATATATATATATTTATATATATATATATATATATATATATATATATATATATATATATATATATATATATATATATATATATATATATATATATATATATATATATATTTATATATATATATATATATATATATATATATATATATATATATATATATATATATATAATTATATATATATATATATATATATATATATATATTATATATATATATAATATATATAAATATATATATATATATAATATATATATATATTCATATTTATTAGGGTTGCCAATCGATATTGAATATCTCGATCGGTCATCGATATCAAGGTTTCGATATTGAATAAATGAACAGCGGGCTGCCAGTCATGTGTCATCTCAGATTGGCTATATCGCCGACACGTGTGTGTTGGTTCAACTGGTCTTTTCATCAGCTGGCACAGTTATTCTCAAGGGAGGGGGGGGGGGGAGATCGCTCGTCTCCTTAACATGGATATTGTGATGGTAAACAATCATATTGTTGTACGTTTTTTTGCTGAGGTCAAACCAAATCCTAATGCTGAAATATAAATCATGAATTTGTGTTGTTCATTACCAAACTCTCCATATCTCAAAAACGTATTGAAATGTTGGTATCAGTTGGTCACTTGACAGTATGAATGATTGCAAGCTTGGACATTGTATTCATATGGGCCTAGCATTGAGTCAGGACTCTTACACAATAAAAGTAGCGCACTGTTTACTTCGTCAAATTGTTGATATTCTCATCAATATGACCCCTATAATTAGAACCCCAACTGAGAAAAATCTAAATGGTAAAAACGTTTTTCACGTTTTTGTTAGAATGGTATAGTCGACTCATATATTGTTTTTATCTCTCCCTCCCCCACTTTAGTACCCTCTCACAGTGCACTAGGCAATGTGATTTCTGTCAGTCAGTAGCGAAGATATTAGTATGGTCAGAACGACTGTGGTCAGAGCTCTGAAAAGCTCGCAATGTATTTCAAATCGGAACAATATTATTGTAGACCTATTATTATGTCATCAGGAAATACACATTTTATTATAAACAAGTCAATTTAGATTGAGGAAATTGAAAACTAACACAGAACAACTCGTGATTTATACTATATGAATATTCATTATTCAATGCATTACCGACAGTATGGAAACAAATGTTGCATGAGAAAACACAGTTGTCTGTCTTGAGATATTCACATACGCGTGATGATAATATAGGCCTACAAGCAAAAATGATGATTTCCTCATCATTATCACTCAACATTCTCCAACATCTTTCATAACAAAGAAAGAGAGAATAGGGAGGCAGAAAAATCCTTGTCCCTTATGAGGGAGAGAGGAACTTACTTGCAGTGACAGTTGTAACCTCAGGTGTGATATGTCACTCATATGGATGTTGAGAAAAGGGAAAACAGAGAAAGGACGATTCCATCTAACGAAATACGTAGTTGTGACATCTTCTCTATACAATTGTTTCTGAACTGAAACTCAAAATGAATAAATTGAACGAAATTACCAAATGAGATCGCAATTTTTGTACTTCCGTTTTTCTTTTTTCTCTGGAGACAATGACTGGTCCTTACAAACGGGTACTCGCTCTTCAAACTTTGGGACCGGTGTAATCACTAG